>OY744610.1:38318770-38436270 GCA_963556255.1 Allolobophora icterica | reverse complement strand
CAAAGAAGTTATAACTTGCCAGCATGGGCTATATAAAATGCTTACCATTTCAAGATGGTTATCTTTTAAGCAAGTGCTATATAAAATTCTTACCAAGGTAATTATCTTTTAAGCAAGCGTTGTATGAAATTCTTACCATTTCAAGGTAATTATCTTTAAAGCAAGCGCTATTCTTACCATTCTTACCATTTCAGGGTAATCATCTGTTAAGCCAGGGCTACATAAACTTCTTGCTACTTCAAGTAAATTACATTTAGGTACCAGTTTATATTGCTCCAGAATCATAAAGATCGATTATAAAATTCTGCGAACAATAAGCTTTTCATAGTTCCACTAGCAAATGTCGCTCTTGCCGTTAAGTATACAAACATCAAATGTAAACGAACAAGGGGCAATAGTCATTTTAGTCCGGCCATATGGCGCCGATATTTGACCTTACGAAGTAGGTCAGTGCATAGAGGGAAGAAGGACGCGAATGCATAAAGACTCCCTTGTTACTCTTGCACCCACGCACCTCGATTTTTCTGACGTACACAAGCCAATAAAACTGATGACGAGGGCGACATGTGCGCGCGCGTGAATTAAACACCTAATTCGGTTCTGTATAGAGGTCAATTCGCACACTGAATATATATATATATATATATATATATATATATATATATTATAGTTGCGTTTATGTGCATATGTATATATTCCCAAGAGCGAGGGCAATCTGATCTGCAAAGGCCTTGTATTGATGAGCAGAGAGTTAACTACATGGATACACACATAAATATATATAGGTGTACATATGAATTTCCATATATATAATATATATATACATATATATATATATATATACATGCGGATTGATTTTATACATACACGTAGATTGGAGCTGATCGCTTCTCGGCTTGTGCCTGTATATATGCTACGAACTGTCATCATCTCTCGTTCGTTTTATAATCTCGCGAGAAAGGCGGCATGCGGCGGCGAGTCAAAGGAACCGCTGCTGCATGGTGATGGACGGGATCAATGGATGCACCATTGATTGATATAATTGCTTGTCCTTCATTCGCTACAGTCCACAACAGTGCACAGGTACATATATTTGTATGTATATATAATATATATACATAATACATATGTGTATAATCTATATCATCGGGCCACCCATGCACACGCGCAAATCTGCATGCATGGGCAGATTATTCCAGCACCTAAAATACTCCGAAATGTCAACTGCAGGCACACTCTTCCTCAAACTGTACTTGAACTAGTAAGTAACATTTCTGGTATTAGAATGAAATCGTGTGTAGTTGACTTAAGCGAATCTCTCAAGAATTCATACTACACACTTCTTCTTTCTTCTCTTCCATCAGTTTCCCGACGATGAGGCTCTTATGAAGTTTCTCCATAGTGTTCTGTCTCTGACAGTTTCGCGCACCATGGTTAAGTCCGTGCCTTTGCTCTTCAAGTCTTCCTTGACATTGTCCATCCACGTTTTTCGTGGTCTAGCTCCCTCTACTTCTCTCTCCCTCGATCCGCCCATGTATAGGGCTGCGACTGGTAATCTGCTGTTATCCATCCTTTCTACATGGCCAAACCACTTGAGTCTTCCTTTTTGTATCTTTTCTACTACCGTTACCTCTGCGCCCAACTCCTTTCTTGTTGTTGTATTTCTGATTCTTTCCCTTCCACTTCTGCCCCTAATTCTCCTCAGCCAGCTCATCTCTGTTACCAATAGTCTTCTTTCATCTTCTATTTTCAAGCACCAACATTCTGATCCATATAGCAACACAGGTTCCACCAAGGCATGGTATAGTCTCATCTTGGTTCCGATGGAGATGTTTTTTGTCTTCCACATTTTGTTCAATCCTCTGAATGCCGCGCAGGCCAATCCACATCTTCTTTTGATGTCTTCTGTGCAGTTGCCATCTTCCGTTATCACTCCTCCTATAGTTATACGAATTTCGTGACTTGTTCTAATGTTGTGTCTCCTATCTTTATATTTATCTCCTCGTGCTGTTTTCCAGTTGTCATGGTTTTTGTTTTTCTGCGTTTATTCTAAGTCTCAATCTCTTGCTGCTGCTGTCTACTCGATCTGTAAGCTCCTACACACTTCACACCACAGAAAACACAGTCTTTTAGGCCCTTTATCATTCCCATAGCCAACTCAGCTGTAATGAGGACACTGACCGTAACTGTCGGTGGGAAGATGAGACGGCGGGAGAGAGGACTGGTTGCCCACACTCATATGCCGAGGCTAAGAAAATGAAGTCGCTAACACTTCATACCCATGGCTGCCTCATGCATGGCTAGTTTAAGGGACTGCTCTTTTTCTTCTTCATTTCTAAAATTGCCTTATAAAATCGATGCAATCCCTAACAATAATATGAAATCTAATGCCTAACTAAGTTCGAACTCGTTTGAAACAAGCAAATTTCACGAAATTAATTACTTAAATTGCACCTCATCGGCGTAAACTTGCAACCAAAGACAAGTTATGTAAATAAGTGAGTACGTAGCAAGACATTTATTTCACTAAAAATTGACCACATTCAATTGCAAATTTTACAAATTGCTATTGTTAGGTTCACTGCAGGTTTTTATGGGAATGAGCATAGAGCCTATTTAATTAAAGCCAAAATATCGCTTTGTCTTGATTTAGTTCTGGCTTCTAAATTCTGGGCTTTAATTCTGACATAATAATCAGTGCTAAATCATATGCTATTCGGTTATACGAACCAAGAAGATTTCATTTCCGAT
This sequence comes from Allolobophora icterica, assembly GCA_963556255.1. Taxonomy (NCBI): domain Eukaryota; kingdom Metazoa; phylum Annelida; class Clitellata; order Crassiclitellata; family Lumbricidae; genus Allolobophora; species Allolobophora icterica. The sequence continues at coordinate 38,433,519 of OY744610.1, read as the reverse complement.
TTACCAAACTCATTCATTCATTCTGAAAATCTACATATATAGCGCCTCTTCAAGAGACCTACTCAGAGGCGCTCCCAGCCCAGCCACGGCTAAAGAGGGTAGACTTAAGCAGTTGGTATAGAAGGCAGGTAGGTTGTTCAGAGGGAATGAACGTAGGGCGAGCAGCAGTCCATTCCAGTAGCCGAGCCACAATCGTGAAGGCTCATCGCTTTCTGACCGTGAGGCGAGCCCGAAGGACCAAAAGCTCTTCCCTAGTCGCAGAGTGCAAGGCTCGTCGGGAGGCCAAGGCTGAAATCGGGCAACAGAGTTCAGATAAGTAGAACGGAGCACTACCAGTGAGATATCGCCAGACAAGTGTTATATCCTATAGGAAATGCGCTTCGAGGCAGGGAGCCAACGTAAGACATCACGCGCTTGTATACGCATATATCGGGGCATACTTTTGAATACGATCAATAAGCCTATAGCAGCAGAGCGAAGGACCTGATCAAGACGCCCTATTAGGCCTAACGAGTGACCGGCAACAACCGAGCAACAGTGGTCGATTTTACTAGTGACAAAACCACGAAGAAGGATGACCGCAGCATCATGAGAGAGGAACCGTAGTACAACAAGCAACTGCCAGACCTGATAATAACAGCTCCGCGTGACCAAGTTAACGATCAATTATCACACCCATGCAGATCCCGGACAGTAAGCGAGCAGACGACGTGCGAGGTCACAGCCAACAGATGCAGGTCAACCTCGCCAGCTGCCCTGCGATCACCAAGCCAAATGAACTGAGTTTTGGACAGGTTAAAAGCAATCTGTTCGAGGCCATCCATACAGAGAGGGTATACCAATAGCACGACGCACCAGTCCAACAGAAGCTACTGCATCAGCTGCACGGCAGTGGATATAATGCTTGTACGTCACCAGCATAAAGCTGGTGCAGAAGCCCATTATGACCGTAACAGCAAAGTCACTAATAAAAGTCTCTAAAATACTATTAAAAGCGCGAACATAAATCTGTAAGTGGAGACCACCAGTGCGCATTTAGAAGAGAAATCCATGTGCTCATGCAGAGGCGTCTACCCCCCCCCACCCCGAAGTCATTGGAGCAACCTTTCCTTCCTCCCCTCCTCCTCTTCCCCCTCCCCTTTTCTTCCCCCGTTAATGATGGTACACACACTGACAGATCTCCCCTCCCTATTTCTTGGCTGGAGCATTTGCTCCAAGGTTTCAATGGTGTAGACGCCCCTGCATGCGTCGATTCAAACTACCCGCCAATAAATACGCAGTGCATCCATAATGTAGATTTTCGTTGCTGCTATTGATGTTCTTATAGGCCTACTAACCGGCAAGAGCGACAATTGTTAGCGGAACTATAAAACGCTTATTGTTCGCAGAAGTTTATAATCGATCTTTATGAATCTGGAGCGATATAAACTGGTACCTAAATATAATTTACTTGAAATAGCTGCTATAGGCGTTCTTCAACTAAAACTAGCGCCTCATGCATCACATCCTTTATAACCACAATCATAGAATTATTCTGTACATCCTCCACATGTCCTCTGCTCTTTGTGTATTGGATATAAAGGAAGACAGTCTTGTTTAAGCACTACACAGTGGTCGTTTCAGTAACGCTCAGTTTATCATCCAACAATTGTGGGTTAGAGCTTACAGAGCGGACTTCATGAGACGACCCTGGAAAACTAGGCTCTGTCACCAACCACACAGTTTAATTTCGTACCAGCGTAAGCCTTGTGTGGAAATAGCAGTCGTGCGATGCGCTGGGACTTTGCAATTGATTCCTCTATCGCAGATCCAATTAGTGTGTAATCAAGGGTATTGATCACCCAGTGTGGAAGAAAACTACATAATACTGTGTACCTCATTACCATACAATGCTGTGGATTTATGATGCACACTAATGTGCAGAAAAAAAACAGAATTGTGTAGAATAATTCCACAATGGTTAAGCATGCGTGTAGCTACACACAGGTGTGGAGAAAAGTGTCTACTTTCGACGAGCATGGACAGAGATTGTCAGTAAGTAAAGCTACCATGTATAATCGTGGAACGCAGAGTATATCCTACGTTCCACATGGTGGCATTACTTACTAACATTTAATATTCCACTATAAGGTTTACTGGTACAAAATCGACAACGTATAACCTGCAGTGTGTCGGTTCTACAGGGCGTGCCTGGGAGTGCAACGGAAATCGTGCTAGATTGAAGGCGTAAGTCAGAGAGAACCACCCGTGCATTAGACTCTCCGTTGGTGGTCGTTTGTATACATTTGTCGCATATACACGTATGGATACTGCTTATAGAAGGTTTGAAATCGCTCGCGCTTCGTTTAGCAATCATTCCGACGGTCGTATTAACAAACGCATCATTAACTTCAGCTTCAAACATCTCATTATCTGCAGGACTCTCCTACAAAGGCGTCACCTCAGGAGCCAATGCAAATCCAGCTGAGTCCGGCAACAAACGCTAACGAGAGACAACGGCTACTTTTGACTCCTATATAGCCCATCCCGTCGGCATCTGAATGCCCCATTCTCCCACCCCTTTCCCTTCTTCCCTCTCTCCCGTTCCCTATCCCTGCCTTCCGCCCATCTCCTCTTAAATCCGCCCTAATAGCTTCCGATATTGAATCTGATTACTGAATCGGAGGACGCCCGTCTCCCTTAAACTGTCGCAGGCGTGTGAGAGAGACCCTACGCTGTCCTGATGACCCGATAAACGGTTTCTTTTATCGGGCCTTCGCCGGCTGCAGGGCTCAGTTGAGAGCGGCTCCATTGTCCGATGAACTATCGATCATCGAAAGCCTTGACGGGCCCACCGTGGCGCCGCCGCCGCCGATGACGGGGAGCGAGGGAGGCGAGGGCCTACAAAAGGCGAGGAGCTCCTACGCTGGTGGTCCCAGGTTCCGTCCGTGAGCGAACCTAACGGAGCGTTTTATTCAATTGCGTTCTGACGCTAAGCAATCGCTTTACAGGCGAATGAGTCGATCAGTGGGTAGAGGCAGTTGATGGCAAGGGGTGAAGGTAATTGATGGAATGGGGTGGAGGTAATTGATGGGATGAGGTGAAGGCAATTGATGGAAAGTGGTTGAGGCAAGCTATGGCTATTGGCTAAGAGATAGAGGCAATTGATGGAAAGGGGTGGAGGTGATTGATGGAAAGAGGTGGAGGCAATTGATGGAAAGGTGTGGAGGCTAGTTATGGCAAGGAGTGAAGGAAATCGATGGAAAAGGGTGGAGGCAAGTTATGGCAAGAAGTAGAAACAATTAATGAAAAGGGTTGTAGGCAAGTTAGGGCAAGGGATGAAAGAAATCGATGGAAATGGGTAGAGGCAAGTTGTGGCAAGGGTGGGAGCAAGTCATGACAGGAGGTGGGGCAGTTAGTGGTGAGGGTTGAAGGCAGGAAATGGCAAGGCGTAGTGGCAAGTCGTGGCAAGAGGTGCAGACAACGGCAAATGGCAGTGAAAGTTGGGTTGGAGGTTAGGGTTGGGAGCGCACGGGTGGAGAAGGTAAATGGTAGGAGGAGGGGCAGAGGCCAGTCGTTAAAGAGAAGATTAGCTCGGCTCAATGACTGCTGACGAGCGTCCTGGAGAAACACTGGCGACGGCGAAAAGGTTTGGCCTGAAGGAGTGGCTAACTGTCGATTCAAATTCTATAGCTATTCTGCTTCATCTTCGTTATTCCCTTGTAGCTACATGTATGTGTCTGTGTGTTTGTTTGTATGTGTGTGTTTCGGTGTGTGAAGGTATGGCCCTACGAATATGAACATTTACGCTTTTAGAACAGCTCAGTCGATTGTCTTCACCCCTTGCCATAACTTGTCTCAAACCTTTTCCATCGACTGCCTCCTTCGAGAGGTTTTGGAGGGTTATAGAATTACGGTTAGGCGAAAATACATGCTTGTGTACATAGAAATCTGTAGTTGACAATTACGGCCGTTAACGCTAGACAAAATTATGACCTCGATCAAGCTTATATAATGCGCACCGAAAAGGTCACACTAAACTACTTGTAAGTTGTGGTACGGATATTGTCACATTGCAATCTGATATTATACTCTAAACAAAGAGCTACACATTAGTTCTCTTGATTTTCTCTTTCAACCGCTGATTAGCAGCAAAGCGAGTCCTACTCGTTTGCTGGCTTTAGGGTTTTCATGTGTAGAATGGTTTGTTGGAACTGTTTAAAGAAAGCTGGAAAGGATCGACGATTGGAATTTCTCGCTGGTGGCATCTGGCGAGTGAATTGGCAGAGAAACTACGTTTTGTATATTGTTTTTTTACTGGCAGCTTGTTCTGCAGACAAGACCATGCCAGTGTGGGAATTGTAGAGAAAAACCTGGGTGGCGGCGTTGAACATTTTATCCGCATTTTACAAACTGATGCATTTCAACGCTAGCAGATTTGCAAGTCAGACTCAAATCAAAATCAATTCCATTGTTGAGAAAATTCAATAATGCATACATGATGCACCATGGACATTTCTTCTCTTTGTCAGAGACTCAGAGTCAAATAATGCTAAATGACACAAACACAACTGAGGGGTTGGAAACGACCCCCTGGAGTATGCAATGAAGACTTAACTGGGGGGGCTAAGAAAGACTATGGTTGAACCCTCCACACCCCCGACAATTCCCACCCTGACCGATGGCAAGATTGGTCTTGCCCTAGGCCGGACGAAAAATATTCCTGTGTTGGCTTCTATATGGAAGCCGTTCATCGGCGAAAAATGAAAGTTCATTAAGCAGGTCGGTTTCACTATAAAATAGTCTATACTGTGTGGCCACTATTTTTCAATGAATTGATAGGGTGAGATCCTTCACCGTCGCAGCCCGTTTGAATGGTTTAAGATTCCCGTGTATACGGACCGTGGTAGCTCGAGATTTAAAAATTTTAAATCTCGAGCTACCACGGTCCGTATAGATAGATAATCCGAAACAGAGATTTAATCTCTGAAGCAAGCCAACATTGGTAGGCGACCCGGTACAATACCGTATAAGTGACAATGTACAAACACATGACCTTTGTATTTAAATCTTGACATTGGCTTTCTATTCAGCAAAGAAGCTGATTCACATTGGGGCTTATAGTTTATAAAACATTGGGGAAGTGGAAACCCTGTCATAGATCCATTATGGGGAATTCGGATTCCATGGAGTTGGCCCATAAACTGATTATGTTATGGGTTGTATATTGAACAAGTAAAGTTTGAAAAGGTCATGATATAACAGAAAACCTTAAGTGACCGGTTATTAACAAACTAAGGGTAGGCTATTACAAATCCTGGGAAAGTCGTTGAAGAAAGTTTTAACGAGTTGTCAAAAACCTGGGGAAGCCATAAAAATTTTAAAACTATGACCACAAATTTAGGACTACAAGTGTCACAAAATGCGGATCAATCTAAAGGTCATTAGATATTCAGCTAAGAAAGGGTCGCTTGCTTACTTGCCTCTTGCAGGCTTCTGGATCGGCCAGGGCTGCTCTACTAGCCCACAATATATGCCAGCACGCAAAGGCCTGTGCGCATTGTTTAATCGAAATAGGCCAATGGCAAAGTCCGAAACTAAGTCCAATAAGGTCACAACGGAACCGTTCTCAGGACAACGATTCTTGTTCTGTAGAACACTATAGAGTCTAGATTGTTAAAGACACCACATCTTCTGACCATAGCCGTAACTTTGTATTGTGATGGGTGGTGTCCTGTCACCACCACCTTATAGGCCTAAAAGGTTGGTGACGATCAACACCACCTGTTGGCCCTCTGCTAAAATATTTTTATATGACGCGACAGCGTTATTTTGGTTTGAAGAGGGAGAAGAGAAGGGGGCGAGCAGGAGAGGGAGGATGAGGGAGGATGAGATTCGTCATCACCACTCTGTGGGGGTAAAGTTGTAATTGTCATTGTAATTAGTAACTTCTGTTGCGAGCGTTTCTAATAAACAAGGCATCATCTGATGGCACACCAAAAAACCCAGAGTGGGAATTGTCGGGGGCGTTGGAGGGTTCAACCCCCAGTCTTAGGACTCCCAGTTAAGTCTTCATTGCAAAACCTACTGACAAATAGAAGAATTTTCCATGGTGAATCATGTATGCATTTTTGAATTTTCTCAACAAAGGAATTGATTTTGATTCGAGTCTGACTTGCAAAACTGCTAGCGTTGAAATCAGCTGCTTTCAAATTTCGTTTACATCGGTTTGTAAACACGGATAAAAATGTTCAACCCCAGTCTTTTTTCTACAATTTCCACACTGCCAAAATCAAGCCGTAATCAGGTCAATATCCAGAAGATCAGTCCGTAAGACAGAAAGGCAGCAATTGAAAAGAGGTAAGTTTTAAGTTGAGAAAGAAATGATACAAGCGACTGAGCAGAGTGTGCACATAGGCCTACACAGGGAGAGAGTTCCTAAAAGTAGGTAAGAAAAACCGCGTTCACCAAAAACAGTTCTTGATTTAGGTACGGCTAGAGTGCTAGACAAAGATAATCAGATGACCTCGTTAAATAATGATATCTATCTATCTTTCTAAAACATTTATATAGCGCCCCTTCAAGGAATCTATTTAGAGGCTCTCCCGACCCAGGCCCAGTCAAAAAGAAATGTCTTAAGGAGACTGTAAAAGGAACCAGAGAAATCCCTAGGAAGGGAGCGAATCTTAAGAGGTAGATCGTTCCAAACGGCAGGACCAACCACCGAGAATGCCCTATAGTATACACGCTGTGCTATGGCGGTACGAGCGTAAGGAACAACGAAGTCTCCCCGGGATGCTGAGCGCATGGATCTGCGCCCCGCACAAGCAGAGGTAAGAGTAAAGAACTCACAAAGGTAAGCCGGTGCCCGGCCTAAGACACATTGCCAGGCCATTGAGGAGACCCTGTAAAGGATGCGCTGCTGAACTGGGAGCCAGATAAGTCTGACGAATAAGAACTGATTTTAACCTTTGGACCCTATGCTTCTGAGCGATCCGGCACACATATACCCGAGGCTCCTAGGCAATTTTTGGCTTCCCGAGAAAAGTTTTTTTGGGTTTGAGGTCATAAAATATTATAGGCCTAATATGACCCCCAAAACATGTTAAAACCTAATTTTTTATCTTCAGCATTTATATATTCACTGTGTCTCCCCGCATGCCCTTCTTTGTGTTACAGTATGGGCTATAGTCCTGTGGATTATTTAAAAAAATTCAACTTTTGAATGAAATTCATAGAGAGTTATTGCTCCCAGTTCCAGTGAAAAGTAATCTTCGCATGCTTTACACCATAGTATACAGTTTTAAAGCGCTTGACCAAGTTGTTTTCCTTGGCTTCTGGATGGTCCCTTCGTACTTCACGGGGCATACGATTCATCTGTGCATCCAACAGATGCTGAGACATCTGGTTCATTCCATAATTATCTAGTCTTGTCTCATCTGTACCAGACTTCCCAGACTTGTATTTGGCAGTATATAGGCCTAGGTTCCAACTAGGTCATGGCACAACTTGTACACAAACATATGCATGACACGAAACTCTGCGACTGTAGTGCAAATGCCTGCTTACATCTTTGTTCTCACTGTCTATCGCAACTTGTCATGCTTTCCTTAATATGTCTCTCATACTTTCTGCTAGATTGTATGACTGTATGTTTACTACTTTACGACGCACTATGCTAAAACATATGATGAACTATTACCGTCACTGCGCTGTTATTGATACAGCCCATAGAGATCTAGGGATACAGATGCTCACGGTCACAACAACTATATAATATCTGATACCCAGGTGCTCACAACAACGATATATATATAATATATTTATATATAATATAATATATATATGTAATATGTTTGCACTTAAATGTATAGGTGTGCAATGTGCGATCGCTAATTCTGCAGGCTGCTTTACGCGACCGTTGGGAAATAATGGTAGATGGTGAGGCAGGTTTTTTGTTTTTCCTCCTGTAATTATTTTCTCCATAATTTTCAGGCCGATTTTTGTAGGCCTTTCGGGTTCAAATGGTTAAGTATTGTGGCTGGCCAGAGTTCAACGTTTTATAAACTGTGAGCCCGTTAAAGTTGCTCTCTTGCTTCTGACAATCAAAGTCGAAACTCGCATGAATGGTGTAAATCTGGACCTCTTGCTTCTGACAATCAAAGTCGATACTCGCATGAATAGTGCAAATCCGGACTTTTGACCTCCACTTGAAAAGTGCGAACGCATCGTGTGGACTTGGAAACGCTGACGGTCAGACAGATAACAGTCAGCGACGAAAGGTTAGTATCTAAGAATCGTTTTCCGAGTGAATGCATGGCGTAGATTGCCGCCATGTTTTGACCTACGCATGCGCATTACAATAAAGAATCTGATAATGACCTATATACACCGTGTCTCAAAATAAACTGTGCAAAATTGTTTCTGTCAGAACTTCGTCAAATTTCCACCAATTTTAATAATTTTTGGTAGTTAGATTGAAAAATAGCTGAAATTTTATGCTATACATAAATTTTGCGCCTCACCTGACTCATGTCACCGCACTACCTTGTTAAATACAGATGTACCAATTTCTTATATAACGCTTAAATTTTGTTACATGCAACAAACTATCTGACGACTTAATTAGCACGCAGTTAAGTAAAATATGGCTTACTTAGCAGAATTTTTAATTGTCATGACAGATCTGCTTAAAAGTGTTAGAATTGGTGCTCGAAATGTGCCCCGCTTATACGGACACAAGTGCTTAGACGGCGAGGCCACTGGCCGATAGCAGCTTCAACGATCGACTGGTCAAAGCGCGCCCACTCGTCGATTATACGCGTTTTGAGTTCGTCGACGTTGGCTATTCTGGAGCGGTAAACCTTTTCCTGCAGCACACTCCATATGCTATAGTTGACTGGGTTAAGATCCGGTGAATTCGGCGGCCACAGTGTTGGAGGTATGAAGTCGGGCGTTTCTCGCTCCAGGAAAAAGACAGTGTCGCGTGCTCGATGCGCCGGGGCGCCATCCTGTCGAAAGACAAAAAACTCGCCCTGGGATATCCGGCGTATGTCTGGCAGTAGCTTCTGGGCAAGAAGGTTGTCGCGATAGTAGGCCCCATTCACTTTGACACCCGGCTCGATGAAATGGATTTCAGTGCAGCCGAGTTGTTAAAATTTAAGCGTTATATAAGAAATTGGTACATCTGTGTTTAACAAGGTAGTGCGGTGACATGAGTCAGGTGAGGTGGAAAATTTATGTACAGCATCAAATTTCAGCTATTTTTCCATCTACCTACCAAAAATTATTAAAATTGGTGGAAATTTGACGAAGTTCTGACAGAAACAATTTTGCACAGTTTATTTTGAGACACGGTGTATATTACGACGTTCAGAAGTTGCTATATATTCTGCGTCTGTCCTTCACAGATATCGAACTCTAATTTATCGTGTAGGTGAGTAATCGTAATCGTAATCTCGAGATTTCTACAGAGCCCATTTTCTTTAAGACAACAGTCAGTATTAAAGCTTCGGGAAGCTAACGAATAACATGTTGGGCATATCGTTGAATATAACTGAAAATAGTTCCTATGGTCTATTTCTTGCAAGAAATTTTAAGTGAAGCGAAAATTTTTCTCCTTTTCTAATTGCCATTTGTAACTATTATTATGTTGAATTGCTAGGGCTACTATAAATATCAGTAGCCTATGTTGCATTGCTAAACTATTATAAATATATTGTTGGATTAATAAAGCTACCGAAGCTACTTTAAATAGCTAATGAAGCTATGATAAATATATTATGTTGAACTGCTAGTGCACATACTGAATGTTTAAGTATTAATTGCTAATTCGAATCTTAGATTGTATTTATTTTGTGTGTAAGGAACCCCATGTGTAGGTATTATGATAACGATGATCTCGTATTATGTATCTCCCTTAAAAGCACTAGTGAGCTATATAATTTTATAAAAAATAACACTTGAAACCATTACATTAATACTACATTAAGGCATACTGCATCACATTACATTACAGTGCATGGCAAAATTGGTATATTTTATTATAACTGTAATCTATAACGTCTTTCTTTTCTTGAGCTGTAGTGTTGATCAAGTGACCTGGAACCGTTCAAGATGTCATCGGTTGGTGAAACCGTTGTAGGCAGTTATTTTAACAAGCCACTTCCCAGCTTGCCAGGTCAGTGTTACACCTTCGAACATGACATTTCAAAGGTTTCATTGGTCCTTTCACGTCCTTCGCTTCAATCAATCAATCAATCAATCAATCAATCAATCAATCAATCAATCAATCAATCAATCAATCAATCAATCAATCACTCAATCGATCAATCAATCAATCAATCAATCAATCAATCAATCAATCATTTAATCAAAACTTGATATAGCGCCCTTTCAAGATACCTACTCAGAGGCGCTCTTGCTTAAGTGCGTGAGAATGAAGTGAGATCGATACTGTCTATAATTGTTTTCATCTCATGCCTCCATATTTTGACCATCCACGTGTTATCATTATAAGTGAGTATGCGTGTGAAGAAGCATAATGTGGAAGTACATGCATACATACACACATTAATACATACATAAATTTGTACATACATACGTAGATATACATACATGACACACATACGTCCGTACGTCCGTACGTGCATACATGCACAAACGCATGCATATATGCAAAAATACGTAAATACATACTACATACATGCTTACATACAGGTATACATGCAAACGCAAATGCATGCCACATGCCATTTTAGAACTATGAGGTTTAGCGATGTGTTTGCTGTTACAGGTTGTTCATGCTTTTGTGTTTTCATATCTGCCTCTCAGTCGATAGGCCATTCCCCCTGAAGCTATTGATAACGGCATCTAAAAAATGGACATTAATTTATATTACCTTCATTTGTTAACTATTATTACCTGCGAACGTTAAATATCGCTAATAAAAATTCTTCAGTGTACATTAGCATGCATACATTTAGAGTTTCTATTCTATTCTGCTGAATTTTCTTGAAAAGGAGCTATTTAAATGTGCACTTACGATTACGGTTACGATTCTTTGAGTAGCAATCTTCACGCTTGACCTGACTCGTCAGGGCCTCCTGGTGGAAAATCTGAAAGCGGAACATCTTGGTGAAGTCTATGACCTTGTAACGGACGGCGCACATCGAGGAGACAACGTTGGCACCGATGAGTTTCCGACTCTCGAAGATTTCCAAGAGTTGTACATCTGCAGCACCATGCTATCTCTTCGGGATGTACAGACGCTGCAGCTGAAAGCAGTCATCGTCATTGAACCGTGCCAATTCTCGCGAAGTCTAAATCCTTACCTGGCAACGATCTACGTCTTCACATGCGCCCAATATTCGCAGAAGCCATACTGGCGTGATCTAGCCAGACTGGCGCAGAGGTTTACCATAGAGATACGGCTTGGTTACGGAGCCTGCGTGACTAACATCTTCTCCACGTGCCTACAGCGAGTTTTGGCTTTCCGAGAGGAAGGCTTTTCCATTACCGCTTGCATTCACGATGCGGGAAAGCTGAGAGGTTCGGAGAACTGTGTCCACAGCCACGTATTGCATAAGGACTTCGGTCTGGGCGAGATCCCGGTAAGGATAGGATTTGAGTCATATTTTTTTTATTTCGATGGAACTCAGTCATGGGCGTCTGCAGGAATTTTTTAGGGGGGCGCAAAATGTTTTTTTTGGAGGGGAGGGCGAAAATTTGGAAGGCAAAATGACTTTTTTGCAGAGAAAAAAATTGGCATAGAAAAAAGTTAAAATTAAATAATGAACAAGGACTTTACCTAAATAATTAAGTGTTTTTTTGCATTGAAAATCATGTTGGGACTGTTGTAATAATCATAATAAACAGATTTTATTTTTTTTAATATTTGCAAAAATCCAGGGGGCTCAAATGCGCCCCCTTGCGCCCCCCTCCGGACGCCCATGAACCCAGTATTCATGTAGAGTCTCGGTACTTTTATTTGCCCGTACTTGATAGTACTACAACTTTACTACGCACTGTGTTGTTCCAGTAAATTTTATGCTACTCAGCACTTTAGTCCTACTTGTTTTAGTTCTAGTACTTTGGTTCTTGTACTTTCGCAACTGAGTAGGCGTACTTTCAGCTTCCAGTATGTATTGTTTCTACTACTCTTACCACTCAGTACCTTTAATTGTCAGTTGGTCTAATTTGGGTTTTCAGTAGGTCCTACTTGTAACCTGCAAGTCATCGTTAATGCGTCACTCTATTGATCCCGGTACCTTAGACTAGTATAGGCCTAACTCTCTAACCATTTTCCTCATTATAAAATTAATAATGTTAATCGAAACTTTTGATTATCTAAATAATTATTTCTTTAACAAAAAGACACTTCTAAGAGGATTCGTGTTAATTTAATATGAATTTCAGAGTCTTAGCTTAGTCTCACTCCGGACCATGCACAAACTTTTTTAATTAGCCTATTTTAACGAAATTTTATGAAAAAAGTCGAATCTGAGGCGCGGCATATGATATAATTAATACTGGTTATTTCTTTGAAACTTCGATGATTATCAACATTTTGCTCCTAAGATGGTTTCTGCACACCAGATTTTGTGTAGCGAATTTAGAGATCCACCGATTTGTCAATTTGAGCGGTAGTCGAAGTGAAGGCACATAACGTAAACATGGAGATGGTTGAATGGTAACACGCTGGCATGAAGGTCAGAAGGCCGCGGGTTCGATACCCGCTAGCCCATAAAGGTAGACCCAGCCTTTTCACTCCGTATGCTCCATAGGAGGCGACTGTAAAATGAGCTGCAGATGGCTGACAGATGGCCGATTTGCAGGCTGCCATACAGTTAAATTCGACTCCTGCTACTGCTACTACTACTACTACTACTACTACTACTACTACTACTACTACTACTACTACTACTACTACTACTACTACTACTACTACTACTACTACTACTACTACTACTACTACTACTACTACTACTACTACTAAACACTTCTGTAACCGAGCCAGAATTGATTCTTTGAACTAATCTGTGTTGCAGAAGCTGCCGTTAGATGTCATTCGAAAATTAGCAGATGACGACTGCGGTCAAGTGTCAAAGTTTGCTCCCAAGACGGTTTCCTTTGTTCCTGTCGAGCACATGATGCCTGATGGAAGACTCATCGTCATACGGAACATGCATCCAAGCGAGACGGATCTCTACTACTCCATGTACGACCGTGGATTCGGTCTTGACGAGTGGCCAACGAAGAGATACTTTGTTGAGAAGCACCTACAATTCAGCTACAACTTCGTCGTTGAAGACCAGGCAACTGGGAACTGGATTGCTGCTATGAATATCATGTCATCCGCTTATGCCAGAGGCAGATCGTCTAAGCTGTGCGATATGGTCCTTGCATTCGGGCGTGAGTTCATTGGAAAAGGATATGGAACGGAATTTGCTGGAATCGGAGGATGGATGGCCCATCGCATTGGTTTTACTGCAATACACTCAGACTGTGTGATCAACAACCATGCCGCTCTTGGCGTCTGCCAAAACAACGGTCTCACCGCAACTGGGGTCATTCCGAGGAGTATATATTTCGCCGATCAGGGCTGGGTCGACACTGTGCTTGTTTACTCCAAGACTGAGAGATACACGAAAAAACCCGAAACTAACTCCAAACTCTAGAACATACTTAGCCTACTTATCTCCTTGTAATCTATCATTGTTATCGATATGCGTTGCATTTCTTCAGCTTCCTGAAACTCAAATCAGCGACATTGTCCTAATAGCAGCAGTGGCGGCGCCGCCTATGTTTGTTGTACGGCTTTTGACGTACCACTTTTTAAGGTTTTACGGCAAAAACATAATTATTTTTGCCGTACACTTTTACCCAGACCCTCTAATTTGCCGTACTACTTTTCAAATCGTGGCGCCGCCACTGAATGGCAGGAGTTAAATTAATTCGGAATCATAAGGATTTAGGGGTGAAAATTCATCATCCTTTGATTGAACCTTAGTCAAACCTGGAGTTGTCATTATAATTTAATAATGATTATACGAATACTAATATAATAATAGAAGTAGTTCTAATAGTGATAGTGGGAGTGGAAGTGGTTACAGTAGAGGTGGCAGTATTATTAGTGGAAGTAGAGGTGGTGGTAGTAGTAGCAATATGCTAAATTTCATCGTTGTCATTATGAGAAAATTTGATCAACAAGCCACAAGACTATCCTTTATTTATTGCTAATGCTCACCGTAACAGGATTAGCCTACGCACTATAGGCTATCATTCCAAGTCCAATTATGTAGCGTTATTTAAAACAATTCCATAAGATCGTAACTTGAATGGTACCGGTATGTAGTATAGTCTCCGGAACCGCCGCCATCCGACGCCGCTAAACATCAGCAGCAGGACAGGAACAACACTTGCTTATAAGATGCGAGTCGCGGTGCAACAGACTAACAGTCTAACAATCAGTCGATGTCAGGTCACCAGTATATATAGTTACGTTGATTTCAACGTCTACGGCCAGTCGAATAAGTCGCTAAGTGAGTCGATAACTCACTTAGGTCAGTCGGTAATTCCTTAGTGACTGACTCCGGAGACTAGTATGTAGGCCTACCAGAACATCCTCTTCAAAAGCGTCGGCAGTTTTGAGAGTGGGTAGCATCCTGATATGATGAGAACGTGGGCGAAGTAAGCAGAGGTGTTCTTTTTACACCACAAATATTCCAATCAGTATTTTAAACGTCGGTATTCCTTAGTCATTCGAAATTGTAAATTTTAAATGACCCACTGCGTCGTCTGTTGAGGGATAGGTTCTGAACTTTTGTGAAGAAATGACCTCGAAGTACTGACTCATGAGTGGCAATTAGGTACAATTTTTAAAAATTATTTCGGTTCAAAGTTTGTGTAGCGATATCATGCATGAATGTATGAACGCATGTATGTGTGACTGTATGTATGTATGTATGAATGTATGTATGTGTGACTGTATGCAAGTGTGAATGTATGTATGCATGTATGAATATATGTATGGATGTATTCATGTGTATGTTTGAAAGTAAGTATGTATGTATGTATATATATAATATATGTAAGTATGTAAGAATGAATGAATGTATGTATGTATGAATGTATGAGCGTATGTAATAACTATGTATGTATATGTATATGAGCGTATGTATGAATGTATGTACTTGTATGTATGTATGTTTGCATGTATGTATGAATAAATTAACGAATGAGAACACTCACTACGGCTGCTTTTAGTAATGATGACTACGCTACGCTACTTATGCCAACCTGACTGATGTTGAAGTCACAATAAATAAAAAGTTGAGCGAACAACGCTTGGGTGACGGTAGAAGTGCCACCCCTTGGCGAGCTCCCGCAGAGTCCAACGGGCGAATTCCTATCAAAATATACACCTGTTCATAGATTTTCTAGTGGGGCATTGCCCAGGCCTCCGTTTCCTATCCCCCCCCTTGGGCGTGTCATCACTGTCTTCTCGACCCTTATCATCATGATGAACTGATGCAATACATTTTCAAACTGTCTTATAACTCACTTGTCTGTATAGGGCCTATCATTGCGATAACCATGCGTGCAACGCTTTCTGAGGTGCTTAATAGGTGCAATTAGGGGTGCGTAATGTTCTATTGGTTAGCGTGCTAGGCTGTTAACCCAGGGCAAAAATTTGCTGCGAGATTTCTGCTCCAGCTACGCCCCTAGCCAACTCAGCCGTAATGAGAACATTGACCGTGCACTGTCGGTGGGAAGATGAGACGGCGAAGGAGAGGATTGGACACCCGCCCACATATGCCGAAACTAAGAAAAATGAAGTTGCTAGCATTTGACAGCTATGGCTTCCTCTCAGTCTAGTTTTAAGGACTGCTCCTCCTCCCACTGAAGAGGCGCTATATGAAATGTCTTGAAACATACAGATGTTTAAGACTATAAATGCTTAATTGCTTATAGCACAAAACTGTCAAAGGCCGCCTCTGGTGCATTGTTTAGTCTAAACAGACCAAATGCAAAGTCCGAATCTAAGTCCAATAAGGTGACAAAGAAACCGTTCTCAAGATTATACGATTCCTGTTCTCTAAATTGTCAAAGACACCACATCTTCTGACCATAGCCATAGTGCGACCGTACGTTACCTCCCGGAATAACGTACACGTACCGTACGTACGTTAGCGAAAAAAATAACGTACGCGTACCGTACGCGTACGTGAAAAATTCCACAAATATATCTGATCATTCACAAAGAACTTCAATATGACTATAGTCTATAAGGTACGCGTACGTCAAAAATGATCAGTTTAGCTCTACAGTATTGGTCTCCCCGTACGCAGGCCTAAATATTTACGAATTGTACCAAAATTTAGTATTACCAATAAAATGACCACGGGCAGTGGGCACTGATCATCCTATAAAGTGTGGCGTAAAATCTTAATATTCTTCACACTAGGGGGCCTGTATACATTAGACAGAATATTAACAATTTGGAATTTAAAAGTTTGAAAGTAGAGATCATAGAACAGCCACAGATGACTGTTGTAATGGTTAAAATTGTTTGCGACCGTCAATCACCAACTATTATTGAATTTTCTTGTGCATAATGTTATGTATTTTATTTTCGTCATGAACAGATGTGAACGTACGGTAACGTACGGCACAATAACGTACGCGTACTGTACGTACGTTATATGAAAAAATAACGTACGTACCGTACGTACGGTCGCACCTTGACCATAGCCGTAACTTTGTATTGTGACGGGTAGTGTCGTGTCTCCAACACTTCAGATGAATGGTAACGGTCAGCAACACCTTTTGGCCCTGTGTTGAAATATTTTTATATGACGTGACAGCGTAATTTTGGGTTGGAAAGGCAGAAGAGAGGGGATGAGCAGGGGAAAGGCAGGATTGCGGGGGTAAAGTTGTAATTGTAATTGTAATCAGTAACTTCTATTGCGCCCGTGTCTTATACACAAGGCATCAACTGATGGCAAACCGAAACCCAGGGTGGGAATTGTCTGGGGCGTTGAAGGGTTCCACCCCCTCGTCTTTCTTAGGATCCCCAGTCAAGTCTTCATTGCACACCTCCAAGGGGATCGTTCCCAACCCCCTCGGTTGTGCTAGTGTGATTTACAATTATTTGACTCTGAGTCTCTGACAAAGAGAAGACATATCAAACGCACCCAAAATGGCGCCTCGGCGTGAAACACTGACTCGGTTCGGCTCAGAAGTTCTTCTGATTTCTCGTTCTAGCAACGCGGATTTTATGTACTTTTCAGTTGGTTCTCTCGGAGTTTGTTTTCTTCCACTGGATTCATAGTTTGTTTTATTAAAATCGCTGCTTCGTGCTGTTTCCGACTCATTCACGTTTCGACTATCAGTGCACAATGGATACGCCCGTCATTACGTATTCAAGTGACCTACTTTGCTCACTATGTTTACCTACGCATCGTATTTCGCGGCCGTCGCGCAAGGCCTTGTTCGCCGCTGGTCTGTGGAGGCCATCTACTTGCCTCCTATGGACTCGGGGCCATCTTCACTTCTCATCCACCGTCGCTTCGTTGCAACCAGCTCAGCTCCCATCTTCGCCGCCGCTGTTACCTACCTTCTCTGCTGGGTCGCCTTCTCAACAGGTGACGCCAGCTCCCTCTTCTCCTGATCGAGGACTCCGTGTTGCCACATGGAATATTCGATCCCTACGGGAGAAATACATCGCCATTGCTGACCAAATTCACACCCACGAACTTGACCTTCTCGCTTTCACCGAGTCGTGGCACCACTCATCCTCGGACGTTTCAGTTTTGCGTTCGATTCCTTCTGGCTACTCCATCTTGGATCGCCCACGCCACCCCTCCCCAGGCGATGCCTGTCGTGGTGGGAGCATCGTTATCTACCACAGAGACAGTCTACATTTAAAAAGATTACACTCTCCTCCTCTCCTACTAAATTCGAGGCGCTTGCTGCCTCAGTCTCGTCGGCTCATGGTCCTCTCACAGTTCGTGCCATCTATCGACCGGGTTCCACACCTGCCACAGCTGCGTTCTTCGTCGAGCTCTCAGCTGTCCTTGAACAGTTCGCCCTGCACAACTCTCAACTGGTCGTGCTCGGCGATCTCAATCTCCACCTCGAGAACCCCATCTTGCAATCAACGGGCGCCTTCACTTCGACTATCGATCAGTTTGGCCTGGCACAGCACGTGTCAATTCCTACGCACCAGGCTGGCGGGTGGCTGGATGTGGTCATCACCAGGGACGACTGCGCCCCATCGGTCGTAGTCTATCCCCCAGTCATATCAGACCACGGTTACGTCATTGCCAGCGTTCCATTTCTTCATGAGACGCCGCTCTACGCAGTCAGGCAAATTAGAGGATGGCGGCGTCTGGACAGAAAAGCCTTCGAGTCCGCTCTGCTGGCCGTTCCTGCCTTCTCAGATCCGAGCAGCGTGGATGATCTATCAGCCGCGGATCTCTTCGACATCTACGAACGATCAATGGTAGATATCGTCGATCGCCTGCTTCCTGCGCACCCAGCCAAGCTCCGTTCACATCCTCTTTCCCCCTGGTTTGACGGAGAATGTCACTCCCTCCGCCGCCAGGCCCGTCGTCTAGAGCGCATCTACCAGCGTACACGTTTGCCATCTGACCGTACTGCCTGGATACGCTTCGTTCGAACAATGCATCGACGCCATAGGGAGAAGGAAGGAGAGTACTGGGAGCGCAGGATTTCTTCCAACTCTGGTGATTCCAGACGTCTGTGGTCTACTTTCAAGGATCTCCTTGGTCGGCCTCAACCTACTACTACGACGCATGTTCCTCCATTCACAGCTGCCGACTACGTCAATTACTGCACCTCCAAGATTCTCTCTGTCCGTTCTGACACTGATGGTTCATCTCCGCCTGACTTCATCCCAACGGACTGCAGCCTGTCCTCCCTTGAGCCTGTTGCTGCCATCGACCGGCGCCGACTGATTCTCGCCTCCTCGCCCAAGTCTTCAGAGCTTGACCCTCTGCCGTCGTTCCTCATTCAAGAATCGATTGACATCCTCCTTCCATTTCTCACCCTCCTCTGCAACACATCTCTACGCGAAGGAGTCCTACCGGCCTGTCAGAAACGGTCGATCATTACGCCTATCCTGAAACAGACAGGGCTTGACCCATCTACCCCATCGAGGTACAGGCCAATAGCTAATGTAACTTTCATTTATAAAATTGTTGAAAAATTTGTAGCTTGCCAATTATTTAATTATTTAGACTCCAACAAGCTTCTTCCTCCATGCCAATCTGGCTTTCGTAAGGGGCACTCTACTGAGACCCTTTTGCTCCATCTCCTCTCTGACATCTACCGTGCTATCGATAGATCCGAGGTCACTCTCTTGGCCCTTTTTGACGTGAGTGCTGCCTTTGATTCTGCTGACCATGAAATTCTTCTGCGCCGCCTTTCCTTATCGTTTGGCATTAAGGCCTTGCCTCTAACCTGGCTTGCATCCTACCTGACTGACCGCTCCTCTTCTACTATCTTTTGCTCTACTCGTTCTCCTTGGCTTCCTGCACCTTTTGGTCTCCCCCAGGGTTCAGTTCTTGGTCCTCTACTATACATCCTTTACTGCTGATCTAGGTTCTCTTCTTGCATCTTGCTCACTGCTGAGTCACTGATATGCGGATGACGTCCAATCCTACACCCAATGTTCCGCAACTGAGGCAGCTGCAGCTGGCTCATGTCTAGCGCTACTAGCACCCTTAATGATTGGATATCTTCAAATCGTTTGCGTCTCAACCCCTTGAAGACGCAATATATTTGGTTTGGCACTCGCCAACAGTTGGCCAAGATCGACCTGGTCTCCCTTGCCACTGAATTCCCATCCTTCACTTTTTCCTCTTCTGTTCGTGACCTTGGTGTTATTTTGGACCAGAAACTTTCTTTTACTCAGCATATCCATGGGCTGACGCGTGCTTGCTATTACCAACTGCGTCAGCTCCGAGTCGTTTCCCGCTCTCTTTCTTTTTCTGCAGCCTCCACCTTGGTTCACGCATTTGTTGTAAATCGCTTGGAATACTGCTCTTCTCTCTTTGTTGGACTCCCTCAGGTCCGTCTTTCTTGTCTGGAGAGGGTTTTGCGGACGGCTGCACGCTTAACTGGGGGTATCTCCAGATTTGACCATGTTTCCGAATACATGAGAGATGTCCTTCACTGGCTCCCAGTTCAGCAGCGCATCTTTTACAGGGTCTCCTCAATGGCCTGGCAATGTGTCTTAGGCCGGGCACCGGCTTACCTTTGTGAATTCTTTACTCTTGCCTCTACTTGTGCGGGGCGCAGATCCCTGCGCTCAGCATCCCGGGGAGACTTCGTTGTTCCTTACGCTCGTACCGCCATAGCACAGCGTAGGGCATTCTCGGTGGTTGGTCCTGCCATTTGGAACGATCTACCTCTTAAGATTCGCTCCCTTCCTGGAGATTTCTCTGGTTCCTTTTACAGTCTCCTTAAGACATTTCTTTTTGACTGGGCCTGGGTCGTGAGTCCATCTGAATAGATTCCTTGAAGGGGCGCTATATAAATGTTTTAGATAGATAGATAGATAGATAGATAGATAGATAGATAGATAGATAGATAGATAGATAGATAGATAGATAGATAGATAGATAGATAGATAGATAGATAGATAGATATCCGTGGTGCATCTTGTATGCATTTTTGAATTTTCTCAACGAAGGAATTGATTTTGATTCGAGTCTGATTTGAAAAATGGCTAGCGTTGAGATCAGCTGGTTTCAAATTTCGTTGACATCGGTTTGTAAACTACGGATGAAATGTTCTACCCCCAGTCTTTTCTACAATTCCCACACTGCCAAAATCAAGCCTTAATCAGGTCAATATCCAGAAGATCAGTCCGTAAGACAGAGATGCGGCCTATGGTTGATAAGCAATGTAAAAGAGGTAAGTTTTAAGTTGAGAACGAAGTGACACAAGCGACTGAGCAGTGTGGACGTACACAGGGAGAGAGTTCCAAAAAGTGGGTCCGAAAAACCGCTTTCACCAAGAAAAGTTCTTGATTTAGGTATGACCAGACGAAGATAATCAGATGACCTCGTTAAATATTGATAAGTCTGAGGAATAAGAACTGATTTTAACCCTTTGGACCCTATGCGCCGGTGAATAAGCTGGTCTCCCTGACGTGGCTTTTGTGTGGCGCTGAGAAATTTCGGAGATTTACATTAAGAAAAACTTACATTACATTACATTATGCTTCTGATCGATCCGGCACACATTTACCCGAGGCTCCTGGGCAATTTTTCGCTTCCCGAGAGACTTTTTTGTACCGTGAGGTAATAAAATATTATAGGCCTAATATGACCCCAAATCACGTTAAAACATAATTTTCTATCTTCACTATTTATATATTCACTGTGTCTTCCCGCATGCCCGTCTTTGCGTTGCAGTATGGGACTATAGTTCAGTGAATTATTACCAAAATTCAACTTTTGAATGAAATTTATTATGGTAAGTTATTGCTCCTAATTCCAATAAAAGTAATCTTCGCATGCTTTACGCCATAGTATACAGTTTTAAAGCGCTTGGGCAAGTTGTTTTCTTTGGCTTTTGGATGCCCCCTTCGTACTTCACTGGGCATACAATTCATCTGTTGTTAGAGGCTGCACCTTCAGAACCTTCTGGATGCACAGGTAAATGTGTTGAGACATTGGGCTCATATCATAATTATATAGTCTTGTCTCATCTGTACCAAACTTCCCAGACTTGTATTTGGCAGTATATGTACCAACTAAGTCATGGCACAACCAGAGGCGTAGCTAGGGGGAGCAGGGGAGCGATCGCTCCCTCTGAGACCATTTTTCAAAATGTGGGGCCTTTTTCACAATTTATTCCAATCGTTCGAAATTTATTTATTCCAATCGTTGAAACGACATACGAAATATATCACCTTTTCCTTAAATGATAAACTTCTTTCAAACTGCACTACTAAGCAGTTGGCTGGGGCAAAATGTATTCTTGTAACACTTGATATGTTCGAATTCTTAGTTCTTCTAATATTCTGCGAGAAAGTGCCAGAGAACGCTTTCAGTTTTTCCACATATTTACAGAAAAGTAGCATTGATATTCTCTCAGCTTCTAATTCAACTATTTGAAAACGAGATGAAAAACATGCAAATGAATTTGAATCTGAGTTTGAACGGATTGAGAATGAAACAATTTAGCTGAGCTGGCTCAAAAATATGATATTACTACTAACTATGAGCAACATAGAATTCGGAAAAGAAAGAAATTCCACGAGGGGATATCAGTGGATGATTCCAGAAAAAATTCATTGTTGAAGCCTACACAGTGTCTCCAGATTGTGACATAAATAGCACAACTAACAGATTTAATTAACTCATGCATTCGAGCATTTATATATCGCATCTTCAAGGGGGCTACTTAGAGGTGCTCCCGACTCCAGCACGGCCAAAAAGGACAGATTTCAATCTAGTGTAGAACGTATCAGTGGGAGTTCTGAGGAGCAGGCGCTGCTCCAAATGAAGCCCGTTCCATGCCGTCGGGCCCACCACTGAAAAACCACTGTTTCGAATGGTGGCTGTGCGGGCAAAAGGCACAATGAACATGAGGATCCCTTCTCTGAAGAGCGGAGGGAGCGGCTACCCTGAACTCCCAGCACGAGGCGCCAAAGGACCCGCAGATAAGCTGGAGTGCAGCCCAGCTGGCGCCGCCACAACCTGGGAAACAATAATACGCGCTGGCTAACAGGAAGCCAATGTGGGACCCAGTGATGGGCAATGGTTAACTAAAAAGTTGCTAACTTTTAGTTTAACTAAAAAAAGTTAGTTCAGGAAGAAGTTTAACTAAAAAAATAGTTTAGTTAAAACCATAGTTTAACTAAAAAAATTAATAGATAACTAAAAAGTTTAACTTAAAAAATCAGCAATATGCAACTATTTTTCCACAGTGAACATTGAACACTGTCGGCAAAAAAACATTTTGACACTGCATGGTTTTAGCAATAACAGCCTGTGTTTTCAAATTCATGCACTACTTACAGTACACATGTAACTGCATGCCAGAACAGTACACATTGCATGGTTTGAAGGTGAAATTGTCATTGATGTTCTACATTATTACAGTTCAATTAACGTCTTTTATTGTGAAAATGTTTGTCGTAAAAAGTTAGAAAAATGTTGGAAAAAGTTTAACTACTTTTTTTAGTTTAGTTAACTAATTTCCAAAATCAGTTGCCAACTTTAAACTATTTTTTAGTTGGAAAATAGTTTTAGTTTAACAAAAAAAATAGTTTAGTGCCCATCACTGGTGGGACCTTCAGCATATGAACAGAGACCTGAGCATTTGAACATTTTACAAATGTGGCTTCCACGTTTAGTTGTTTAGACCCAAAGCATTTTAGCAATGTGACTAAATTAGAATCTCTAGCAGACATGTACTAAAATTTATGATCACCAATGACATGTGTTGCATTTATGCTAGCGTGCAGCCCACATTGTACTGCATTTTCTGACCTTGCCAATAAATAGCGCTGGTGCGGAACGATCTTTCAGCCGACTCAAACTCATAAAAATCATACGTACGTTCTACAATGAGCGAGTTCTGGGTTTGCTTTCATTACGATCGAAAGACAGTTCGCTAGTGAAGTGGATTATAAATATTATGAAATAATCGATAACTTTGCTAAAATGAAGCCTAGACGAAAACGGCTGTTTTAATTGGTTGTGTTTGTACTGTTATGTTATAGTATATCGGTATACTATTCTACTCATTTACTATACATATTGCTTATGCCACCTTTTGGGTGTTTCAGTGTTTCTATTTAAAATACAAAAATAAATACTCATAATTATAATGAATGTAATTAATTGAAATTATTTATTTTGGTAATTGTTGCTTTTTTTCATGTGCTCGCTCCCTCTGGTGCTAAAACTTGGCTACGCCACTGGACACAACCTGTCCACAAACATATGTATGACACGAACCTCTGCGAGTGTAGTGTAAATGCCTGCTTACATCTTTGTTCTCAATGTCTATCACAACTGGTAATGCTTTCCTTAATATGTCTCTCATACCTTCTGCTAGATTGTATGTTTACTACTTTACGTTTCGGCAGTCTAAAGAACGAAACACTATGCTTAAACATATGATGAACTATTACCGTCACTGCGCTGTTATTAATACAGCCCACGAAGATCTAGGGATACAGATACTCACAGTCATAACAACCATAAATAAAGATGATATACAGGTGGTCACAGTCATAACAACGATATGATATATATGATGTTTGCATGTAATTGTGTAGGCGTGCACCCTGTGAGCGTTATTTCATGACAGGTTGCCTCACACGGCCGTTGGGAAATAATAATAGATGATGAGGCAAGTTTTCGGCTTTTCGGGTGTAATTATTTTCTCCCTAATTTCCTGGCCGATTTTGTAGGGCTTTCGGTTTCAAGCGTATTGTGGCTGGCCAGAGTTCAACGCTTTATAAACTGTGAGCCCCGATTTAAAGTTGTTCTCTTGCTTCTGACAATCAAAGTCGAAACTCGCATGAATAGTAAATCTTGACTTTTGAATTCCACTTGGAGTGCGAACGCGTCGTGTGGACTTGGAAACTCTGCCGGTCAGATAGACAACAATCACCGACGAAGGGTTAGTATCTAGGAATCATTTTCCCAGTAAATGTGTGGCGTAGATTTCCGTCATGTTTTGACCTATACACATCTGCCTTACAATAAAAAATCTGACAATGACCTATTATTATTAGTGGGACGTGGTGGCTCAGTGGTAAGTTCGGCGCCTTGTGACCGGAGGGTTGTTGGTTCGAATCCCACTCTAGCCGCTGCGTACGGACCTTGGGCAAGTCCTTCACTTGCAATTGCTCGTGGCGCTTCGGCGTGAAAATTCCGGCACAGTATCAAATGCTGTAGTCGGGAGCGCCTCTGAGTAGTAGTTGACTTCGAGAGGCGCTATAGAAATATCCGGAATAAATAAATTATGAAGTTCAGAAGTTGCTCTATTCTGCCCCTGTCCTTCGCAAGTTTCGAACATAGTGCGACCGCACGTTACCTCCCGGAATAACGTACGCGTACCGTATGTAGGCCTACGTTATCGACAAAAATAACGTACGCGTACCGTACGCGTACGTTAAAAAATGCCACAAATTTATCTGATCATTCACAAAGAACCTCAATATAACTATAGCCTTATAAGGTACGCGTACCGTATGCGTACGTCGAAAATGATCAGTTTAGCTCTACAGTTTTAGTCACCCCGTGCTCAGGCTTAGTTAATTACGAACGGTACCAAAATTTAGTATCACCAATAAAATGACCACTGGCACTGACCAAGTGACCATCCTATAAAGTGTGCCGTAAAATCCTAATATTCTTCACACTAGGTGGGCCTATACATTAGACAGAATATTAAGAATTTAAAAGTTTGAAAGTAGAGATCATTGAACAGCCACAGATGACTGTTGTAGGCCTAATGGTTAAAATTGTAATGGTTAAAATTGTTTACGACCGTCAATCACCAACTATTATTGACTTTTCTTGTGCATAATGTTAGGTATTTTATTTTCGTCATGAACTGATGTGAACGTACGGTAACGTACGGCATAATAACGTACGCGTACCGTACGTACGTTATAGAAAAAAATAACGTACATACCGTACGTACGGTCACACCTTGGTTTCGAACTCTAATTTATCGTGTAGGTTAATTGGTGAGTAATCGTAATCGTAATCTCGAGATTTCTACAGCGCCCATAAAAACGAAGTCGCGGGAACCAGCTTATTCACAGGCGCTCAGTCAAATCAAAATCGATAGGCGGGGATCAAATCGGTTCCGTGTCAAGATCAGGCAGAGTCAGACGACTAAGGTGGGTTGTAGGCATATTTAGGGTTGAAACGGCGAGGAAATTAAAGAGAAGAGGGGGAGTCGGGATGTTTTCAGTTTTGAGTGAGACTTGTGGAGAGATAGCAAGAGGTGAGGCTGTCGTCAGTTCGTAGGATGGATCTGATATTTCTCGTAGTACTGGAGGGTTTTTGTTCCAGAGGGGTGGGACAGCTATGGCTATCGAGCGATTCGCAAATTTTAGTGACGACGTGACGGAAGGGCGGAGAGGTGTTATAGGACAGAAGAGAAGCGGGTTGAGCGTAGCCGTTGGACCGTGAACAGCTGTCGGAGATAGGATGGCTGGGAGGATTGGAGTGTATCGTAGGTGAGTGATATGACTTTATATATTCTAGTAATTTGCGCCATCAGTAAGAAAACGTTCCCTTAACGACGTCTCTCACGGTCTCTGCCATAAAACTTGCTAGTACTTTCAACCGATCCTCTTCAACGATTCTTGACTATACGCTTTCATGATTAGCGCCATCGATTGAAACCTCTGCATTATGATAACGACGCCACAGAAGCCATGAGATTAGATTAGATTAGATTAGATTAGAAACTTGTGTATTAAATAAGCGACGACCTTTGTAAGTAAGTAGGCTAAGTAAGTATATTCTTTATTAAGAGGCGCTAGCAAACCCACAGCGCTGCACAAGAAAGATATTACAGCATATAACTTCGTATTACGTATCACAATTAAACAATGTAACAAATTGTGTATATATATATATATATTCGTTTATTAGGCAAAACTAGTTGGCACACCGCAACCAGGAACAAGACAATAGGAGGGGGCGCAAGGGGGCGTGCGCCCCCCTGGATTTTGCAAATATTTCATAAAAATAAAATCTTTTGATTATTATGATCATTACAACAGTCCCAACACGATCTTCAATGCGAAGAAACACTTAATTATTTAGGTAAAGTCCTTGATCATCATTTATTTCAATTATTTCCTATGCAAATTTTTTACACGCAAAAGCGTCATTTTGCACACCCCGAAAAATTCCCACTAAAAAAATTTTGCGCCCCCCCTAAAAAAATTCCTGCCGACGCCCATGAATAGGTACTTAAATAAATTGCACGCTACAAGCATGAAGAGCACACGCCTGGCAGCTGCTCACGCCTGTATGTCATTAATTGAATTCTTGCTTTAAACAGTATCAACGTTTCGGGAAGCTTGCGAATAACACGTTGGGCATATCGTTGACTATAACTGAAAATAGTCTATTTTTTAAAGAAATTTTATTGAACAACAGTTTGTCTGCTTTTCTAATTGCCAACTGTTAGTACTTAAGCCACTTTATAAATATTGTTGTGCTGAATTGCTATTGCTTCTATATATATCAGTAGACTATTTTGCATTGCTAAACTACTAGGCCTGTATATTATATTGCTGGATTAATAAAGCTACAGAAGCTACTATAAACAGCCAATAAAGCTAAGATAAATATTATTATGTTGAACTGCTAGTGCTCAGGGTTGTAGTGGTAAAATTAGAGGTGAGTACACGCTATATGTTAGTTTTCCGAAACAAATTAGAGGTGAGCACAATTTTTTTTGAGGTGAGTAGGCCCTATACGGTCTCTAGAAGTGAGTACAAGCTGTATATCCGCGTATACCCTCGACTACAGGCCCTGCTAGTGTTAGTACTTTGGGGGAATTTCCCCACCAGTTAGCATGTTAAAAATGCCCTGTTAATTGCTAATTCGAATCTTAGATTTCATTTTTTCGTGTTTAAGGAACCTCACGTGTAAGTATTATGACAATGATCATATCGCATCATTTATTGCAGGGATGGCGAACCTATGGCACGCGTGCCCAAAGTGGCACGCGTTCAAATTTTTTGGGCACGCGGAATTCAGAGCGTCCCCCAAAATTTCAAACTTACAAATACAAACTCCTTGTTGGAATCCACATTTTCTTGTTTGAAGGACGTTATTTTAACACCATTCAAAAACAATCTTTGAAATAATGTCTTTAATTCATTTTTTGTTACGATTTGTTAGCTAAAACCTATATGGGAAAACTAATTATATACTGTGCAATATTCCGAAGGGCACGCGACGTTATTTTTAAAAATGAGTTAGCAGTATTTTGGCACGCACCTTAAAAAAGGTTCGCCACCCCTGATTTATTGTATATCCCTTACAAGCATCTAGTGAGCTACAAATAAATTTTATGACAAATAACACTTGAAACCAATTACATTAATACTACATTAAGGCACACTGCATCACATTACATTACAGAGCATGGCAGAATTGTTGCAATTTACTATTACTGTAACCCAAAAACGTCTTTCTTTTCTTGAGCTGTGGCGTTTATCAAGTGACCTGGAACCGTTCAAGATGTCATCGGTTGGTGAAACCGTTGTAGGCAGTTATTTTAACAAATCATTTCCCAGTTTGCCAGGTCAGTGTTACACCTTCGAACATGACATTTCAAAGGTTTCATTGGTCCTTTCACGTCCTTCTCTTCAATCAATCAATCAATCAATCAATCAATCAATCAATCAATCAATCAATCAATCAATCAATCAATCAATCAATCAATCAATCAATCACTCACTCACTCACTCACTCAGTCAGTGAGTCAGTCTGTCTGTCTGTCTGTCGGTCTGTCAGTCAGTCTGTCTGTCTGTCTGTCTGTCTGTCTGTCTGTCTGTCTGTCTGTCTGTCTGTCTGTCTGTCTGTCTGTCTGTCTGTCTATCTATCTATCTATCAATCTATCTATCTATCTATCTATCTATCTATCTATCTATCTATCTATCTATCTATCTATCTATCTATCTATCTATCTATCTATCTATCTATCTATCTATCTATCTATCTATCTATCTATCTACCTACCTACCTACCTACCTACCTACCTACCTACCTACCTACCTACCTACCTACCTACCTACCTACCTACCTACCTACCTACCTACCTACCTACCTACCTACCTACCTATCTATCTATCTATCTATCTATCTATCTATCTATCTATCTATCTATCTATCTATCTATCTATCTATCTATCTAAACTTCATATAGCGCCCCTTAAAGATACCTACTCAGAGGCGCTGTTGCTTAAGTGCATGAGAATGAAGATCGATACTGTCTATCGGTTTCGATCTTACGACTCCACATTTTGACCATCCAGGTGTTATCATTATAAGTGAATATGTGTGTGAAGAAGCATAATATGGAAGTACATGCATACATACACACATTCATGCATACATAAATACATAGATAGGGCCTGATAGGCCTACATACTTAGATATAACTCAAAACTCACTATTTCTCCTTGGCTTTCAAACACTTGGATATCTAACTGCATCTTCTCCTGGCGGCTGACTATCCGCGCCTCAGATTCACATTTCGGTGTGACCATGCGCGCGTTACAAATTTAATTAATAAATAATAATAATAATATACACACATAACATACATACATACGTCCGTACGTGCACACCTGCACAATAATACAAATGCATATATGCGTAAATATCATTAAAAAACACGTGAATACATACAAACATACATGCTCACATACAAACATACATGCATGTGACATGCTATTTCAGAACTATGAGGGTGCTAAGGTGTCCATGTTTCTGTGTTTTCGTATCTGCTTGTCATGCAGTCAATATTTATTTATTTATTTAATTTTATTTTATTTATTCCGGATATTTCTATAGCGCCTCTCGCAGTCTAATACTACTCAGAAGCGCTCCCGACTACAGCATTTGATACTGTGCCGGAATTTTCACGCCGAAGCGCCACGAGCAATTGCGAGTGAAGGACTTGCCCAAAGTCCGTACGCAGCGGCTAGAGTGGGATTCGAACCTGCAACCCTCCGGTCACAAGGCGCCGAACTTATCACTGAGCCACCACGCCCCACAATATACCCTATATATATCGCAAGGCCACTCACCCTGAAGCTATTGATAACGGCCTATAATAATATATATTACCTCGCATTACCTTCATTTGTTAACGATTAATTATTACCTGCAAACGTTAAATATCGCTAACAGAAATTCTTCAGTATACATTAGCATGCATACAGTTAGAGTTTCTGTTCTATTCTGACGAGTTTACTTGAAAAGGCGCTACTTAAGTGTGCACGCACTTACGATTACGGGTACAATTCTTTGAGTAGCAATCTTCACGCTTGACCTGACTCGTCAGGGCATCCTGGTAGAAAATCTGAAAGCGGAACATCTTGGTGAAGTCTATGACCTTGTAACGGACGGCGCACATCGAGAAGACAACGTTGGCACCGATGAGTTTCCGACGCTCGAAGATTTCCACAAGTTGTACATCTACAGCACCATGCTATCTTTTCGGGATGTACAGACGCTGAAGCTGAAAGCAGTCATCGTCATTGAACCGTGTCGGTTGTCGCGTAGCGTGAATCCGTACCTGGCAACGATCTACGTCTTCACATGCGCCCAATATTCGCAGAAGCCGTTCTGGCGAGATCTAGCCAGACTGGCGCAGAGGTTCACCACAGAGATTAAGCTTGGTTACGGAGCCTGCGTGACTAACGTCTTCTCCACGTGCCTACAGCGAGTTTTGGCTTTCCGAGAGGAAGGCTTTTTCATTACCGCCTGCATTCACGATGCGGGAAAGCTGAGAGGTTCGGAGAACTATGTCCACAGCTACGTATTGCATAAAGACTTCGGTCTGGGTGAGATCCCGGTAAGGATAGGAATTAAGTCTTATTAATTATTTCGATGGAACCCAGTAATCATATTTTTATTTCGCCATACTTATAGTTCTACAAATTTTACTACTCACTCGGTTGTTCCAGTAAATGTTATACTACTCACCACTTTAGTTCTACTAGTTTTGATTCTAGTACTTTAGATTTTGTAGGCCTACTTTCGATACTGAGTAGGCCCTACTTTGAGCTTCCAGTATGTTTTGTTTCTACACTGTGTCCCGATGAAAAGTAGACCCCCCGAAAGTGTCATAACTCGGTCAAAACTTTTAGCATTAGCCTGAAATTTTAAAAACAACAACAGTAGCCATATTACCACCAAATCCTAACGCCGTTTGGAAATGTTCGTGCGTTTGTCAAGTTTATCAACGTTTAAGATGCAGCACTGAAAAAAGGAAATTTCCAACATACAAGAGCCACAAGGAAGTGAAGTTCAGCTACAGCTGATGTTCAAAATGTCCTTGTTCACGAACATACGACCAGAGACGTGGACGCCACTGTTTGATGGCCTGGTCGATGATCATGTGGTCAAACAGCTGCCACTCTTCAATCAGACGCGCCCTCATGTGATCAACGTCACGAATGCGGGAACGATAAACGCGCGCCTCCAGTACACTCCAGATTTGACAGTCAACTGGATTAAGGTCTGGACTGTTGGGCGGCCACAGCTGCGGGGATAATCGGGTGTCTCCCGGGACAACAGAGCAATGGTCTCACGTGCTGGGTGTGCAGGGGCACTGCCTTGTTGAATGGGAAGTAGACGATTGTCAAAAATTTATATGTTGGAAATTTCCCCTTTTCAGTACTGCATCTCAAACGTTCATAAACTTGACAAACTCACCAACATCTCCAACCGGGGTTACGATTTGGTGGTAATATGGGTAGTGTTGTTGTTTTTGAAATTTCGGGCAAATGCTAAACGTTTTGACCGAGTTATGACACTTTTTCTTGGGGTCTACTTTTCACCGGGACACAGTGTACTACTCTTACCACTCAGTACCTTTAATTGTCAGTTGGTCTAATTTGGGTTTTCAGTAGGTCCTACTTGTAACCTGCATGTCATCGTTAACGCGTCACTCTATTGGTGCCTTAGACTCGTGTACATCTCTAACCATTTTCCTCATTATAAAATTAATAATATTAATATAAACTTTTGATTGCCTAATTATTATTTCTATAACAAAAAGACACTTGTAAGAGGATTCTTATTAATTTTATACGAATTTCAATCTCAGCTTAGTCTCATTCAAAACTATGCGCACTATTTTCAAGTTAAACTTTTATCGCGATCTTGCTTTTATCATCTACGTCAGCTTCGATCCATGCGCAGTTGTCTTTCGGTCCATGCTGTCTCTACACTGGTCCACGCCTTGATCTGCACTCGGGTTGACTTTGGTAATGCTGTGTACACTGGCCTTTCCTCCTCCAATATGCACAAACTTCAGTCTATCCTCAATGCTTCTGCTCGGCTTATAGGTGATATTCCTAAGTTTGCTCACATCTCCGCCTTTATTCGTGACTCCCTCCACTGGCTCCCTGCCCTACAGTTCAAAACCATCACCCTCGTGCGCATCTGCCTCACTGGGTCTGCTCCGTCTTACCTAATGAATTTCTGCACCCCGGTTTCTTCCCTGCCTGAGAGGGCCTCCTTGCGATCCTCGGCCCGTGGCCTTATGGTTGTTCCGCGTATGCACTCTTCCACGGCCCAATCCAGGAGCTTTGCCTATGTGGGTCCTTCAGCCTGGAACGGTGTTCCCCAGACCCTCCGCCAGGAGCTTCTTCTCCTCTCTCCTCTTCAGTTCCGTAGACGCTTGAAAACCTTTCTTTTTGCCGGTTTTGGCAGTGATGCGGGTCGAGAGCGCCGCTGATACGAGTGGCGCTATATAAATGTTCAATTGCAATTACAATTTATTTCATTATTTAAACGAAATTTTAGAAGAAGAAAATCGGCCAATTATATAATTAATACAGTTTCTTTCTTTTAAACTTCGATGATTATCAACATTTTGCTCCTAAGATGATTTCTGCACACCAGATATTTTGTAGCGAATTTAGAGATCTACCGATTTGTCAATTTGAGCGGCAGTCGAAGCGAAGGTACATAACGTAAACATAGAGATGGTTGAATGGTAACACGCTGGCATGAAGGTCAGAAGGACGCGGGTTCGATACCCGCTAGCCCATAAAGGTAGACCCAGCCTTTTCACTTCGCATAATCCCAAGGGGGCGACTGTAAAATGAGATGTAGGACAGATGGCCGATTTGCAGGCTGCCACAAAATTAAATTCGACTCCTGTTACACTTGTTATCGTCTGTTACTACTATATCATGTAATCTTACTGCATGTTTGTCAGTTTGAATTTAACAAGCGATTATTATAATTATTATAATTATTATTATTATTATTATTATAATTATTATTATTGTTATTATTATTATTATTATTATTATTATTATTATTATTATTATTATTATTATTATTATTATTACTATTATTATTACTACTATTACTACAACTACTACTACTACTACTACTACTACTACTACTACTGCTACTGCTACTACTACTACTACTACTATAGTATGCTACTAATACGTCTACTAATACTACTACTACAACTACTACTACTACTATTACTACTACTACTACTACAAAACACTTCTGTAACCGAGCCAGAATTGATTCTTTGAACTAATCTATGTTGCAGAAGTTGCCGTTAGATGTCATTCGAAAATTAGCAGATGACGACTGCGGTCAAGTGTCAAAGTTTGCTCCCAAGACGGTTTCCTTTGTTCCTGTCGAGCACATGATGCCTGATGGAAGACTCATCGTCATACGGAACATGCATCCAAGCGAGACGGATCTCTACTACTCCATGTACGACCGTGGATTCGGTCTTGACGAGTGGCCGACGAAGAGATACTTTGTTGAGAAGCACCTGCAATTCAGCTACAACTTCGTCGTTGAAGACCAGACAACTGGGAACTGGATTGCTGCTATGAATATCATGTCATCCGCTTATGCCAGAGGCAGATCGTCCAAGCTGTGCGATATGGTCCTTGCATTCGGGCGTGAGTTCATTGGAAAAGGATATGGAACGGAATTTGCTGGAATAGGCGGATGGGTGGCCCATCGCATTGGTTTTACTGCAATACACTCAGACTGTGTGATCAGTAACCCTGCCGCTCTTGGCCTCTGCCAAAACAACGGTCTCACCGTAACTGGGGTCATTCCGAAGAGTATATACTTCGCCGATCAGGGCTGGGTCGACACCGTGCTTGTTTACACCAACATTGATAGGTTCATGTACATGAAAAAGCCTGAAACTAACTGCAAAGTCTAGAACATACTTAGCCTTCTTATCTCCTGGTAATCTATCATTGTTATCAATGTATTACGTTGCATTTCTTCAGCTTCCTAAAACCCAAATCAGCGACATTGTCCTAATAGCAGGGGTTGGATTAATTCGGAATCATAAAGATTTAGGGGTGAAAATTCATCATCCTTTGATCGAACCTTAGTCAAACCTGGAGTTATCATCATAAATTTTATAATGATAATATGAATACTAATATGATAATAGTAGTAGTTCTAATAGTGTTAGCGGGAGTGGTAACAGTTGTGGTGGCAGTATTATTAGTGGAAGTAGAGGTGGTGGTGGTAGTAGTAGCAATATGCTAAATTTCATCGTTGTCATTATGAGAAAATGTAATCAACAAGCAACAAGACTATCCTTTATTTATTGCTAATGCTCACCGTAACCTCTTCGAACACGATTAGCCTACCCACTATAGGCTATCATTCCAAGTCCAATTATATAGCGTTATTTAAAACAATTCCATAAGATCGTAAGTTGAATGGTATGTGGTATAGTCCCCGGAACCGCCGCCATCCGTCGCCGCTTACCCTCGAGTCGGAACCAGTCGCTAAGCTATCGACTACTTGCGACTTCGTTCACGCTAATATTTTGCTTATTTTTTAATCGCTATCGCGGAGTTTCGATTTTTGACGAAGACATCAGCAGCAGGACAGGAGCATTATAAGCTTATTAGGTGCGAGTCGCCTTGCCACAGACTAGCGGTCTAACAATCAGTCGATGTCAGGTCACCAGTATATATAGTTACGTTGATTTCAACGTCTACGGCCAGTCGACTAAGTCGCTAAGTCAGTCGCTAACTGATCAAATCAGTCGGTAATTCCTTAGTGACTGACTCCGGGAACTAGTGTGTACCAGAACATCCTCTTCAAAGGCGTCTGCAGTTTTGAGAGTGGGATGCATCCTGATATGTTGAGAGCGTGGGCGAAGTAAGCAGAGGTGTTCTTTTTTCGCCACAAATATTTCAATCGGTATTTTTAAACGTCGGTATTCCTTAGTCATTCGAAATTTTAAATTTTAAATGACCCACTGCGTCGTCTGTTGAGGCATAGCTTCTGAACTTTTGTGAGAAAATGACCTCGAAGTACTGACTCATGAGTGGCAATTAGGTACACAAAAATTTAATTATTTCTGTTCAAAGTTTGTGTTGCGGTATCGCTTATGTATGTATGAACGTATGTAAGTGTGATTTTATGTATGTATGTATGTATGTATGTATGAATGTATGTATGTGTGATTTTATGTATGTTTGTATGTATTAATGTATGTACATACATGAATGTATGTAAGTGTGAAGGTATGTATGCATATATTTATGTGTATGTTTCAAAGTGAGCATGTATGTATGTATGTATATATATGTAAGTATGTATGTATAATATGTATGTAAGGTTGTATGTATGAATGACTATATGTATGTATGAATGTATGAGCGTATGTAATAACTAAGTATTTATATGTATATGAGCGTATGTATGTATGTATGTATGTGTGTATGTATGAATGTATGAGCGTATGTAATAACTATGTATGTGTATGTATAATTGTATATATGCATGTATATATGTATATATGTATGTTGCATGTATGTATGAATAAATGAACGAATGAGAACTCTCACTATGGCTGCTTTTAGGAATGCTGAATGCGCTTCTTATGCCGACCTCACTGATGTTGAAGTCACAATAAATAAAAACTTGATCAGTGAGCGAACAGCGCTTTGGATGACGGTAGAAGTGGCTGAAGTGCCACCCCTTGGCGAGCTCCCGCAGAGTCCAACGGGCGAATTCCTATCAAAATATACACCTGATCATAGATTTTCTCGTGGGGCATTGCCCAGGCCTTCGTTTCCTAACCCCCCTTGAGCGTGTCATCACTGTCTTCTCGACCCTTATCATCATGATGAACTGATGCAGTACATTTTCAAACTGTCTTATAACGCACTCATCTGTATAGGGCCTAAAGCGATAACCATGCGTGCAAAGCTTTCTGAGGTGCTTAATAGGTGCAATAGAGGGTGCGTGATGGTCTATTGGTTAGCGTGCTAAACTGTTAACCCAGGGTAAAAATTTGCTGCAAGATTTCTGCTCCAGCTACGCCCCTAGCGGCCAACTCAACCGTAATGAGAACACTGACCGTACACTGTCGGTGGAAAGATGAGACGGCGAAGGAGAGGACTGAACCCCTGCCCACATATGCCGAGGCTAAGAAAATGAAGTCGCTAGCATTTCACACGTAAGGCTTACTCTCAGGCTAGCTTAAGGTACTGCTCCTCCTCCCACTTAAAATGCGCTATATGAAATGTCTTGAAACATACAGATGTTTAAGATATATATAACTGCGCTATATAAATGCGCACAATTTCTATATTTCGTTGTTTGCCTGGGAAGTTCGTTGTTGATGCCTTTCATCTTTCGACCTGCATCCGCAGAGGAGGCAGGAGCGTCGACATCACTTGCATCTCATTTAACAGCAGCCAATATCTGTTCCCACCTGCGTCCATCTGCCTCCTCTTGGGCTGCTGATGCTGCCTGCGCTCGTCTCAGCATCTTCTGAACGCGGTTCGTTGGCCATGTGATGCCAGTTAAAATGTTTTACGGCGGTCGTGTTGTTTTTTTCACACTGGAACGTGTTTTACTTTTCAAATTTGGTCGTCGGCCCATAAAGTTAATGTGGCCAGACGGTGCCAAACACAAAGTGTCTGCAAATGGCTGGCATAACCAGACAAATCTGTGTAACTTTTAGGAGTGTGAGATTCTTCTTATAGCGTATGCGTTTCACACCCAGCAAGTTGGTTAGCTATATTGATCAGAGTGTACGTCCCATGGAACTGTGTGCGCGAGGAAGCCGATTCGCATACCGATAGTGGCTGATTTAAGAGATTTGAATCTCAGGCTAGCACCGTCCGTACACGGGGATCTGAAATGGCGTGGCACCCATTCAAACGGGCAATGGTTGTGAAGAATCTCACACGATCAATTCACTGAAAAATGAGCAATGTCGAGGTCGTAATTATAATTAGTAACTTCTATTGCGCCGGTGTCTAATGCACATGGCAACAACCGATTGCGCACAAAGACCAAGCCGTAATCAGGTCAATATCCAGAAGGTCAGTCCGTTATAAGAGGTCATAAGCAGGGCTGTAGACAAGGGCATACAGCGTGTACTCATCTCTAGAGACCGCATAGGCCTACTCACTCCACAAAATATTTTTTCTTGTAGTATATCCACCTCTGGAGAGCGTGTACTCACCTCCAGAACGTACCTTGACATATTTTTTGTAATACTGCAGGTGCAGGCTATAACTTAAACAAAACTTTCAGTTTGAAATTCAATTATTTCTGCTTGCTTGACCTGGATGGAAAAAAACAATAATTTTTCAATAAATATTAGCATATTTGATGCATCAGAAATTGAGGAATTCCGTCATTTTGAACAGCTTAAACGCTCATCAAATCGTTTCCATGTTTAAAAATTTCCCTGCTTGGGAGGGGGCACATCCCCTCGGTGTTTGGAAAAACTAACCTCTTGTCACCTTTAATTTGACCAATACAGCCCTTGTCATAAAGTCGCTACAGAAAAAATGTACATTTACATTTGCATGGCCAACGAGATGAAGACAATATAATACACCAATGAACTTGTTTGCGGACAGATGTCAACAGCGTGCGACATAGTCTGGTCTGGGCCTCAACTGCACGAAGAATCGGTGGCATGTCCCAATTTGATAAGGTTCTATGCGCAGCAAACCTGGTCTGTCCCGTATCGGTTTAGCGCAGACCAGAGTCGTCTAGGCAAATTGGAGCAAGTTTGGGATAGGTAGAAGCCTAGTGGTAAGGTGATGAATTGTCAAATAAAAGGTCATGGGTTCAAATCCATCCTGCCAGCTAGGGAAGCAATTCATGTGGAGATGTTTTTTTTCTCAATTTGCGCCCTGTAACCTATACTCAGCTATAATTAGTACAAGAACCGTTTACTGGGAGATCATACGACAAGGAAGAGGACTGGCCATCCGCCTCATGTGCCCAGGCTAAGACAAAATGAAGTTCATAACCCTTCATACCCATGGCTGCTTCTCGTGGCTGCTCTTCTCCTTCTATCTAGACACATAATATAGCGCTTTTAAAGTAACTCACATAAGAAAGCGTTGCTAGAGTTGGCTTAAACGACGTTAAAGCTCAGTATTAAGAAAACGTTAATCAGTAAACAAATACTGTTCGTATAACTACGAAAGTCACAAGTTGTAGCAATGGTTCGAAAGAATTTGTCTAGTTTATGGCCAGAGCACCACACTATTTCTCGGAGAGTTGAAGCCACACTGTCGGAGAGTTGAAGCCACACCATCGGAGAGTTGAAGGCAACTTGAAGCCACACTATAGGAGAGTTGAAGCCATACTATAGGTGAGTTGAAGCCACACTATCGGAGAGTTGAAGCCACACTATCGGAGAATTGAAGCCACGCTAATGTCTGTTGTAATCAGACATCGAGTGAAACCAGCGTGAGAAATTACGTGCTAGAAGTTCGTTCTCTATGGTTGTACGAAGTCAGCATGTGCAACTCATATATGCTGCAAGGTTCCTGCAACAACTTCCGACCTTTGCGTTTGAATGCTTCATCTTCCTTTACAATCGATTGTTATGTAAGGTATTGCACGCCAAATGTATATTTATGAACAAGGAAGAATAATAATTTAAGAGCAAAGGCTTTGCGTCAAACTACTGTCCAGCTGCTTCCAAACGTATTGGAAGCAGCTGTGATAGATCTCAATGGCTTCATTTCTTACTTAAGGCCAGCATGAGTGTCTATATGGAAATTGATCGTCTAGTCATTTTACTTCTGGTCCTTAATTTCTGATAATTTTATCTCCTGTAATTGGTTTCATTCATTCATTTTTAAGGTATAGGCCTAATATTTAAAATTCACTTGATTCTAAGCTGATGTCTCGTGTTTTCCAGTTCGAGAATCTTCCGCAAATTCCAGGTTCTTACTTGCACTCCGAACAGAATTATTTTTAAATGTTCTGCACCATCTCGCAAGTATATCTCTCCAGGTTTGCATAAAATGTATTTACATGTCAACATCTCCATTTACGTTTTATACGCATACCAACCTAGATAAGTGTAACAAACATCTAAACTTCATAAACCAGACTTCGCACTTGTTTACTTCTTATAGGTCCTTCGAAAAATAACTTCAGATACATTCATTTGCTATACATTCATTCCGTCATCGGAGGTGCGCTATAGTATAGTGGTTAGCGCGCTGGACTGTCAATCGCGAGGTCGGGGGTTCAAATCCCCGCCAGGGCATAAATTTGGTTCGAGATTTCTGCTTCACCTGCGCCCCTAGCCAACTCAGCTATAATGAGTACGCTGACCGTACACTGTCGGCGGGAAAATGAGACGGCGAGGTATACTACTGGCCATCCGCCCTCATACGCCGAGGCTAAGAAAATGAAATCGCTAACACTTCATACCCATGGCTGCTTCAGGGCTAGCTTAAGGGACTGCTCTCTTTCTTCACTCCATCACTAATCACCTTTAACAATTAATATAGATGTCACCGTATATACGAATTCACTGAGTGACTGATTATAATCCTAGTTACTGTCCTAAAGAGTAATGTCCCTACGATCCAGCTAGCCAAGCGCCAAACTCCAGTTCAGACAGACTGCGTCTAAATTATGTGTCTACTTCAAAATCGTTGAGTGTCGCGCGTAACATATAATAAGGATTTCGTTTCAAGTTTCGCAGATCTGCTTATAAAAAAACCGCTTATAGAAAATTTAAAACAGCTGAAACCAATCTTCCTTCGGCTTTGAGACTTTTATCAGACGCAGCTGAGTCGGCTAGACGCGTAAAAACGAGACCGAGCTGCAGTAAAAGATCTGTCGCGGAGATGTGCACGCAGAAAGGAGGCTGCAAGAAAGATCTTCTTCCTTCTTAAAAACATTGAAGTCGCTTAAGGCGTTGGCTAAAAACCTGCGTCAGCACCAGCAACATATTACCCCATATGTTTAGTGTAAAGAACTGCTTGAGTGAGTCTGGCGATCAGCAGCAGCAGCAGCTAGAGCACAGCCCTAAGTCTGAGAGCAGATGCGAAGCTTCGGCAGCCTAGCATCACCAGAAGCTACAAACTCTTAATATGAAGTCTGGTAAAAGCAGACAACAACGTAGCCATAATTCTCATCATCATCATCATCATCATCATCAT
Organism: Allolobophora icterica; assembly: GCA_963556255.1. Lineage (NCBI taxonomy): Eukaryota > Metazoa > Annelida > Clitellata > Crassiclitellata > Lumbricidae > Allolobophora > Allolobophora icterica. Next base: position 38,393,309 of record OY744610.1, on the reverse strand, counting down.
CATCATCATCATCATCATCATCATCATCATCATCATCATCATCATCATCATCATCATCATCATCATCATCATCATCATCATCATCATCATCATCATCATCATCATCAACATCATCATCAGCATCATCATCATCATCATCATCATCATCATCATCATCATCATCATCATCATCATCATCAACATCATCATCATCATCATCCTCATCATCAGTTCCTGATGCCAGACATTTGGCGGCGATGGGTACGAATAAATGATCTCCGGTGTCCTGGATCATTTGTCATGTCAATGCTCCCCCCCCCCCCCAAATGTTAGTCCAAGTGATGTTAATAATTCTCATATGACGTGTTTTATCTGACAATAGGACACAAAAGCCATGATCTGTATGCAGCCGTCAGTCTTGTCTGTGACTGTCTGACCTAGGTCACAGAGCGTGCGTCTCAGAGCTGGTGTAACCTCTTGATCCTTGGAACTCAGCCTGGAACCGAGCCTGGTAATGTTTATGAACGCCCATGAATAAGCTGGTTCCCGCGACTTGGCTTCCTTGGCCGTTGAAGAAATATCGAGATTACGATAACGATTACAAATGCACCGTCTATGAGCGTTTTGGCCACATTCAAGAGACTTCTTCACCGTCGTCCAAGGTCTTAGACGAGACTGATTACGCTGCCATCTTGTTGTTTGTGAGCCCCATCTCCGTCTACAGACCGCTAGGCCTTAAACCAGACCGATGAGATGATACCGCAGACAACTAGGCCTCGGCCTATAAGCCTTTAACTGCCAGCCTCTCACTGACACCTTTGCATCGGTAGCGCTGTCTCAGACTCCCACCCGAATTCAGGCAAGCACACACACACACACACACGCTCTCTGAGACCGCGCATTCGCCAGCCGGAGGTATCGTACGCTTCCTAAATATATGCGCACGCGGAAGAGTTTGGGAAGTGTCTGGAGTTAGTCTCTACGCCGGACATATAGACTCCGGAACGAATGAGGACCGAGTCGTAGCGGCCGAGCGAGAGAGACGAAAGAAGTAGAAGAAGGCATTGCATGAGGGATTTTGCATCGAAGAGGACAAGAAGCGCTTAGCTGACCACGCAAGATGGTCCTTCGGTCAGACCTGGCGGCCTTTGCTGCCGGTCTGTTCGTCTTTCTGCTCTTTGCTGATACTCCGGTAAACGCTCAGAAGAGAGGTAAGACAGGAATCATCGATACCAAACTCAGTCTACCGTATTGAGTATTTGCGCTATAAGAGTTTCTCACTAACTGAAAAATACTGGTGGTGGTGAAGATGGTGGTGGCAGTGGCGGCTATCATGACGATTAGGCCTACGTACATTCATATAAAAAAACAAAATATATACGGCGGATTTTAAGTAACTCTCAGAAACGCTATATGACGACGACGACGACAATGATGATGATAATGATGACGATGCGATGTTATGATGACTATGATAATAATAATGATGATGATGACAACAATAATAATAATAATAATAATAATAATAATAATAATAATAATAATAATAATAATAATAATAATAATAATAATAATAATAATAATAATACTATTAATACTATAACTAATGATAATAATAGCGATAAATAGTAATAATAATAACAGTAACAATATATTGATAATAATAAACTAGTAATGACAAATTAATAAATTATATATAGATGGCATATACTTAGGTCTTGCAAATAATAGTAGGCCTTCTTACTAATAAATAAAATTTGCATAACCAGCGTTTTAAAGAACTACAGCAAAGATTAACACTGCTTTTGTTCCTGCACTGGCTAATACTATTGGTTTTCTGAAGTCTTGGATTCAGTTGCCCTCCAGGTCATAAAAATTTGCTCCACAAGGATCCATCTACTGAGCTCACCTATAAAATGAGCACACTGACTACACACTGTCGCTAGGAGGATCAGCCGGAGACAGATATAAGAACAATCATCCGCCGAGGCTAAACAAATGGAGTCGCTCACATTTCGAATAAGCTTACTTCATGGCTGCCTCTCAGGGCGGTTCGCTTAAGGAACGTATATTTTCGGTATTCATAATCGTTATCTCGAATTACTTTACCGCCCGATAAATCCAAGTCGCGGAACCAGTTCATTCACAGGCGCTCAGTGAAAAGCAAAGTTGGTAGGTAGGTAGGTAAGGACAGGTTTGCTTTCAGGTCTACCTCCAAGGGTCAGGCGGGTAAACAGTCAGACAATTGTGGTGGATGGTGTTTAGAATTGAGGCAAGCCGCCTCAATTCTAAACACCATCCACCACAATTGTCTGACTGTTTACCCGCCTTATCGATCCGAGACTGCTCCATCATACCTTAGGGACTTTTGCTTCTCAGTCTCCTCGGTCCTGGGTCGTGGCACCTTTCGGTCAGTTGCCATAGACTCCTGACTGTCTCTCCTATACATACTGCTATAGCTCAGTCCAGGAGCTTTGTCTATGTTGGCCCACCAGCTGGAATCGCCTTTATCGAGAGCTACGGCTCGAGTTCCTCAGTTTGTCGGACTTTGTCCCTTCCACAGTTGCGCAAGCGCCTCAAGTCTGTATTATTCGACAGTAATTTCACTGGTTCCGGTCGGGAGTGCCACTGATGAGTTTTTCTTGAAGTGGCGCTTTATAAATGTCAGATTACACAATTCCCATCGAAGACATTTGTAATTTATTCACAGAGGTTTGTCTAGTGAGAGAATTGTAGAAAAAATACTGGTTGGGGGAGGTGAACATTTTATCCGTATTTTGCAAACTGATGTCAACGAAATTTGATAGCAGCTGATGTCAACGCTAGCAGTTTTGCAAATCAGACTCGAATCAATATCGATTCTTTTGTTGAGAAAATTCGAAATTGTACACATGATATACCATGGAAATTTCTTCTCTTTGACACAAACTCAGAGTCAAATAATGCTAAATCACACTAAAGCACAACTGAGGGAGTTGGAAAAAAAACCTGGAGTGTGCAATGAAGACTTAATTGGGGTCCTAAGAAAGACCAGGGGTTGAACCCCCAATCCCCCAACAATTCCCACCCTGGTTTGGTCCAAGTTTAACTGGAAGACCTGTTCTCCATTTCCGCCCGCATCCCGATACACAACGTCTGTTCATATAAATTTTCATGCAGTCTTGCATAAATCGTAAACTGCGCAGGCCGCTCCCTGCTCCGGGATAGCTAAGCGAAAACAGTCCGCTCACTCACACAGGCTCTGATTAGAAAATAAATTGATAGCAAAAATATAAAGCCAGGTTCTGTTGAGAGTCGGGGGATGCTGAGAGATCAGATGGATGAGTTGGCTGCAGCCAATGTTTGTTTTGCAGTTTGGACAAATGAATCGAAGAAGATAAAGAGTAGATAGGTTGACCCACAGGCAGCATTTTCAGGCCTTAGTAGAGGCTGATTGTTTAATCTTAGACACTTTCATTTGGTTTGTATTGGCTTGGCTATGTCTAAAATCGTTGGCCTAGTTCGAGCGGGATCCAGAAGTTGAGGATGTGCTAAAGTCATCACCTCCGTTTGGAGGGAACTCAAAGAAGGCATGACCCGGATCCGCCCTTTTGCAATGTCTGTTAGACAACAGACACTCCAAGCCTAACTAATCACCCTAAATGTTTGGTTCTTGGCCACAGGATACGAACCCCTGATACTAGGCAGTGTTGGTTCTAAGACTCCTTAGAGTGTTACAGTAATGCGTCTGTTATATTATTCTCTGCTAATTAGCTGAATTATTTTAAGACGCATTCTACAAATGATCCGCTTGAAATCAGAGAAACAAATCTAATTTTCTCCTATTCTGCAATAGCAACGCCGTTTGGGAATTTTTTTCCCACAACAATAATATCAGATCAATGAAAAAGGTAATTGAAACTGCAGAATAATATATAGTGCATCTACGAGTGAGACTCTTCAGATGTGCTATTATCCAGCTGTCTTAGGAGTGGCCTTGACTGGAATAGATTCCGAAGTCTGATCCAAGAGAGCAACAAAAGAATAGAATTTATTAGATTTTCATATAAGTTGATATAAATGTTAGGTAAATGCACGTCTCCGAAATTTATCAAATCTGAGCGAGAGAGACAGGCGCTATATCAATTTCAAGTCTGCAAAAACCAGGTTTTTAATTGATGTCCTGTGCCACGTCAGAGATCGAGGGGTAACCCGGAGAAGATAGCGCTCTTTGAGAGGTTATCAAAGCAAGGGATTCAAACGCAGCTTGGAAGCACCTTTAAAAGTCATTTATTTCCTTGCACTTCTTCTTCTTTTCCTTCAGGCTCGAATTAATCCCTCTTTGGAGAGGGGTCAGCCACTCGGATCCTTCTCTTCCACTTGTTTCTTTCTTGAGCATCTTCTTTCTTCAGTTTTAGGAGTTTTAGGTCTTGTTGTATCGTGTCTTCCCATCTCTTCCTCTGTCGTCCCCGACTGCGGCGTCCGTATACCTCTGCATTCATGATTCTTTTCACACAACTATCATCCTCTTTTCTCATTACATGTCCATACCACCTCAGCCTGGTCTCTCGTACTTTGTCAGTTATACATGCCACCCCGAGCTTCTTTCTGATGTCCACATTTCTTTTCCTGTCCTTCAGTGAGATCCCAAGTATCCATCGTAGCATTCTCATCTCTGTTCTCTCCAGTAACCCTTCATCCCTTTTTGTTTATTTCCTTGCACTGATTTTCCTAACAGAAAATTTGTTTCGCATAATTAGGTGCAAAAAACTTCAACCCAGTAGTAATCATTCACGCCTATGCTTATTTTTTCGACCCAATAAGCATTCTTTCCGCAGACGTCTCGTCTACGCTGCTCAGACGTTTCGCTTTTTCACCAGGTCTGTTTACACGAATTTTGTCTGTGGCCAAGACCTCAGGGCAGCAGCAGCGTACTGCCCTGCGTATACACGGCTGCATTGCCGCCCGAAGATTAGATAGCCAGATGTTACGTGGACCCGGCGGTGATGCTGGCTGGGCCCGTTCGCTGGCTTGCCTCGCGAAGTCTGCGCTTGCGACCAACGCCCATTGCAAGGCAAGAACGACGACCTTAGACTCTGTCCGACGTCTGTTGGGCGGATTTTCGCCACGTCAAAACTAAGAGAAAGATTTAAGGTTTAGAAGAGAGAAAGGGTGTAGCAGCAGGAGCAGTGCAGCGTACGTGCCGCTCATGCATGCATCCACAGCCTACGCAGAGCAACCGAAGGCCTGTGCACGGTTATGTCCTGAGGCGGTGCGGTTCTGAACTGTGGTGTGTCTCTGTTTAGAGCCGTGTCTGTATCTGTGGTTACGTCTAGCTAGTTGCTGACGTATTTTATGTGCGGTTGATGTAGCAGTTAATCCCGTATGTGATTACAGCGTTAGTGGCTGAATCGAGCTGCAGAAGAAAAGCCAACAGTAATTAACACAATAATTGGATGTCCCTTTTAAACAAATCTACCGCACCTCTACAAGGCAGGTGCTGTGGGAAGCGCCTTTGAAAGTTTATGAGGCGCTATATAAATTTCTAGGGACATTACATTAAGAAGATTGTATATCGAACTAGTCCGATCAGATCGGATCCGACTCGGCAATCGTATCGGATCGGTTCGGTGTACGGTAGGCTTTACAGTACATTACAGAAACGGGCTATTATTGTTGGACCTTGGAATGAAGCTGGATCTCTTAGACTTAGAGTTTCAGAGTTAGAGCGCATTCCTTCTTGAATCGTTTCATCGGTCTTTACTTATTAGTCTTTTCCAATTGGCTGTCATCCAGGCCTGTTTCATCCCTATTCAACGTACTGTAATTAACCAGTCCCCTGAGTCAGTCGCTAAAGAATTACCGACTGATTTGATGAGTAAACGACTGACTTAACAACTTAGTCAGTCGACTGGCCGTAGACGTTGAAGTCAACGCTGCGTTTGCCTAATGAACAGGCTCCATTTTCGATTAAAACGATTGCGTGGTGTAATGCAAAGTTACAGACACCACTTGGGCAGGTAGTAGGTAAAGAACTGGTGATCTGACATCAACTGATTGTTAAACCGTTAGTCTGTCGCGCTGTGACTCTTACCTTGTAAGTAAGTGTAGCTCCTATCCTGCAGCTGATGTCTTCGTCAAAAATCGAAACTCAGAGACCGCGAATAAAATAATAAGCAAAATATTAACGTGACCGAAGTCGCTAGCAGTTGATAGCTTAGAGACTGGCTTCGACTTGAGGGCTTAGCGGCGACGGATGGCGGCGGTTCCGGGGACTAAACGTAACGACGATGGCATTTGTGTTTGCATTGCAAGCAGAAGGACTCTCAGAAGGAAGGAGATAGGGACAGAAAGTGACAACACAGAGATAGAAAAGGACATATGTACACAGAGATCAAGTACGGGGAGCGAAATTCCCATTTCCTGATCCTTATTAAACTTATATTGCTTCCCTCACGGCATGCCTCCCATTCCCCGTTTCCCTTTCTGCCTTAAGACTGAGGGAATGACAAATACACATGATGCGAAATAAATGCGAGAATACATCCCACTTTGAGTACAATCCCAAACAGTGACGTAGAAATTTCCTCACTTCGTTTACAAATCCAATCGTGGGTATACTATAGGGCCCTTGCCTTATGCACTGAAAGAGCGGTGGTGGTGGTTTGTGGCTGTGCTGGTAGTTTGTGGTCATGATGGTGGTGGTAGTAGGTGGTGATTGCGGGAGTAATAGCAGCAGCAGCAGTATCAGCAGCAGCAGCAGCAGCAGCAGCAGCAGCAGCAGCAGTAGTAGTAGTAGTAACTTCCGCTTGTGCGGGTCGCCGTGCCCTGCACTCGGCCTTTCGGGGTGATTTTGTTGTCCCTATGCTCGTACTGCTGTGGTGCAGCATGGGTCATTCTCCGTGGTGGGTCCTACCGTCTGGAGGGAGCTCCCTCTTTCGCTTCGCTCTCTCCCTATAGGGACCTCACAGGTACTTTCCATGGCCTTCTTAAGACCTTTCTTTTTGACAGGCCTGGGTCGGGAGCGCTTCTTAGTAGATTTCTGAAGGGGTGCTATATAAGTTTATTACGGATAGATAGATAGATAGATAGATAGATAGATAGATAGATAGATAGATAGATAGATAGATAGATAGATAGATAGATAGATAGATAGATAGATAGATAGATAGATAGATAGATAGATAGATAGATAGATAGATAGATAGATAGATAGATAGATAGATAGATAGATAGATAGATAGATAGATAGATAGATAGCAGCGTTTAACAGCATTTTGTTGCAGTAATAGCCACTGACCTGACCTTGGTCTTGTGGTATCTGGTAAACGCATATAAACCACAGCCATGAACTCTGCTCATCCAATTGTTTAGTCTCATACAACTTGAACATGATTTACAGCTCAACGTTTTTCTTCTTACTCAAAACAATGCAACTAGAGGTACTGAACCAGACAACCCTTCACAAATCTTTTCCAATGGAGTGACTTCAGTAATGCCAGAACCTCTTCATGTCTTCATGTGCTATGAGAAGTAAACCATACTGGCCAGGTTACCTACATTGGTTAGAACGCACGTCCCTTGCTCCTCTAAGCGTGTGCGGATGTCGGATCGCATACCGATGACGGCCTATCTCAAAGGTTTAAATCTCCGGCTAGCATGACAAAAATTATAGTCTAAAGTAAAAATGGTCCGGATACTGGGATCTTAAATGGCATGGCACCCATTCAAACGGACAGCGAGGGTCTCACCCGATCAATTAATTGAAAATGAACAAGGTCGAAGCCATATACAGAAAAACTATATATGCAGAAATATACAGAATAACGTTTACAGGTATATTTACATTTACTATGGTCCCATCAGGCCAATATCAATATACACGAGCCAGACATCTACGTTTAATGGACTAACCGTAAGAAATAATCTGAATTATAATCTTAACCGTACTGGGTCCACAGCCAAATGCTCAACATAATTTGCCAACAGTTATCCTGAAAGGAATAATGAAAAATGTTCAAGTAAATGTAACATAACATAGTATAACATAGCACAACACAAGATAACATAATATAACATTCGTATAGCATACCATTTGTATAACATAACATTGTATGACATACCATTTGTATCACATAACATTGTATAATATACCATTAATTTTGTGTAACATAACATTAGTATAACAAATGTTTTATAACGTAACATTTATATAAATAGCATTTGTATACACATAACATTTTATAACATACCATTTGTGTAACATAGCATCAGTATAGCATAACACTTGTATAACATAGCATTGTACAGTATAACGTTGCATTTGCATAGAATAACATTTGTAGGGCCTATAACATAACATTGTATAACATACCATTTGTATGACATAACATTAGTATAACATAACTTTTGACACACGCACACATATCACAAAATAGCATAACACAATTTAACACGTGTCTTATACGATTCACAAAACACTCAATATGTGTAAGAACCTCTGCAATACATAACCCTATAAACCAATTCTTCACCGACTACTTTCAAATCGTTGACGTATCTGGTTGTTTTCCTTTCGACAGGATGTACGTACAACACAGACACCTACGAGCATGGAGAAACATGGCGACCATATGGACAACAGGATCCGTGCTTCGAATGCACCTGTAAGGACGGGGAGTTCGACTGCCAGACCCGTACCTGTCCCCCACTCGATTGCGAGAATGCCGTCGCCGATTTAAACGAGTGCTGCCCTAGATGTCCAGGTACACTATAACACTACAATTACACCGCAATTCTAATTGTACAGGTATATAAGAATACAATGCAGGTGTAGCTTGACGTTTCCATGCAAAATTCTTAGGTCACAATATTAATTATCTATGTTCATTGTCCAGGTATTCATACAAGATGTATATTTCTGGCAGCCATAATTGTCATAACATACATACATCACAATCTTAATTGTCAAAACACAGCTTGCTGACGTCACAATATACTGAAGTTACATATTTAGACATTACAATCCTAATTGTCAAGATAAAGGCCCTAGAAGTCCCTTACGTCACAATATAAATTGCCTACGTATATTATACTTAAACATATACTTCCTGATTATATTCTTCACTATCCTATTGTCCACTTATATACGTCACAATCTTAATTGTTCAGGTATAAATAGATCTATAAGCTTATACATCACAATGTGAATTGTTCAGATAGATACCATACACGGCCCTTACGTCACAATATTGTTGTCATGTATATACTCCATTGCCCAGTTATGTACGTCATATGCTTATTGCTCGTATATATATATTATATAAATATACAATGTTATATATATACTAGCTGTAACCCGTGAACAATCACGGTATATAAAACCATTATTGCAGTGAAAACAATTAAGCTTACTTCCCCGTTATATTATGACGTCATATTATAGGCCTATAGCCGTCGTCAAGACCATCATCGTCAAGACAGCCGTCGCCAAGGCCGCAGTATAGTGACGTCACAATAGTGTTTGTTACGGGACGGACAGACAGACAGACAGACAGACAGACAGACGTACAACGGTTATTATGTTGTTTAATAAGTGCTGAGAGACCTTGGGTTAAAGACTTGCTCAAAGTCCACACAGTGAACGCTTTGGGTGGGTCGAACCCGCCAATTTCATGTCACAAGGCGAGCTATCACACCAAATACCATATCACACCCCCGATGGTGCCAATAGAGCTTACATAACTTCAGGTATAGGCGATATATCTATCCTAAATATGTATACTGATGAGTATCACCTATAACAATCACATACAACTTCTAACAGACCACGCAAACTATATATGTATCAGTAAATTGCCCTGATGTAGATACCACACTGAGTCTATGTATGTATATCACTCCTAATTATTTGAGTAATCGTTAAGGGTGGAGTTAGTCCCGTAGTCGAGACTCTATTTTGTGTGAAAAAGCTGTCATGTTTGTTATTTTGTTTTCAGCTCTTGGTGCCGCAGAAGCGGTAAGTTTACAGGCTTGCTTCTAATACAAGGGCCAATAATAAAATAATAATAATAATAACCTTAATTTGGTTGCATTTAAAAGCACTTTCCCCACGCTTTTCCCCGAAGACGAAGCCTGGCCCTCCAGACACTATATCTGCTCCTAAATAACAATAATTTTGTCCAAATCCTGAGGGATCCTTGATACCTCGGGTAAAAAATAATAATAATAATAACAATAATAATAATAATAAATAAATTATTAATAAATTATAAATAAATTATAAATACTATTTATGTATGCATTCCTTACACCTGTTAATACGACATTATAAATGCACAGAGTTATTTTTCGAAGCATACTGCAATGCCCATAATCACTCGCGTGGGTTCATTCAAATGAACTGCTTCTTGTAATCGCAAGAATTAATGATAATGCTATGATTAATACTTTTGTTTTGCCTTCCTTCGCAGCTGCCTATTCAAGCCTCAGGTCAAAGGGTAAGTTTACTCTTCCTTTCCTTATTTCTGACAAATAAATAGTTTACTTTTATTGCCGATAATTTATACGTTGTTTGTCGGCAGGACTTCAAAATATTATGTCATTATTGTAGCCTACTTCATAACCGTAATCGTAAACTCTAAATATCTAAAGCGCCACTCTAAGGCTAAGCGTAGAGGACCAGCTTATTCACGAGCGCTATAACTGTAACTGAGAAATTAAAAAATAATTAAAAAGCCCATGTGTAAACTGACCTTAACTGTAAGGTCAGTTAGCCCATACACCTATAGGCCTTCTTTACACCACAATGTGAAATATTTTCAACTAGGCTTATGATAACTTCCTGCATAGTCCAACAGGCGTCCATTATATCTTTTGATTTATTTACGAAAATAGCACCGAAATGTGACCGTAATGTTAAATTGTCTGACGAGTTTTCGTGAAGAGTAATTGAACGTGCATTGTTACGATTACGATTACGATTGTAAGTCCTGCATCTCTCTTTGCTACAATAAAATCGAATTACATTAAATGCATGCGATCTAATCTAGTCCAGACCAGTCTAGACTTATCCTATCCAATATGATTTAATTCAACCTGTTCTTGTTTCAAGCCAAATCAATCGGTTCTAATCCTATCTGATATGAGAATTAGAGCTAAGCCAGAGAGAAACAGCCATGGGAATGAAGCGCTCGCGACTTCACTTTCTTTGCCTCAGCAGATGATAAAGGAGGCTCCTCGTCGCCTATTATTTCCGCTGGTAGTTTCCTTCTCTCCGTTGTCTCCTGGCAACCAGATTTGGACCTGGAGGTCCAAGTCTAGTGCATGGAATCTATGGACAACCTTCTGACACGACACAGCATTCCTGAATAAGTTGGTGTCCTGCGCTCAGCTTTCAGTAGCGCTATAGAAATTTCTAGATTACGATTACGATTACGATTACTGGTTGTATGGTTGTGTTGGTAAGAGGGAGCTAGTGAAACAGAGAGCTTGAGATATTTAAGTCTTGGTGTGGATAATAAATTGAATATTTTAGGTCTAAATTATTGTCTTTGTAGGGTGATCGAAATCCTGGTCCACCCGGTCCACCCGGTCCGCCTGGCATACCTGGACAGGTAAGTCACTGAGAACACTGTTGATGGACTTATGAAGGGCTCTAAATTTCTTTAATGTCCAGTTAGTAGACCTACATAGAGTTGTTTTTAACAGATAACATATGTAAAACTCAGATTCAATTTTCCCGAAGACATAGAATTTGTGCAAACCCTGCATTAACAGATACACTTGGCCTGATATCTTGTTGACATTAATTCCTGTGACTACTGATGTTTACATTGGAAAGATTTGTTCTTGCTAGAGAAATGTCTTCGCTTTGAATATTTTCTCACTGTACCTCACGTTCAAGCTCTACTATGTCTTCTTCTATTCCTAACTTCAAATCCCGGGTTCACACCTACACCTGATTATTCTATTTTAAACTCGTGCTAGTGTGGTCCGTATACATGGGGACTTTAACTGTCGTGGCACCCATTCAAGGGGCAGCGGTGGTGAAGGATCTCACCGGATCAATTAATTGAAAACGAGCAGGGTCGAGGCCGTTCGATCGCTATAGAAACACTTATACATTTACATTTATAAGGTAGATCAAATACTTGTAAAGATTGATGTGAATCATTTATAGTTTGTAATTAAATTAGCATAATAATTAAAGGACGTTGTTTGGAAATGTTTAGCCGGCTTACGTGCCTCCATATCCAGGCTATGGAATACAGAATCAGGAAAAGGCTGGAGGAGCACCTGGCGGGAGACCACCACCTTTACAAAACGGAGGGGTAATACAACTCAGTGTCATCCTCATCACTATGATGACGATGATAATCAACATCGTTATCGCTATCATCATCAACAGCAACATCAACAGCAGCAACAAAATATTATTCCGTTAATATGTATGCATGTATGTATGTATGTACTGTATGCATGTATGTCGGTATGTATGTATGTATGTATGTATGTATGTATGTATGTATGTATGTATGTATGTATGTATGTATGTATGTATGTATGTATGTATGTATGTATGTATGTATGTATGTATGTATGTATGTATGTATGTATGTATGTATGTATGTATGTATGTATGTATGTATGTATGTATGTATGTACTGTATGTAAGTAGGTATGTATGTATGTCGGTATGTATGTATTATGTATGCATGTATGCATGCATGCATGCATGTATGTATGTATGTATGTATATAATTATGTATGTATGTATGTATGTATGCATGCATTTATGTATGTATGTATGTATTAAGGTATGTATTTATGTATGTATGTATTTAATTTATGTATGTATATATGTATGTATGTAGGTAGGTAGGTATCTATGCATGTATGTATGTATGTATGTATGTATGTATGTATGTATGTATGTATGTACGTGTAGATTCTTTGTAAAGAGCAGTTTAAGAACTCTCAATGTGCTAAAAGTCAGGATAATCATCGTCATCAAAAAATGTCTACGAAGATTGTACACCACGGTCTATAGTTTATAGCAAACAAACCACGAACAACAACTAGGCCATCATTAGGTCCGATAGTCGCCGAAGTTTGGTGTCTATTCTAAATGTAATTGTAATTAGTAACTTCTATTGCGCCGGTGTCTAATGCGCAAAGCGTGAACCGATGGAGCACCAAAACCAAATCGTAGTTAGGTCAATATCCTGTCCGTTAAAACATAGAGGCAAAGAGGTTAAACTATTGAGCTACCAAAATGCTCTGCTACATAATTGGCTGCCTGAAAATTAAATATGTTGAGCAACTATTATCTGCCTATGATATGCATAAACACGACTTTAATGTCACGTATCAGATATTCTTATTTTATACTGGGGTTCCCAACCTGGGGTGCCCGCACACCAGGGGGTGCGAGATGGCATTTCAGGGGGTGCGACAAAGAGGCAATGTTACTATTGTACTGGGATTTTTCTGTTTACAAATTTGTTCTAATTGCTCAATTTATATTTGCATTTTATGCACTGAGCTAAAAGCTTATTGGTTTTAGTTCAATTTGTTCACCCACAGTACTATATGATTGTATGAGGTTCAATTCGTTATTCAAAAACTAGAAATTTAGCTTATTCATCTTCAAATGCGATATTATTTTTTGCGAACATTAATCAAACATTTCGTAGGGGTGCAGGGCATAGAAAAGGTTGGGAACCCCTGTTTCAAACCAATAATCCAGAACAACTTTGTTGGTTCGTATAAATGTCGTGGCATCCATTCAAACGGGCAGCGGTGGTGAAGGATTTCAATTCATTGCAAAAATGAGTACATTTATATTTGCTGATCATATCTTGCTCTTTCTGTAGCATTGATTCTTTTTTTCAGGGAGTGCCTGGACCTAGAGGTCCACCCGGAGCTCCTGGACCACCGGTAAGCCTTTTCGAATATTCAGATAGCTACATCTAACTGTTTCTTATTGGCTATTCAATGTTAAGAGCTTTCCTTAGTTAACATTCTTTCTTCGTTTTGCGTGATTACTGAGAATATGTTTGAAGTAGAGTTCAACATTATTTTGCTGCCACTCGCAATTCATGGCAAGTGACAAAATAGAAGTTGATTCAGCTAACTTACGACTTTCACAATTCTAACATGACAAAACTCAAACACTTTTCGTTGCAAATTGTCAGCTTAAGTCTCAATTAACTTCTTTTTATTCGCAGGGACCACAGGGTATTCAGGGACCACGAGGCGAGTCTGGAGAGCCAGGCCAAACAGTAAGTAGACTGCTTCAATGAACCTTTTCTCAATAGGGTGTTTATTTAGAAATGGTGTAGCGCCAAGTACCAAATGAGAAGGCATCTATCGATGGCGCTAAGCTACCATACATGATGATCTTAGAGTCTTTAACTCGTTACCTTCACAGGGAAGGTCACGTATGTACACTCAGCGTGAAAATTTGGATCACAGAGATAACCAGGTCGTCCTGGAAAAGATCCGACCGATGCGCACAACTCCTTGAGATAATGGTTGTGTTCCATCAAAGTTAAGTTAACGTGTTTGAATAGAGTTACTCCGATAAGCAGGCTACGGAAGAGCGCTTCTTAAAGAGAACAGTGTATGACATTCTATTTTACAATATTTGGAATAATTTAAAATGCCATGTTACGAGTTGCTCAACAATTGTTTAGTGTAACAGGTAGAGTATGACAAAATAAGCACGACTGTTTTTATGTTTCCAGGGCTTTATTGGGGCCAGAGGACCACCCGGTACACCAGGACTTCCTGGAAAAGATGTAAGCAAATTGTTTTCTGTATCTGTATGTTACTCGTTAGTCGACAAATCATGTCTTGTGCTAAGGGATTTTTTGGCTATAAGTTGCTTCGCTTTCTTCATTTCTTCAACTATTTCTGTCTGCTTCTTAATGTTTAGTCAGTGCTCCAAATTGCTGATGTTTAAGACTAAATGAATTAATGAATTAATGAATCACTGACTGACTGACTAAATGACTGACTGATTGACTGAATGAATGAATGATTGAATGACTATTCAATCAGGTAAACGATAAAGTGCTTTACAGGAAATCATTGTCATTTTGATATAAGTAATAGTTCCTTACTTCTTTCAGGGAGAACAAGGTCAGGATGGTGATCAGGGAGCGCCTGGAATGATCGGACAAGCGGTAGGCCGGTCGAAATATTCATAGACTAATTATTACAACTCTCGATCATCGACTTCATGTCTATTTGGCTTTTAATATAATTATTTTTGCGCTGCGGACATTTTCCAAAGCTTGTCGAATTCATCTAACACTTTGATTTGCAACTCCGTAAAGTATGAGTAGTAATGGTTAAACGAAAAGAATTCAACTTCCTAAAGTAGCCATTGTTAAACAGAAAGAATTCTTTAAGCAGTTATAGGTAGGCCTACATTTGTACACTGTGAAAAGAACCAGTGTAAACGTTGCAAGTAAATTCTGCCACATTTATTTTATTTGATCGTTAATTCGTTTCTATGATGTGTTTGTGCAATGTCTAGGGGGCACCTGGTGCGCCTGGAAGTCCTGGAATGCCAGGCGGCAAAGGACATCGGGTAGGCATTCACACATTCATTCATTCACACATTCATTCATTCATTCATTCATTCGTTCAGTCATTCGGAATATTTATAAAGCGCCTTTTAAGATATCTGCTCAGAGGACTCGAAGCCCAGCCCACCCGACAGAGAATAGTTTTCAAGCGTTGATGAAAGAGACATGTAGCACCTCTGATAAGAAAAGCACACATATCCACAAGAAAGTCCTGGTATATGAACCATAGAAATTAGCTAATATACAAAGACAGTAAATTTCTACTTAATTTACAATACAGGCCAAAAAACGCGCGGAACAAGGAGTGTCACAAAGTGCGGCTTGGAAGTTCACTTTCGGCTTTCTTCTGAACACTGAACAGAATTACTTGAACAGAAGAGTTTAAGATATGAACACGTTGACATTCTTATCAATAAGCTAAGGAAAACACGTTGACATTCTTATCAATAAGCTGAAGAAAACACGTTGACATTCTTATCAATAAGCTGAAGAAAACACGTTGAAATTCTTATCAATAAGCTGAAGAAAACACGTTGACATTCTTATCAATAAGCTGAAGAAGCATGATAGTCGAGAAAAGCGTGCTCGACTATCAAACCAGAAGTTGGAGGTTCCTTTTCCTGCGAGGACAGAAACTCTTAAGATACATTAATATGTTAATACTATAGTATGTTATGTTAATATGTTGACATAAATATTAATATGCTATTTTTGTCTATGCGTGTTGGTTGCTCGTCGCAATGTGAAAGTACAGTATCCGGGGGTAGTCATTTTACTGAATCAGATTTAAGAGTGAATGAAACGCACCTTATAACGTTTTATTCGATAAAAGTTTCAATCAGATATCGATTGCGGCTGTCGATCTGACATAAGAATTTATACTTGATGCAACGCAAAAGTTGTTTCCTGAATACGAATGCGTTTTGTTGAATGTTTTTAAAGGGATTCTCTGGAGCACCTGGAACGAAGGGAGAAACAGGAAAATCCGGGGAACGGGTGAGTCAACTGACTACTGGTAAATGTAAATAATGAATAATTGAGTACTACTCAATGAGTCTACTGGCAAATATAATTAATCACCGGCTACTGGCAAATGTAATTAACTAGTAGGGTCCTAATCGTGATGTAGTGTATACTTAATATGCAATAAGCCAACCGACAACTGGCAAATGTAATTAATTAGAAACTGTAATGTAACGAATAGGCCTACATAGTACTATCAACTAGCACATTTACTCATCCAGCCTCAATCTGTGCTTTCATCATAATACTCAGAATCCCACTGAGCGTGGGATCATACGTAAAGAAAAATTTAAGCAAAAGAATTTTTGTAAGTACAGATGTTTGTTTCTGAAAGTTTTTCGAATGTCTTTAAATGAATTTTTAGAGAGTAGGCCTATACATACACGCGAATGCCTAGGTTTGTCACCTTTCCTCTCAAGATTCGAATTGACAGTAACTTATTAACCTATGCAGCCCTTAAGAACCTAGATGTTGCATTTTTTCTTTCGTCTGAACATCTTTCCACATCTGCACCACGACGATACAGGAAGCGTTGTGAATAGTCATAGGTGGCCGATAACATTACATTACGTTCCCCCGACACGGTAGTCAATTGGTTTGATTGTTGGCATTGAATTATGAAGTGTGTGGGTTCGAGGATCGCCTGAGCCGGTAACTTGTACAGGGAACTAGAACAAGTCCTTAAACGTACAATTGACTGACGCCTTGCTACTAGACAGTGGCGCTACGTAAATACGGAAATGGTCTCCTTGCTTTACGCATATCTTTGATTCTTCACACGTGCACGTAAAGCAAAGAGACTGGAGCTCAACCACGACCTGTGCTGAGCTAAGTCGCCCTTAGTCCTATATTGAGTGTATGCGCTATCGACATTCCTCTGAATACAGACTGAAGCCAATAATAGCTCATAGGTCGTAGTGCCAATCTAATCTGCCATTAAGTTTAGCCTACGTGGCTTATCCGTCAGCTATGCAGTGACTTTTTGCAGTGGTCTGCGAATTTATATCAAGGCTAATGAGCAAATGGAATCGCAATATCACTGCTGGACCAATGGAGCTAGTCTAGTGCAGTAATGTAATTAGTAACTTCTATTGCGCCGGTGTCTAATGTACAAGGCATCAACCGATGGTAGAGTAGATGGTAGAGTGCGTGGTAGCGCTTTAACCGAATGTTTCTCAACTATAGAGGGTACTGTTAGACCTCGTAATAATTGAACAATTACGCACTTACTTATCGGCATACTCTTGTTTTTTTTCAGGGTGCTGATGGAGCCTCTGGACCTGCCGGACAAGCAGGCCCTGTCGTAAGTACCAACCCACTACAGCTATAAATCTTTAAAGACATATTTATTAAGATAATTCTAGGCAAGTATGGTACAGTGTTCAAAGGCTGTCAAATTAAGTTGGATTTCTGCCTCTCCTGGACGCTTCCGTTGTATCCAGTTTACCTGCACAGCATTTGTAAGAATTATTGTTCTTGATTTGGGATCAATAAACAAGATGATGATGATGATGATGTTGTTGTTGTTGTTGATGATGATGATGATGATGATGATGATGATGATGATGATGATGATGATGATGATGATGATGATGATGATGATGATGGTGATGGTGATGGTGATGGTGATGGTGATGGTGATGGTGATGGTGATGGTGATGGTGATGGTGATGGTGATGGTGATGGTGATGGTGATGGTGATGGTGATGGTGATGGTGATGGTGATGGTGATGGTGATGGTGATGGTGATGGTGATGGTGATGGTGATGGTGATGGTGATGATGATGGATGATGACAATTATTATTATGAATGATGATGATGTTGGAGATGATAATGATGATAATGAATATGATAAACGATACTAGTACCTAAAACTAATATTAAAAATAACCGCTCTGATGATAGGAAGCCTAAATAGGAATAGGCATAATTTTATTCATTGGTTCGTGAATGGCTGTTTAAGAACTCTGTGTTATTACAAAGATGATTAACGTCGCCCTCCTCTTTCCTTCAGGCTTGGGACTGGCACTACCAGAGTACGAGTAGTGGCGGAGTTTTATTGCTATCTATGGGAGGATTTAAAGAGTAATGGTATAGACAGGTTGCCTATTGCTGCCTTGTATCTTGTAAAATGGTTTCAATAAAAAAAATTGATTGATTGATTGATTGATTGATTGAATCACTCTTAAAATACTTGATAGTTCTTTATGTCGTTGTGATACAGGGTCCAAGAGGAGTGGGAGGCGAGAGGGGACCCGATGGAAAGTCCGGTGCTCCGGTGAGTACAGAATAAACACAAATCATCAGATTGAACTGAAATATCGTCTGGACAAAGACTATTTAAAATGCCAGTTTCAGAATAACTGAACTGACCACATGAATGCACAATCAATGGAAATTTATACAGCGCCCTTAGCGGTCTTTGCAATCATTCGATGTTGAAGTTAATCGTCATTGTCATTTCATTCCACCTACCAATCGTGTTCTTGTGACGTTCGTCGCTCGAGATCAACTAACCCTTCATCAGACGTGGTACCAATTTGTGTCGGTCTTACCCGAGACGCTGCTTCGTCGTCGGGCTGGGTTCGGCTCCGGCCAACTGACCTTCTGGAGTCGCCCGGGTCACTATCCTGTCTACTTCTGCTGTAGACGAGCGGTTCCCTGTCTCCGCTCTCAGTGCCCATTTCTCCAAGAGGAGGTTCCGAGGGTATCGCTTGTTTGCGAACAGTGTCGCTGTCAAGCTCCATCTCACTTTCGGACTCTGCCACTGCCGCGGTCGCCGGGTGGGCAACGTCCTCGTCCTCAGGATGGCCGTCCTTTAGAACAGGGTTCGCTCTCTTGCCGGCAGGAGTCCTCAGCTTCCTGTGAGATCTCTTAGTCAAAGACTTCCTCTTTTTCTCCACCTTAACCGAACCCTCACGTACCATTCTGCATCTCATGACTCTCGAGTTATCGTCAATAGGGGAAATCACTGAACGTTCTCCTGTCCGAGAGGACAAGGTGTACATCTGACGAGTCGTCACGTCGTGCCGTCTCAAACACGCGAACATCTTGCGATAATATATACACGTGTAATATTAACGCGGTATACTGGTCTCACGACACTCTCTTCTGATAGGACAGGTTCTAGGTCTAAAACCTCCCTAACCGCACGCAGAACTGTGTTCCGACCGGCGCACGAGGTGGGCCCTACTTCGCACTTCGGTCAGTTCTCGGAGCTACGTGTTTCGATCACCAAGTTATTTGCTCTGAATAACGATTGGTTTGAATACAAGATTTTCCTGACTCTATCGTTTTTCCTGGTCTTACCGCACTGTAATCAGTTGTCGGGCGGTCTTTTCCCGTACTGCGGTCTTTCGGTAACAGTGGTCTTTCCCAGTAACTATGTTTAGTTACCGGGCGATGGAGCCCCTCCAACGCTCCACCGGCGTGTCAGCCATCCAAGTGTCACAATCCAAATGTAACGCCGACCCCGTAAGGTTACCAGAATGTCCTGAATTTTGTTCCCCAGAATTTCCGAATTTTGGTTCCCTATCGAAGGTCACGCTTACTCCTACAGGTAACCGGACAAGCTCCGATCGCGGAGTTCTTCAAAACCCAAGAGGGAATTTCCTGCCTGTCGCCAAATTTACCTTTATTATCGTTTTTGTACTAAATTGGTTTTTCCAGGTATCCCGACGGTCACTTCACCGAGTGCCGAAGTCGCGTAAAACTCTCCCAGCCGGCGACGCCGAAGTCGCGTAAAATTCTCCCGGCCGAGTACGCCGAAAGCGCGTAGAACTTCCCCTGTGTCGAGTACGCCGAAATCGCGTAAAACTCGTCTCAGTGTATAAAACCAAACACTGTCGGATCTTGGAGTTCTTCGAACTCCAAGAGGGATTTCCTTGCCCGACGCCAAATTTACTCTTGGTTTCAAGGATTTCAGAATTCCAGAAAATGGCTACCTTAAGAAGGTCACACTTACTCTCATGGGTTACCGGACAAGCTCCGATCGCGGAGTCCTTCAAAACCCAAGAGGGACTTTCCTGCCCGTCGCCAAATTCACCCTGGTTTTCGATCTCACACTGAATTGGTTTTCCTGTGTATCAACGGTATCCTTCCCCGAGTATTACTCAGCCGTAGATTTCCCACGATCGGGATCTAGACCGCTTCGCGATCAACGGAGGGATCCAACCCGCCGGATCGGCGCTGTCGGCCCGTCTCCCAACAGTGAACTTCTTTAGCTGTACTCGGGATCGCCTGATTATATTATTCGGACGCCCCTTTCGTCCGTAAATATATTTGTACTAACCGGAAACTCGAACTCTGACTCGGTCGTAACCAAAATCACTCGCCTACCACACTGAGTGCAGTATATTTGAATCGGTAACTGAGTCGCTAGCCAACAACGCTGTTTAACAGTATTGCTATGTATGAAGAGTCGAACCAACTCTTCACGTATAAAGCAGCGCACCGTGAGGCAGGCTCTATGCATCCCGAATTAACGTGTCTGCTCGCTATGCGCTGGCTTTACACCGTCGATCGGGCTTCCCTATCACGGTCGTTGCTGGACAGTCGCCTATTGAAATTAAATAAAAATTAAATGATCGATACTGGGTCTTCGCATGAAAAATTAAGAGAAACGATGCTGGTCCCTTCGCACGTAAACTTAAAGAAAACGATGCTATTCGCATAAAATAAATCCTCCCACTTACGCACTGTGGCCTTGACCGCCACACTCTCCCCACCTTACTTAGATGCGGAGCATCTCTGCCAAAATCGGGGACCTTAATCAAACGTGACAGGAACATCCCCAACCCAGATCCACTTAGAGAGCAAGGAACCAAATGCACCTTTGGTTATAGGGCGGTATATCAACAATCTCGGCACCCTGCACGTACGCCAAACACGATGAGAACCGTGATAGCGACAGCCTATTTAATGATGCTTTCGATCTCTCGGCACCCTGCACGTACGCCAAACAACGATGAGAACCGTGATAGCGACAGCCTATTTAATGATGCTTTCGATCCGAACCACCACCCTACTGGCAACCTGTCGTTCCTGACAAATCGCCAACCTTAACAGCCCTCTATCATGAACCTGGGCTCTACCGGACCCCAAGGGCCAGGAGAACTAAAGGAGAGAAAAGTCGCCCACTGTCTCCCGATCTGGTAACCATTGTCGATCAGTCACACCCGGTACCACTTCAAAATCGTGAAAGCAAAATAAAAGCGGACACAGTTTGTACTGGAATCTTTACTCGTTTCAGTACTAACCACTAATCCAATGTTTAACCGAAAACATATCATCAAAAGGAAACTTAAACAGTCATTCACTGACAATCTGTAAAACCAACGCAATTAAGCGTTCTGGTAGCACAGGTACTGTATGCTCCCAGATACCGCTCAAAAGAAATACTCTCATCAAAAGGGCAACTGAAACATGGGTCTCGAATAGTCAATAAAATCAACGCAATTAAGCGTTCATCTAGTTGGTCCTAGATACACGTCTGCTTCAGAAGGTCACTAACAAGGACTTCTACAGTCGTAGTCATCCATCCAAGCGAGGTCTTCGTCTCGTCCGTCGTCCAGGTAGCAATTCTGGATCAGCGGTCTCGTCTGGATTTTCTGAAGGTTCCTCTGGTTCATGTTCTGCATTAGGATCTTGAGCCAGGACTGTCCAGTCTACTGTAGGTAACTCAAGATTTCTGTCCCTCTCCGGTAACCAGGTACTCGGAGGTTTACCGTAAAACGGCTTCAATTTATCCACGTGCACAACCATTAGCGTGGATTTCGGACTCTTCTGAATCCGGTACAGATACGGACTGAGCACTTGAATAACCAAGAATGGGCCGGTGTAATAGCGAGCCCATTTTGTCTTCCTTCCACTTCTTAGCCGAGGGTAGTAATAGTAAACCCAATCTCCTTGAGCGAACTTGCTAGGTCTCACTCTCAAATCGTAGGCTTTTTTCCTTCTTTCTGCTACTCTCTTTAACTGTTCTCGTACAAGCCGATACGATCGTTCCATTTTCTCTTTCTGTTTCTCCACGTACTCTTCCATGTCACTGTAAGACGGTCTCTCGAACTCTGTAACTTGGGCTAGAATCAAGTCTAATGGCGTATGGTTCTCTCTTCCCAGGAACAGGAAATTAGGTGTCCGTTGGGTCGCTTCATGTTCAGTACCTCGATATGCCGCCATCACATATGGTACGTGAACATCCCAATCCTTTTGTCGTTCCGACACTACCTTTCCGATCAACATGTTCAGTGTTCTGTGGAACCTTTCGATCATTCCGTTACCAGAGGGTCGATATGGAGTTGTACGTACTTTGTCAATCTCCATGCGTTTACACAGCTCTTTGAATAACTTCGACTCAAAACACGGTCCCTGATCCGTCAGGATCTGGCGTGGCATACCAAACCTCGAGAACACGTGTACCATAAGCGATTCTGCCACAGTAACGGCCTCTAGGTTTCTGATAGGCAGAGCTTCAGCCCATCTCGAGAAGTAATCTATCGCTGTCAGTATGTATTTGTTGCCTTTACTTGATACAGGATGCGGACCAGTTATATCAATTCCGAATCTCTCCATTGGTTCACCGACCACAGGAGTCTGCATGTAACCCTGTCTTGGAGGTTTCTCCCTTCGATAACGAGCACAGCGATCGCACCTTTGGCAGAACCGTCTAACATCGTCCTTCCAACTCGGCCAATACGCCCGACGTTGCAACTGAGTTAAACTCTTCCGAATCCCGAAATGTCCTCCGGCAAAGCTTGCGTGTGTTAACTTAAGCATCTCTTGCCGTAGAGATAAGGGCACAACTAACTGAGATCGCTCAGCTTTTCCTGTGTTACCCTGAATCCAGCCTCTGTGTAACACTCCTTGCAGGACTTCCAGCTGATTCCAGTTGCTCACCAACACTTTCACCTCTCCGTTAGCAGGTGATAGTTCTGCCTGTGTTGGATGATGCTTCGACTCCTTCCAATCAAGGACCGTACCAATATTGCAATCGCTCTGCTGTTCTCTTCGAAGAAACTCCTTTGTCCAACGGATTTCCTGGCCTGTATCTTCACTGGTAACCTCGGAGCGCGTTACTTCTCCGATCGGACGTGCCCACATCACGTCTTCATTCGTAACTCTCATGGTAACCACTTTAGGTTGTTCCTCACCCGGACCTCTAGACATCGCGTCTGCGTTACCGTGTTTTGCTCCCGGTCTGTGACATATCTCCATGTCAAACTCCTCTATCATCTCTAACCAACGAGCCTGTTGGCCAATCGGTTCCGGTGTTCTGCGTAACCACTGAAGTGCGGAGTGGTCTGTTCTGAGTAGGAATTTACTACCCAGTAAGTACTGACGAAACTCTTTCAAGAAATACACCACAGCTAACAACTCTCGCCTGGTAACGTTATAGTTCCGTTCCGCCGTCGACAAGAGCCGACTCGCGTAACAAATCACTGTCTCTTCTCCTTCTTGTACTTGCGATAACACCGCTCCAATGGCGTATGCCGAGGCATCCGTATCTAGGATGTACTGGCCCTCGTCGTTCGGTAACCCAAGTATAGGTGCGGAAACCAACTTTCGTTTAAGTTCTTCGAAAGCTCCCTGACATTCGTCAGTCCAACGGAACGGTACATTTTTCCTGGTCAGAAAATGAAGTGGTTGAGCTACCACCGCGAAATCATGTATGAAACGTCGGTAATAGGAGCAAAGACCAACGAAGGATCTGACTTGCCTCAAGTTCCGAGGAGCAGACCATTCTTCTACGGCCTTGATCTTGCTCGGATCCGTCGCGACCCCTTCTTCACTCAAAACGTGACCAAGAAACAATACTCTCTGTTGTAACAGGTAACATTTGGATGGTTTCAGCTTGAGATTATACTCTTGTAATCTCCTGAAAATCATCTCTAGACGTTGCATGTGCGTCTCTACGTCCCTCGAGAACACAATTATGTCATCCAAGTAAACCAGACAGATGTCATAGTTTAGCCCTGTCAAGACTAAGTTCATTAGTCGACAAAACGAGGCCGGACTATTGCACAATCCGAAAGGTAACACTTTGAATTGGAAGCTGCCCCTTCTCGTAACGAACCCGGTCTTGTGTTTGTCTCTTGGGTGCAAGGCCATCTGGTGATAACCTGCTCTCAAATCGAACGTACTGTACCATCTGGCGCCACCCAGGGTATCTAAACTCTCGCGGATAAGGGGTAACGGATGAGCATCTTTCCGTGTCTTCAGGTTCAGTTGCCTGTAATCGATACAGAAACGCATACTGCCATCCTTTTTCTTAACCATTACGACATTGGATGCCCATTCCGATATCGAAGGTTCAATGATTCCTTGTCTCAACATGTCTTCTACCTGACGATCAACTTCCGGTAACATGGAAAGCGGTTGACGTCTCAAAGGTTGCCGAACTGGTTTCTCCTGTCCCGTATCGATCTCGTGTTGGATCACCGAAGTGAATCCGTTATCACTTTCGTTAAGGGAAAACGTTGCGCTGTACGTTAGCACAAGTTTTCGTAACCTGATTCGCTCTTCTTCCGAAATGTCTGCTGGCACTTCTTCCCATAGTCGTTTTAGGGTCTGTTCGGCAAGTGGGTTGAGCGTCTGCTCCGCCACTCTGGCCGTTGTACTAATCTTCGATCCAAACCGGTCAATCGTACTTTGCTGCTTTCCTCGGCGTTCCTCCGGATAACCTGGGCCCATAGGCTTCTCCGGATTTTCGCTTCGGTAAGGCTCATCATACGATTCCGTTCTGGCTCGATTAACTGTCACATCGACTACGTTCACTCGCTCCAGCGGACATTCAGTCCGTTTCTTGACTAGCGAATCTCTGTCTCCAACATTCAACATCCTGATCCACACTTCCGTGTCTCTTCCTGTCACCAACGTGCGTCCGATTATCAAATCTTTTGATAATTCCATTGGAATGGTCGTCCAATCTTCGTTATCTTTTTGGAAATGCGGGTATATTACCCAAGCTGGAACGTCAACTTCGCTCCTTGGAGGAATTATTATGTCCTCTTGCACAATAACCCTCCGGCACATGGACTCGGTAACGACCTCTTTCAGAGGGATCTTCTCGCTCCCAAGGAAAACGCATCGACTTGCGAAGTCCCATCTTGCCTGATTGGCTTCCAGCCAAGATAACCCCAAGATCACTTCTGTCACTTGGTCTGTAACTAGACAGGGTACAGGGTACACCTGCTTTCCTATCCGAATCTTAAGGTTAGTTTCACCTTAATCTGACTTCCATTAGCGGCTAGGAGTCGCTGTTCTGACGGTACTAGCACAGCGTCTAGCACGAAACGTCGTGGCACAAGTGACATTTCACTTCCAGAATCAAGTAGACAGTGTATACGTTTTCCTGCCAGTCTCGCAACCACGTAGGCCACCCTACTGCCTTTGACCAGTCGGTTTTGGGTTTCCTCTTGTATCGGTTCAGCCTTTGTAGGTTCACTGGTACCGGTTGCACCATTCGTCTCAGCGTTTCTCTGAGGACAAAATCGCTTCATGTGTCCTTTTCGTTTGCACAAGTAGCATTCGATATCCGGGTTACGCAACCGTGTGGGCGGATAAATCCGTCGCCATCCCACATTCGGTTCGGTTGTCCTCTGATCTCCCACAGCTAGATCAGAACTGTTCTCCCTTTCATGAGGTTTTCTCGGAACGATGCCCAAATTCTGATTTATCGTCACTCGATCAAGTTCTCTTGAAAGATTTTTAATCTTTCGCTCGAGATCTTCTAGACGACGAGACTGTCGCCCCTCAGTGCTCGAGTCGTTTCGGTCTTCCATGGTAACTTTAACTCTCGCGTGTCTCTGTGTTACCTCGGCTCCGTGCCGACTCTTCGATCTGCAGCTTCCCTCGGCGATCCATCTGGTAACCTGGGCCCGTAGGCTTCCCCGATGTCTCGCGTCGGTAAGACTTCGCATGCTGAGCAGCAGGAACAGACAGTTCTTCAAGTTTCGAACTCATCATTGCCACACTCTGTCGCAGGTAAGACATCTCCGCTTGCCAATCTACCTCATCTGTCACAGGTCTTGGGCGACCTTCTTCCATGTTGGTAAACGGTACTCGATTGCCTTCGTTTCGCTGATGCGCCACGATGTCACCACTCGTTTTCTGCACTACGGCGTCACCCCGCGGTTTCAGGCCTGTCTCAATGTCTCTTGGCCTATCACAAGCCTGTCTCGACTGTACAGGTTGCCTGCCCCGTACAATACTAGGTACTTGAACCTGCACAAGGTTCCCCGATCTATTGTCGACGAGTGGTTTGGACCTGTCAAACCTACTCTCACCAACGGTCTCTCGCCAGTGTGTGAATGTCTCGTTATTCACATCGTTCTGTACTACCTCAGTAGTCTTTGGGACGGTTATCAACCATCCGTTATCCTCATGGAAACCTCTTTCACGCCCACTGCGGGTTCCAGCTTCCGTTTCAAATGCACTGGTTTCGTCAGGTGCACCCGTTTCATCAAGCAACCTTCGTTTGCTTTTCCGTTTACGTAACTTTGGACGCGCGCCTCCGTGCTCACTATGGGGCACTTCATCCGACTCGTCCTCGGTATCTTCCTGACCTTGTCTGGTTCTGTGACAAGAAAACGTTAGTACCCCACTTCTGGTACCAGTTTGTGACGTTCGTCGCTCGAGATCAACTAACCCTTCATCAGACGTGGTACCAATTTGTGTCGGTCTTACCCGAGACGCTGCTTCGTCGTCGGGCTGGGTTCGGCTCCGGCCAACTGACCTTCTGGAGTCGCCCGGGTCACTATCCTGTCTACTTCTGCTGTAGACGAGCGGTTCCCTGTCTCCGCTCTCAGTGCCCATTTCTCCAAGAGGAGGTTCCGAGGGTATCGCTTGTTTGCGAACAGTGTCGCTGTCAAGCTCCATCTCACTTTCGGACTCTGCCACTGCCGCGGTCGCCGGGTGGGCAACGTCCTCGTCCTCAGGATGGCCGTCCTTTAGAACAGGGTTCGCTCTCTTGCCGGCAGGAGTCCTCAGCTTCCTGTGAGATCTCTTAGTCAAAGACTTCCTCTTTTTCTCCACCTTAACCGAACCCTCACGTACCATTCTGCATCTCATGACTCTCGAGTTATCGTCAATAGGGGAAATCACTGAACGTTCTCCTGTCCGAGAGGACAAGGTGTACATCTGACGAGTCGTCACGTCGTGCCGTCTCAAACACGCGAACATCTTGCGATAATATATACACGTGTAATATTAACGCGGTATACTGGTCTCACGACACTCTCTTCTGATAGGACAGGTTCTAGGTCTAAAACCTCCCTAACCGCACGCAGAACTGTGTTCCGACCGGCGCACGAGGTGGGCCCTACTTCGCACTTCGGTCAGTTCTCGGAGCTACGTGTTTCGATCACCAAGTTATTTGCTCTGAATAACGATTGGTTTGAATACAAGATTTTCCTGACTCTATCGTTTTTCCTGGTCTTACCGCACTGTAATCAGTTGTCGGGCGGTCTTTTCCCGTACTGCGGTCTTTCGGTAACAGTGGTCTTTCCCAGTAACTATGTTTAGTTACCGGGCGATGGAGCCCCTCCAACGCTCCACCGGCGTGTCAGCCATCCAAGTGTCACAATCCAAATGTAACGCCGACCCCGTAAGGTTACCAGAATGTCCTGAATTTTGTTCCCCAGAATTTCCGAATTTTGGTTCCCTATCGAAGGTCACGCTTACTCCTACAGGTAACCGGACAAGCTCCGATCGCGGAGTTCTTCAAAACCCAAGAGGGAATTTCCTGCCTGTCGCCAAATTTACCTTTATTATCGTTTTTGTACTAAATTGGTTTTTCCAGGTATCCCGACGGTCACTTCACCGAGTGCCGAAGTCGCGTAAAACTCTCCCAGCCGGCGACGCCGAAGTCGCGTAAAATTCTCCCGGCCGAGTACGCCGAAAGCGCGTAGAACTTCCCCTGTGTCGAGTACGCCGAAATCGCGTAAAACTCGTCTCAGTGTATAAAACCAAACACTGTCGGATCTTGGAGTTCTTCGAACTCCAAGAGGGATTTCCTTGCCCGACGCCAAATTTACTCTTGGTTTCAAGGATTTCAGAATTCCAGAAAATGGCTACCTTAAGAAGGTCACACTTACTCTCATGGGTTACCGGACAAGCTCCGATCGCGGAGTCCTTCAAAACCCAAGAGGGACTTTCCTGCCCGTCGCCAAATTCACCCTGGTTTTCGATCTCACACTGAATTGGTTTTCCTGTGTATCAACGGTATCCTTCCCCGAGTATTACTCAGCCGTAGATTTCCCACGATCGGGATCTAGACCGCTTCGCGATCAACGGAGGGATCCAACCCGCCGGATCGGCGCTGTCGGCCCGTCTCCCAACAGTGAACTTCTTTAGCTGTACTCGGGATCGCCTGATTATATTATTCGGACGCCCCTTTCGTCCGTAAATATATTTGTACTAACCGGAAACTCGAACTCTGACTCGGTCGTAACCAAAATCACTCGCCTACCACACTGAGTGCAGTATATTTGAATCGGTAACTGAGTCGCTAGCCAACAACGCTGTTTAACAGTATTGCTATGTATGAAGAGTCGAACCAACTCTTCACGTATAAAGCAGCGCACCGTGAGGCAGGCTCTATGCATCCCGAATTAACGTGTCTGCTCGCTATGCGCTGGCTTTACACCGTCGATCGGGCTTCCCTATCACGGTCGTTGCTGGACAGTCGCCTATTGAAATTAAATAAAAATTAAATGATCGATACTGGGTCTTCGCATGAAAAATTAAGAGAAACGATGCTGGTCCCTTCGCACGTAAACTTAAAGAAAACGATGCTATTCGCATAAAATAAATCCTCCCACTTACGCACTGTGGCCTTGACCGCCACACTCTCCCCACCTTACTTAGATGCGGAGCATCTCTGCCAAAATCGGGGACCTTAATCAAACGTGACAGGAACATCCCCAACCCAGATCCACTTAGAGAGCAAGGAACCAAATGCACCTTTGGTTATAGGGCGGTATATCAACAATCTCGGCACCCTGCACGTACGCCAAACACGATGAGAACCGTGATAGCGACAGCCTATTTAATGATGCTTTCGATCTCTCGGCACCCTGCACGTACGCCAAACAACGATGAGAACCGTGATAGCGACAGCCTATTTAATGATGCTTTCGATCCGAACCACCACCCTACTGGCAACCTGTCGTTCCTGACAAATCGCCAACCTTAACAGCCCTCTATCATGAACCTGGGCTCTACCGGACCCCAAGGGCCAGGAGAACTAAAGGAGAGAAAAGTCGCCCACTGTCTCCCGATCTGGTAACCATTGTCGATCAGTCACACCCGGTACCACTTCAAAATCGTGAAAGCAAAATAAAAGCGGACACAGTTTGTACTGGAATCTTTACTCGTTTCAGTACTAACCACTAATCCAATGTTTAACCGAAAACATATCATCAAAAGGAAACTTAAACAGTCATTCACTGACAATCTGTAAAACCAACGCAATTAAGCGTTCTGGTAGCACAGGTACTGTATGCTCCCAGATACCGCTCAAAAGAAATACTCTCATCAAAAGGGCAACTGAAACATGGGTCTCGAATAGTCAATAAAATCAACGCAATTAAGCGTTCATCTAGTTGGTCCTAGATACACGTCTGCTTCAGAAGGTCACTAACAAGGACTTCTACAGTCGTAGTCATCCATCCAAGCGAGGTCTTCGTCTCGTCCGTCGTCCAGGTAGCAATTCTGGATCAGCGGTCTCGTCTGGATTTTCTGAAGGTTCCTCTGGTTCATGTTCTGCATTAGGATCTTGAGCCAGGACTGTCCAGTCTACTGTAGGTAACTCAAGATTTCTGTCCCTCTCCGGTAACCAGGTACTCGGAGGTTTACCGTAAAACGGCTTCAATTTATCCACGTGCACAACCATTAGCGTGGATTTCGGACTCTTCTGAATCCGGTACAGATACGGACTGAGCACTTGAATAACCAAGAATGGGCCGGTGTAATAGCGAGCCCATTTTGTCTTCCTTCCACTTCTTAGCCGAGGGTAGTAATAGTAAACCCAATCTCCTTGAGCGAACTTGCTAGGTCTCACTCTCAAATCGTAGGCTTTTTTCCTTCTTTCTGCTACTCTCTTTAACTGTTCTCGTACAAGCCGATACGATCGTTCCATTTTCTCTTTCTGTTTCTCCACGTACTCTTCCATGTCACTGTAAGACGGTCTCTCGAACTCTGTAACTTGGGCTAGAATCAAGTCTAATGGCGTATGGTTCTCTCTTCCCAGGAACAGGAAATTAGGTGTCCGTTGGGTCGCTTCATGTTCAGTACCTCGATATGCCGCCATCACATATGGTACGTGAACATCCCAATCCTTTTGTCGTTCCGACACTACCTTTCCGATCAACATGTTCAGTGTTCTGTGGAACCTTTCGATCATTCCGTTACCAGAGGGTCGATATGGAGTTGTACGTACTTTGTCAATCTCCATGCGTTTACACAGCTCTTTGAATAACTTCGACTCAAAACACGGTCCCTGATCCGTCAGGATCTGGCGTGGCATACCAAACCTCGAGAACACGTGTACCATAAGCGATTCTGCCACAGTAACGGCCTCTAGGTTTCTGATAGGCAGAGCTTCAGCCCATCTCGAGAAGTAATCTATCGCTGTCAGTATGTATTTGTTGCCTTTACTTGATACAGGATGCGGACCAGTTATATCAATTCCGAATCTCTCCATTGGTTCACCGACCACAGGAGTCTGCATGTAACCCTGTCTTGGAGGTTTCTCCCTTCGATAACGAGCACAGCGATCGCACCTTTGGCAGAACCGTCTAACATCGTCCTTCCAACTCGGCCAATACGCCCGACGTTGCAACTGAGTTAAACTCTTCCGAATCCCGAAATGTCCTCCGGCAAAGCTTGCGTGTGTTAACTTAAGCATCTCTTGCCGTAGAGATAAGGGCACAACTAACTGAGATCGCTCAGCTTTTCCTGTGTTACCCTGAATCCAGCCTCTGTGTAACACTCCTTGCAGGACTTCCAGCTGATTCCAGTTGCTCACCAACACTTTCACCTCTCCGTTAGCAGGTGATAGTTCTGCCTGTGTTGGATGATGCTTCGACTCCTTCCAATCAAGGACCGTACCAATATTGCAATCGCTCTGCTGTTCTCTTCGAAGAAACTCCTTTGTCCAACGGATTTCCTGGCCTGTATCTTCACTGGTAACCTCGGAGCGCGTTACTTCTCCGATCGGACGTGCCCACATCACGTCTTCATTCGTAACTCTCATGGTAACCACTTTAGGTTGTTCCTCACCCGGACCTCTAGACATCGCGTCTGCGTTACCGTGTTTTGCTCCCGGTCTGTGACATATCTCCATGTCAAACTCCTCTATCATCTCTAACCAACGAGCCTGTTGGCCAATCGGTTCCGGTGTTCTGCGTAACCACTGAAGTGCGGAGTGGTCTGTTCTGAGTAGGAATTTACTACCCAGTAAGTACTGACGAAACTCTTTCAAGAAATACACCACAGCTAACAACTCTCGCCTGGTAACGTTATAGTTCCGTTCCGCCGTCGACAAGAGCCGACTCGCGTAACAAATCACTGTCTCTTCTCCTTCTTGTACTTGCGATAACACCGCTCCAATGGCGTATGCCGAGGCATCCGTATCTAGGATGTACTGGCCCTCGTCGTTCGGTAACCCAAGTATAGGTGCGGAAACCAACTTTCGTTTAAGTTCTTCGAAAGCTCCCTGACATTCGTCAGTCCAACGGAACGGTACATTTTTCCTGGTCAGAAAATGAAGTGGTTGAGCTACCACCGCGAAATCATGTATGAAACGTCGGTAATAGGAGCAAAGACCAACGAAGGATCTGACTTGCCTCAAGTTCCGAGGAGC
The DNA here is from genome assembly GCA_963556255.1 of Allolobophora icterica. Taxonomy (NCBI): domain Eukaryota; kingdom Metazoa; phylum Annelida; class Clitellata; order Crassiclitellata; family Lumbricidae; genus Allolobophora; species Allolobophora icterica. The sequence goes on along the minus strand of OY744610.1, from coordinate 38,360,863 downwards.
AGACCATTCTTCTACGGCCTTGATCTTGCTCGGATCCGTCGCGACCCCTTCTTCACTCAAAACGTGACCAAGAAACAATACTCTCTGTTGTAACAGGTAACATTTGGATGGTTTCAGCTTGAGATTATACTCTTGTAATCTCCTGAAAATCATCTCTAGACGTTGCATGTGCGTCTCTACGTCCCTCGAGAACACAATTATGTCATCCAAGTAAACCAGACAGATGTCATAGTTTAGCCCTGTCAAGACTAAGTTCATTAGTCGACAAAACGAGGCCGGACTATTGCACAATCCGAAAGGTAACACTTTGAATTGGAAGCTGCCCCTTCTCGTAACGAACCCGGTCTTGTGTTTGTCTCTTGGGTGCAAGGCCATCTGGTGATAACCTGCTCTCAAATCGAACGTACTGTACCATCTGGCGCCACCCAGGGTATCTAAACTCTCGCGGATAAGGGGTAACGGATGAGCATCTTTCCGTGTCTTCAGGTTCAGTTGCCTGTAATCGATACAGAAACGCATACTGCCATCCTTTTTCTTAACCATTACGACATTGGATGCCCATTCCGATATCGAAGGTTCAATGATTCCTTGTCTCAACATGTCTTCTACCTGACGATCAACTTCCGGTAACATGGAAAGCGGTTGACGTCTCAAAGGTTGCCGAACTGGTTTCTCCTGTCCCGTATCGATCTCGTGTTGGATCACCGAAGTGAATCCGTTATCACTTTCGTTAAGGGAAAACGTTGCGCTGTACGTTAGCACAAGTTTTCGTAACCTGATTCGCTCTTCTTCCGAAATGTCTGCTGGCACTTCTTCCCATAGTCGTTTTAGGGTCTGTTCGGCAAGTGGGTTGAGCGTCTGCTCCGCCACTCTGGCCGTTGTACTAATCTTCGATCCAAACCGGTCAATCGTACTTTGCTGCTTTCCTCGGCGTTCCTCCGGATAACCTGGGCCCATAGGCTTCTCCGGATTTTCGCTTCGGTAAGGCTCATCATACGATTCCGTTCTGGCTCGATTAACTGTCACATCGACTACGTTCACTCGCTCCAGCGGACATTCAGTCCGTTTCTTGACTAGCGAATCTCTGTCTCCAACATTCAACATCCTGATCCACACTTCCGTGTCTCTTCCTGTCACCAACGTGCGTCCGATTATCAAATCTTTTGATAATTCCATTGGAATGGTCGTCCAATCTTCGTTATCTTTTTGGAAATGCGGGTATATTACCCAAGCTGGAACGTCAACTTCGCTCCTTGGAGGAATTATTATGTCCTCTTGCACAATAACCCTCCGGCACATGGACTCGGTAACGACCTCTTTCAGAGGGATCTTCTCGCTCCCAAGGAAAACGCATCGACTTGCGAAGTCCCATCTTGCCTGATTGGCTTCCAGCCAAGATAACCCCAAGATCACTTCTGTCACTTGGTCTGTAACTAGACAGGGTACAGGGTACACCTGCTTTCCTATCCGAATCTTAAGGTTAGTTTCACCTTAATCTGACTTCCATTAGCGGCTAGGAGTCGCTGTTCTGACGGTACTAGCACAGCGTCTAGCACGAAACGTCGTGGCACAAGTGACATTTCACTTCCAGAATCAAGTAGACAGTGTATACGTTTTCCTGCCAGTCTCGCAACCACGTAGGCCACCCTACTGCCTTTGACCAGTCGGTTTTGGGTTTCCTCTTGTATCGGTTCAGCCTTTGTAGGTTCACTGGTACCGGTTGCACCATTCGTCTCAGCGTTTCTCTGAGGACAAAATCGCTTCATGTGTCCTTTTCGTTTGCACAAGTAGCATTCGATATCCGGGTTACGCAACCGTGTGGGCGGATAAATCCGTCGCCATCCCACATTCGGTTCGGTTGTCCTCTGATCTCCCACAGCTAGATCAGAACTGTTCTCCCTTTCATGAGGTTTTCTCGGAACGATGCCCAAATTCTGATTTATCGTCACTCGATCAAGTTCTCTTGAAAGATTTTTAATCTTTCGCTCGAGATCTTCTAGACGACGAGACTGTCGCCCCTCAGTGCTCGAGTCGTTTCGGTCTTCCATGGTAACTTTAACTCTCGCGTGTCTCTGTGTTACCTCGGCTCCGTGCCGACTCTTCGATCTGCAGCTTCCCTCGGCGATCCATCTGGTAACCTGGGCCCGTAGGCTTCCCCGATGTCTCGCGTCGGTAAGACTTCGCATGCTGAGCAGCAGGAACAGACAGTTCTTCAAGTTTCGAACTCATCATTGCCACACTCTGTCGCAGGTAAGACATCTCCGCTTGCCAATCTACCTCATCTGTCACAGGTCTTGGGCGACCTTCTTCCATGTTGGTAAACGGTACTCGATTGCCTTCGTTTCGCTGATGCGCCACGATGTCACCACTCGTTTTCTGCACTACGGCGTCACCCCGCGGTTTCAGGCCTGTCTCAATGTCTCTTGGCCTATCACAAGCCTGTCTCGACTGTACAGGTTGCCTGCCCCGTACAATACTAGGTACTTGAACCTGCACAAGGTTCCCCGATCTATTGTCGACGAGTGGTTTGGACCTGTCAAACCTACTCTCACCAACGGTCTCTCGCCAGTGTGTGAATGTCTCGTTATTCACATCGTTCTGTACTACCTCAGTAGTCTTTGGGACGGTTATCAACCATCCGTTATCCTCATGGAAACCTCTTTCACGCCCACTGCGGGTTCCAGCTTCCGTTTCAAATGCACTGGTTTCGTCAGGTGCACCCGTTTCATCAAGCAACCTTCGTTTGCTTTTCCGTTTACGTAACTTTGGACGCGCGCCTCCGTGCTCACTATGGGGCACTTCATCCGACTCGTCCTCGGTATCTTCCTGACCTTGTCTGGTTCTGTGACAAGAAAACGTTAGTACCCCACTTCTGGTACCAGTTTGTGACGTTCGTCGCTCGAGATCAACTAACCCTTCATCAGACGTGGTACCAATTTGTGTCGGTCTTACCCGAGACGCTGCTTCGTCGTCGGGCTGGGTTCGGCTCCGGCCAACTGACCTTCTGGAGTCGCCCGGGTCACTATCCTGTCTACTTCTGCTGTAGACGAGCGGTTCCCTGTCTCCGCTCTCAGTGCCCATTTCTCCAAGAGGAGGTTCCGAGGGTATCGCTTGTTTGCGAACAGTGTCGCTGTCAAGCTCCATCTCACTTTCGGACTCTGCCACTGCCGCGGTCGCCGGGTGGGCAACGTCCTCGTCCTCAGGATGGCCGTCCTTTAGAACAGGGTTCGCTCTCTTGCCGGCAGGAGTCCTCAGCTTCCTGTGAGATCTCTTAGTCAAAGACTTCCTCTTTTTCTCCACCTTAACCGAACCCTCACGTACCATTCTGCATCTCATGACTCTCGAGTTATCGTCAATAGGGGAAATCACTGAACGTTCTCCTGTCCGAGAGGACAAGGTGTACATCTGACGAGTCGTCACGTCGTGCCGTCTCAAACACGCGAACATCTTGCGATAATATATACACGTGTAATATTAACGCGGTATACTGGTCTCACGACACTCTCTTCTGATAGGACAGGTTCTAGGTCTAAAACCTCCCTAACCGCACGCAGAACTGTGTTCCGACCGGCGCACGAGGTGGGCCCTACTTCGCACTTCGGTCAGTTCTCGGAGCTACGTGTTTCGATCACCAAGTTATTTGCTCTGAATAACGATTGGTTTGAATACAAGATTTTCCTGACTCTATCGTTTTTCCTGGTCTTACCGCACTGTAATCAGTTGTCGGGCGGTCTTTTCCCGTACTGCGGTCTTTCGGTAACAGTGGTCTTTCCCAGTAACTATGTTTAGTTACCGGGCGATGGAGCCCCTCCAACGCTCCACCGGCGTGTCAGCCATCCAAGTGTCACAATCCAAATGTAACGCCGACCCCGTAAGGTTACCAGAATGTCCTGAATTTTGTTCCCCAGAATTTCCGAATTTTGGTTCCCTATCGAAGGTCACGCTTACTCCTACAGGTAACCGGACAAGCTCCGATCGCGGAGTTCTTCAAAACCCAAGAGGGAATTTCCTGCCTGTCGCCAAATTTACCTTTATTATCGTTTTTGTACTAAATTGGTTTTTCCAGGTATCCCGACGGTCACTTCACCGAGTGCCGAAGTCGCGTAAAACTCTCCCAGCCGGCGACGCCGAAGTCGCGTAAAATTCTCCCGGCCGAGTACGCCGAAAGCGCGTAGAACTTCCCCTGTGTCGAGTACGCCGAAATCGCGTAAAACTCGTCTCAGTGTATAAAACCAAACACTGTCGGATCTTGGAGTTCTTCGAACTCCAAGAGGGATTTCCTTGCCCGACGCCAAATTTACTCTTGGTTTCAAGGATTTCAGAATTCCAGAAAATGGCTACCTTAAGAAGGTCACACTTACTCTCATGGGTTACCGGACAAGCTCCGATCGCGGAGTCCTTCAAAACCCAAGAGGGACTTTCCTGCCCGTCGCCAAATTCACCCTGGTTTTCGATCTCACACTGAATTGGTTTTCCTGTGTATCAACGGTATCCTTCCCCGAGTATTACTCAGCCGTAGATTTCCCACGATCGGGATCTAGACCGCTTCGCGATCAACGGAGGGATCCAACCCGCCGGATCGGCGCTGTCGGCCCGTCTCCCAACAGTGAACTTCTTTAGCTGTACTCGGGATCGCCTGATTATATTATTCGGACGCCCCTTTCGTCCGTAAATATATTTGTACTAACCGGAAACTCGAACTCTGACTCGGTCGTAACCAAAATCACTCGCCTACCACACTGAGTGCAGTATATTTGAATCGGTAACTGAGTCGCTAGCCAACAACGCTGTTTAACAGTATTGCTATGTATGAAGAGTCGAACCAACTCTTCACGTATAAAGCAGCGCACCGTGAGGCAGGCTCTATGCATCCCGAATTAACGTGTCTGCTCGCTATGCGCTGGCTTTACACCGTCGATCGGGCTTCCCTATCACGGTCGTTGCTGGACAGTCGCCTATTGAAATTAAATAAAAATTAAATGATCGATACTGGGTCTTCGCATGAAAAATTAAGAGAAACGATGCTGGTCCCTTCGCACGTAAACTTAAAGAAAACGATGCTATTCGCATAAAATAAATCCTCCCACTTACGCACTGTGGCCTTGACCGCCACATTCTTACTCATGAGTTCACTTACTAACCTCTTTAATTAGTGTGATATATTCGGTGGTGCACCTGGCCTATGATCCAACGGTTGCGGTTTCGCGCTTACAGAACTGACATCGTTTAGCGATCTTGGACGCGCACACTTGTCTCTGGTCTCTGAGTCTAATTTACTAACCTTGGCGCATAATAAATACAATGAATAAAGAAACAAAGACACTCGATCAGCGTACTCGTATTGTCATTATCCTTGTTGTTTCCACATGCATCATACTTCGCCTATTATCGATTATTTTCATTATATTGCTTCCACGTGTGACGTAATATCATGTGTTATACATGCATGTATATACGTACATAGAAACTTACTACAATGCCTTTTAAATAACTCGGTAATACGCGAAGATAAATCTTAGCCATAAACTTAATCAGTTTTTAATTTAATTAACTTATTCGTAACTTTCTCAATAGTTACTCATCGTACTGCGATCCTCGCAGCAATGTTGCTGGGTTGGCCTGCGCCATATAAAGACCAGTTATATTTCAGGGACAACGCGGAGGCGACGGTAATCCTGGTCAGGCAGGCGCTCCAGGCCAACTTGGACCTCCAGGACCACCTGGATTCCCTGGAGTCCCTGGAATCAAGGTAAGTCCTAAGACTTCTTCATCCAATTTATCAGACAACAATATCGGCCTAACTACTAACGACACAGTCTTCTTTCTCTTTCTCTTCCTCTTCTTCTTTTTCTTCTCCTCCTCCTTTTCCTTATCCTTCTCCTCCACCTCCACCTTCTTCTTCTCCTTCTCCCTCTCCCTCTTCTTCTCCCTCTCCTTCTCCCTGTCCCTATCCCTGTCCCAATCCCTCTCGCTCTCTCCTCTCTCTCCTGCCTCTCCCTCTCACTCTCACTCTCACTCACCCTTTCCCTCTTCTTGTTCTTGTTCTTCTTCCTCTTCCTCTTCTCGCTCTTGTTCTTGTTTCTCTTCCTGTTCCTCTTGTGTTGTTGTTGTTGTTCTTTTTGTTCTTGTTCTTGTTCTTCTTCAAGCTCATTGCTCTTCGGCAGCTTCAGGCATCCAATGGCGCCACTCCTCTTGGTGCAGGGCTTCATCTTTCAGTTTACTGTATCTATCCACCATCATCCAATCCCGCAGCATCCGTCGAGGTCTTCCTGTCATTCTCCTCCCTCTGTTCTTCCCTCCATCATAGTTCTCAGTAGGAAATCCCCTCTCACAACTAATTAGCACAATTTTCAAACAACCAAACACTTATGTGACCTATCGTACTATTGGGGCGTGGTGGCTTAGTGGTAAATTTCGGCGCCTTGTGACCGCAGGGTTGCAGGTTCGAATCCCACTCTAGCCGCTGCGTACGGACCTTGGGCAAGTCCTTCACTCGCAATTGCTCGTGGCGATTCGGCGTGAAAACTCCGACACAGTATCAAATGCTGTAGCCGGGAGCGCCTCTGAGTAGTAGTAGACTTGAGGAGGCGCTATAGAAATATCCGAAATAATAATAATAATAATAATAATAATAATAATAATAATAATAATAATAATTACTATTAGGCCTATTACTAACTACACTATGAGCGAAGTATGTTTTAGTTCTGAAAGTAGCGCTGTATCGACAGAGACCTCACACCACGTAGGCTCTATTTTATTGTGAAGAATAAGCTGCAAAACCCAAGAAAATAATTCGTAGACGGCAAAATAAATACGTCTAAAAGTGCTTCATTGTCTTTTTTCTTGATCTTTCATCGTAATGCTTCTAAAAATTTATGCAGCGTCTTTTATTTGTTATAATCATCGGCCTCCACTGTGAACATATTCGAGAAAAGACGTTAGTGGCTATTTACACGTAGGATATTGCATATCTTATGGACTACTTTCTTAGGTCTACTTCTTCTATATCTCCTACAGCAATAGGCCGAAAGTTTTCACGTCAAAAGCGAACTGTAGATTGTTTTAACTGTTTTCTTAAAATAGGGTGAAGCTGGAGAAAAAGCGTTCGTAGCTGTTTACACGTAGGATATTGCATATCTCATGGACTACTTTCTTAGGTCTACTTCTTCATTGAAGACCTAGGCCAAAAGTTTTCAGGTCAAAAGGGAGCTGTAGATGGTTTTCACTGTTTTCTTAAAATAGGGTGAAGCTGGGTCGCCTGGACTTAAGGGTGCTCTCGGTCAAGCCGGCCCCGCCGGACAGTCAGGTCAAGCTGGAACCCATGGAGAAGCTGGAAGACCGGTGTGTATAATTGGATAATTTTGTTTATTTGCGCAACTATATTAGTCGTATAAGCCACGAAATATTGGCAAAATAATGACAAGAGATGGGAAAGTGCGTTGCAGCCTACAAAACATCCAAATAAATATTTTAATTTCTTACTAATTGTTGATTTTAAAAAGACATTTGAATTCTTTTGTCTAAACTCTTCAGTCGATGATGATTCTGTTTATTCGTTCTCAATTACTTATATTAACGCGTTAGATTTCGTATTGTCTTTGATCGATGATTCATAAAACCTAGATTAGATAAAGTCGACGCCAACGGCCCTGGCAGTCATAGGCAGTGGCGTCTAACCCCCTCCCCCACCTGGAATTGGAGAACACCACTCCCACTCCGGCCGACTTATGTACAAGAGGCTCAGAAGTCACACAGAACTGTAAATTAATTTTTTTATATACACCAGCATCATCCATGGGTAACCCTCCCCACTTCTGGCCATCATGAATGGTAACCCCCCATTTCTGGCAACCGTGGGAGATCGCTATCCCAACTCCCCATTGGTAGACGCCACTGGCTATAAGACATCAAACACAGGAAGCTTGTTTTGCTTTTGTTTTCCATTCATTGAACTCGCTCTTCAAGATTATATCAGCTAAAATATGCTGTTGTCTGTTTTCATCTAGGGTGGTCTAGGTGCACCTGGAGGTCCTGGAGAGAAAGGAGCACGGGTAAGATCAAAGTAATATACAGGAATAAATGACTGCAGGATCTATAGAACTTGAAGTCACTGCTTTGATGCATTATTTATGCACTGAAATTAGGCCTACGAGATATCTGTTTTCTAATGTAGGCCTTTTTCATAACTCACTTTAAAGCCAGTTAATATAGACTATTAATGTTCTTAAGTGCCTTTGAAGCCAGTTAATACTAATAATAATAATATTTAATAATAATGATAAGACGATTTGTATAGCGCCTAAACCTAGCCGAGGTCGAAGAAATACGCGCTGTAGGCCTACATGGGTTAAAAAAATCAATGACGGTCGTACGAAAGTTTAAAGAGATAAGTTTTCAGCTCTGATTTTATAAAGGCTGAAAAAGCTATTAATTTAGTATTATTAATTATTATTAAAATTATTATTAATTTGACAAAGGTTGTTAATTTAATTTTATACGCCCGGCCAATAGGCCTGACGCTGTACGCAGCATAATTTCATTTGGTTTCATAATGTCAATGCTATGCTTTCTTTCAGGGTGAATCTGGCTTATCTGGAGGACCTGGCTTTCCCGGACCAATGGGACCCCCTGGCATCGCAGGAGCCATGGGCCCCGTGGGCGCAAAGGGAGAAACGGTGAGCAAGCAATCCGTATCTAGTCTTATCTTATCTTATCTAATCTGATGACTACTGAAGTACCGTCATCATTTCATAATGCTCAAGATATCAGATGAGTTTTAAGTCTCTTCAGAAATGCTTAATTCCAGGACTTTCGCTGTGTAGTGACGTCTTCTGACGGGTTCATAACATAAAGGCTACAATTACAACATAATGGCTTATAGTGTTTTTATCAACAGGTAACGATGTAGTGTCAATATTGTAGCGCGGAATTTTCTATTGGCTTGTTTGTATAATGACGACATCGTCATTGACGCTATTGAATCACCCGTATTCGTTTCACACAATAACATTCTTATAATATTGTTTATTATAAGTATATGAGTGTACGTACAGGAGTAAGTACGTGTGTATGTGTATATGTATGTATGCATGTGTGTATGTATGCATGCATGTATGTATGTATGTATGTATGCATGCATGCAATGGCTGTTTATATTATGCCACTGAGAATCTCATAAGGGTGTTAGTACCCAACACTATTCCTACATGAAGAACTTACTGCATTATGAGCTTCTGTTAGCAGTTTATTCTGTAAGAAACTCCATATGAATTGACAATGAATACTCATGAACGAGTGTCGTTTGTTGCAGGGTGCCCCTGGTGTTCAGGGATTTCCGGGTGAGAGAGGAACCCATGGAACCCCCGGATCACCTGGCGAAAGGGGAGAGCCTGGTCTAGCTGGAGAGTCTGGCAAACGGGTAAAAACAACTTCTTTTTTCACTTGAAGTTGTGCAATCCTTGATGATGGTCTTGAGGCTAATTCTACAGTATATACAGTTATACACTGTCATTAAACTGCTCTATCATTAATTACACTGCTCTATCATTAATAACACTGCTCTGGAAATTAGGAATATTTTAAACAGTGATTTAATTTGTTAAAAAAATATTCTGCACCTTTTTCTTCTATCTTTCTTCTATATTTTTCTGTATATAGAAAAATTAGTAGTTGTTCGAGACAGATTTATAACAATATATTACATTTCGAATGCTAAATGATCTTAGTTTTGGGATTAATATCTTTATTCTGCCATATTTTGTACAAATCTGGGCAGCGACTTGCCTTTTACTGAATCCGTCCATGTTCGTTTGATTTCAGGGCGTGCCTGGTCCGTCAGGGCCATCAGGACCCGTTGGCCCAAGAGGAGAAACGGTAAGATTACCACCTTTTGCATATTTTTATGTGCAATTTGTTAGAAAGGCTGCTCAGAATCACATTTATGGGCCCATATCGGCAGTTTTTCATGACTAATTCACTGTATGCTTACGACATCCTTGCATACCTCTGCATTTAAACCCACCACACGACAGCAATGCACCTCAATATAATCCGAGGTGATCTCATTGTGTCGTCTGAAAGCACCTACGTTTGGAACTTTCTCCCTCTGTCTGTTTGTTCTGTTCAGTCGCTCGTGCCATTGCGTCCTCAACTTAAGACGTACCTCTTTCAAATTGTTCATCCACCATAGGCTGCCTCTCTGTATTACGGACTGATCTTCCGAATATTGACCGGTTTACTGTTTGGATTTGGTTATTGCCTTGTGCATTAGACACCGGCGCAATAGAAGTTACTAATTACAACTACTTCGACTATGCAGTGCAGTGCCTTTTCAGTGCATGGACCATCTACGTGGAATGGTCCACCGCTGGATTTGCATGTACTTGTGTACTTTGTGTACTTATTTACCTTCATCAGCACTTGAGACTCTTTCGCCGGGGACCAGACTGAGAGCGCTTCTTAATAGACAGTTTGGAAGGACGCCATAGAAGCGCTCTGCATTTTCTGAGTGAATGGAATGAACGAATGTATAAGTGCATCACATTATTCTACATTATTTGCATTGATTGCATTGCGCCGTTAATTTTCTAATTCATACGCAAGTGCGATCGTTGATTACATAGTTACTATATTCACTCTGTCACGAATATACAACAGGCATTAGACGATCATTTGCTTCGAATTCATAGTCGATCATGACTGCAACGCTTTAGTGTTGTCTGTGGTCTGTTCAATGTTGACAAGAGAACTTTCGCTACTTGTAGGGTATGGCTGGCGAGAGAGGTCTCCCAGGAACGGACGGACCAGCCGGACCTGCTGGAGCTACAGGACCAGTTGGTCCGGAAGGAGATAAGGGAGAAAGAGGTTCTCCGGTAAGTTAATCCTGATTCCTAAAATCTACCAGTACAGTACCATAGGCAACTAGAACTGTATTTGATATTACCCCACCCACCCACCCTTCCGAATTTAAGAAGTTCAGAAGTGCACACACAACCATACGATAGAACATCGATGGCGCTGAGCAATTGTGAGTGAAGAACTTGCTCAAGATTTATACACAGTGACCGCCTCAGTGGAGGCTCGGACCCATGGTCTCCGGGCTACAGGTCGACCGCTCTAACCAGTCGGCTACCGTGTCCGCAGCACCACTCGGTAGCGTCAAAATCTTTGATGAATTGCCAAGTTTCACCACTTCAAATTTCAGTGTCTGTTGGGAAAGGAACTCTGAGCTCAGCTGTTGATCCTTCATCAATAAATATATCTTAATTAGCTCTTATCTCTCTATTAATTAATTAATCTATCTGTTATTAACAATCTATCGTTTGTTTCTTTGACAGGGTGACGCAGGTGAACCAGGAGAAGGGGGAGAACAAGGCGAAGTGGTAATTAATCTATTAAAAAATAAATTGACGATTTGACTTAGGAGTAGGGAATTAAGTAGTCTTACATCGATTACCATCAACTGACTACTCTCGTAATCAAAATAGACCTAATGTTAATTATATACAGCCAGCCTGACTTCCACTGTTTCCATTGTGTAATTTCAAAACAGCCCTTCTTAAAACAGCAAGATTGCTCGGTGTCGAAATGACTATGATTGTAGCAAGCTTTACAATAGAATTATTACCTAATGCCTACTCTTTAGCTCGTAAAACCTTTGTCATTCGAATGTTATATGCTTAAATTAATTTTATGAACTATGTACACCAAAATGCGGTTAGCAGTTGGTTTTGAATAAAGGATATACTTACTTACTTACTTACATACTTACTTACTTACTTACTTACTTACTTACTTACTTACTTACTTACTTACTTACTTACTTACTTACTTACTTTATACACTGTACACGAACGCCTATCATTCAATTCTGCTCAGTGTAGAAATCAATTTAACGACTACGAACAGACGAAATGAGTCACTAAATTACTATGTGCTTTGAATCATATTTCTTCTCTAACTGTAATTCTGTTATGCTTTTGCTTCTCAGGGTCTACCCGGAAGTAGTGGAGCTCCAGGAAGAGACGGTCGAGCAGGACCTGCTGTAAGTTTACGCTTTCGAACTTAGTATCTACGCCCCTTTCATAAGTAAGCCTACTCGTGTACTTACAATGCCCAATGTCAGGGGCGCCCGCAGACGGACGCACTGGACGCACGTGCGTCCACCCACCAGATCAAATCCACACAACTACTGTATAAGGCAAAGCATGGATATTTTTTATGAACGGCAATACGGCATGTTAAAGATTTGGATGCTATCTAAATTGAATTGTGTCGAGTCACTCTGAGTTATTTTCAGTGTATGACTACCAGCGGCGGACAGAGGACGGGTAGGAGGGGAGGGGACGAGAGGAGGGTTCGTCCAATTTTTTGGGGTGTGCGTCCAATTTTTTAAAGCCTGCGGGCGCCCCTGCCCAATGTATAAACTTAAGTAACTATATATCATGCTCGGGTATTTTAGGTAGGTGACGTGACCCTAGCACTTTGCCTACTTTGACATTTTATGTATGGTACTCAAGCAGTTGTCTTTTGTAGTACTAGTATCTTACTAGGTCTATAGAACTTTGCGAGCTTGGACATTTAAGGCAAGGTACTACAGGTCTTTTGCCTATTTTACGATGGTTTGAGATAGGTTACATTAATGCCTATTGGCGGTTTAGGAAGGTTATTTGGTCTGCATCAATCTGCTTACAACAGGGAATTTTGTCTTCGCATTGGACCCGTTTGTATGACATTGTATCTGTTTCTGTTAGTTATGCCATATTATATATGGCATGCATCGCATCAGTTTCATGCGGTTGACGCACTTATTAGGATGCGGTTGACGCACTTATTAGGATGCGGTTGACGCACTTATTAGGATGCGGTTGACGCACTTATTAGGATGCGGTTGACGCACTTATTAGGATGCGGTTGACGCACTTATTAGGCCTTTGTTGTTCTGTTCCCAGGGACCGTCGGGTACAGATGGAAAGAACGGAGATCCAGGACCTCAGGGAATACAAGGCTTACCAGGATTACAGGGACTGCCCGGACTATCGGGAGCAGCGGTAGGAAACGCCTTTTCGTTACTTACTTCTAGTTCTTTAATCTAATGACTTCTATAGCGCCGTTATTACGATGCACGGGCATCAATCGATGGCGCTTCCAGTCAGATAGTAGCTTAAAATCGTGATCAATTTTGAATACGAGTACTTTCACCTGCACGTTTATGTAGCACCTTGAAGTACCTTTGAAGTACCTCTTAAATACCGCTTACGTACCTTTAAGAGCACCTTTGAAGTACCTATTAAATACCTTTTAAGTACCCTTTAAGTACCTTTGAAGTAGCTCTTAAATACCGTTTAAGTACCTTTGAAGTACCGCTTAAGTATTTTTGAAGTACCTTTGAAGTACCGCTTAAGTACCGCTTAAGTACAGTTCAAGTATATTTGAAGAACCGCTTAAGTACCTTTTAATTACCGTTTAAGTACCTTTGAAGTACCTTTAAAAACCGCTTAAGTATCTTTTAAGTACCATTTAAGTAACGTTTAGGTACTGTTTGAGTACCCCTCAAAAGCATTCTCTCTACTATCACTTAGTTATTCAAATTGTATGCATTTTGTTTTAAGGGAGAAAGTGGAAGAGAAGGCAATCAAGGACCATCTGGACCGCCTGGACCACCTGGAGAACCTGGAAAAGACGGAGGACCCGGATCTACGGGACCTAATGGACCTCCGGTTAGTTAGCTTCCGACGTTTGCTATGCTACTTCATAGTACAACCGCTGTTAACACTGCAAGGTTTCCATTCGTCGCTATGAAAAATCATAGTTTCTGCAACTGCATGACAATCAGTCTCTGTATGATCCCTTATTTCATGCAAAAGTGTTGACACCTGTGTCTATGGAAACGATTATTTTATGTAAATGCATTGTTAAAATGCGTTAGATGTTAATAAGCATTTCCATAGAAAGGTGTTAATGTACGTCTCTATGAAAAAAAACCATTATTTCATGTAGGTATACATTGTTGATATATTACGTTAATTGCTAACAGTCGTCTCTATGGAAACCATTATTTCACGTAAAGGTGGCAACATACGTCTAGAAATATGAAAACCTTCATATCAAATTTAAAAGATACGTTGCATTTGTATCTTTCGTTCCGTGAAAAAAATAATAAACGTCTCCATTGAACCCTTATTTCACGCAAAAATCTCCATAAGTCACTGTACTTCTCTATCGAAACCTTTATTTAATGTCGTAGCTTACGTTTCTGTGGAAATCCTGTTTGCAAAGGTGTCGGCAGTAGTTTCAGTTTAGCGACGCTGTGTCATAACAAAGATGATTAGTGTCGCCCTCCTCCTTTTTCCAGGCTTGGGACTGGCACTGTCAGAGTACGAACAGTGGCGGAGTGTCATTAATTTATTTTATATTGGGCCGATGGGTCGACGTCAAATCGCGACCCTGTAAGCTACAGTCCCACTTGAAAGACTGTGTTGTTATTGTGGGTCGCCTTAGATGATAAGTTTTCCCTTAACATTGCACGACTTTTGATTGTTGCACTCTGCTGTTGTCTGGTTCAAGGGACCTCGAGGTGAACGAGGAGCACCTGGTGATCGAGGAGGACAAGGAACTCAGGTCAGTATCTCGTTGTAACACGTCATCTACATAATTATGTAATTAAATAACTTATATAGCGCCGTTATCATAATAATAATGATAATTATAATGATAATAATAATAATAATAATAATAATAATAATAATAATAATAATAATAATAATAATAATAATAATAATAATAATAATAATAATAATAATAATAATCTTCGTTTATTAACTGAAACTGACAAGTACGCAATAAGATTACGTGATACAATAGTAACAGACGATAACAAGTTTAACAGAAGTCAAATTTAACTGCAAGGCAGCCTGCAAAGCGCCCATCTGTACTACTGCTTATTTTACTGTAGCCATCTAGGGAACGGAAGGCTAAGTCTACCTTGTGGGGCTAGCGCGTATCTAACCCGCGTCCTTCTGATCTTCTTATTTTCATGCCAGTTTGTTACCAATCAACCATATCCCCGCACATGGCTGTCGCCTTTACTTGCCTTAAAGTCAATGGTTAGGCGGGAAAGAGAGGGAAATAACAAAATATAAGGGAAGGCCAGGTAAAATAATTCTGGACAAGCTACATGTAAGTCAAGGTAAGTTAAGGTAAAGCAAGGCAAGACTAGCATATTAAATCGTTAAATACTGTTGTGCTTCTGTTCTGAAATGTGCAGGGTCTACCAGGAGCTCCAGGCTTTGCTGGAGAGTTTGGACGTCAGGGCGATCAAGGTCCAGCTGGAACAGCAGGACCAGTTGGCGAGCCAGGACCACCGGTATATTAACTACTCAAAAATTAATATTACTATGGATTTCATTACTATTATTATATTTTATGCCCTGAGGTATACAGGATCCCTCAGGTGCTTGAATATTAACTAGTGTCACAAATAAAAAGTCCTGAATTCGTCTAATGCTCTTACGGTACGGAGGTTTTAAGAGGTTTTATAAAACGCAGCAGTAGAGCTGGTATGTGTTTTTTCATCGATTATCGATACCTGAATGACATCAGCGCCTCTGATTAGTTTTTTTTATTTCTTGTGGCACTATAAGAATTTCGAATTACAAACTACAATTACAAGTAAGATTTCTTCGTAGTATTTCTTGAACGAGCTGCCATCAGCAGCAGCCAATTAAGATGTTTTACTTACAATGCCCCGAGTGCATATATTGTATTGTATATTGTATTCGGATATTTATAAAGCGCTTCTAGCTGGAGGGCCATTCAGAGAGACACCGAGAGAAAAAGCAAGTCTTAAGAAAGGTAAAAGAGAAAGAGAGATTAGAAGAGCGAACGAACGAACGAACGGAGGAAGCTCATTCCAAAGAGCAGGAACAATGGAATCAAAAGACCTAGATTGAGCCAGTGAAGTCCTGACGCGGGGAACGAGAAGGCCCAAACGGTCAGAGGAACGAAGAGGACGAAGAGAAGCAGCAGAGTGAGGGCGATGAATTAAGTCACATAAATAGCGAATGCTAGCCGGATTGAAACCATGTGTGATGATTTAAAAGCATGCCAATCGAATAATTAAAATAGGCGTAGTCAATGCCTACGATGCACCAACGTAAAGAAACACCAGGAATTTAAACTTCAGGAATAAACTGGCTAGTAGAAATGACACACTTGTAACCTGTTCTCAGTCAGCCTTTCTCTGTTATTAAGTAGTTCGATTATTCATATGCATAGTTCAAAGTATTTGTTTTTGATAACGTAGGGTGAAACAGGAGGTCCGGGTTATCGAGGCCCTATTGGCCAGCGTGGTCTCCCTGGAGAGAGGGGTCCAGGTGGACCAGAAGGAGATGTTGGAGCGCCGGTAAGTCAGTCCGATAGTAGGTGTTACGAACTATTTTTAATTAATATGCCATGTAACTCTATTAGATTGCAGTTATTCTTAATTTTACTATTAAAACGATTGAATTAAAGTTTACATAATTAAATTAGCATATATATATATATATATATATATATATATATATATATATATATATATATATATATATATATATATATATATATATATATATATATATATATATATATATATATATATATATATATATATATATATATATATATATATATATATATATATATATATATATATATATATATATATATATATATACAAATGCTCTTTATTAACAAATTAGGTTAAAAAAACATTATTCTTCGTAACAACACTAATCTACATAGGCCATATATTGTTCTACCAATTGTTAATCACGTGTGAGTTAGACGATAAAACCTTGCATTTTAATTTTATGATGAATTTTCCAGGGCAAAGCTGGTGACCGCGGAGAAGCTGGTGCTGCCGGACCCGCGGGAATTGTTGTAAGTAGACCTTCCGGTTTCTTCTCTTTTGAAGTCCATGTGTCAAAGTCTTATTTATAAATGACATTTATTTAGCGCGTTTTTCAACATCTCGAAAGCACAATGCAGTGAATTATGTTATAAGGTAATCATAAGAACTTTACTTCATATGAAACTGATGCTTAGAAGATGTGCATTGCTATGTTCGCAAGCTTAAACTTGCAGAATCCTTCTTCAATTTGGGAGCATATACTTACTCATTTTTATTTAGCACTTTTCTGTGAATATGATCTACGCAAAGTGAAATCATGATATCTTTAACAATTTAACAACGAGCTGCATTGGTTCCCAGTCGATTTTAGTACACTCTTGTCGTTAAAGTGTAAATGAGTAGAAATGATAAACCTGTTAAAAGAATAACGCTTAAACTATCAGCATCCTTCTTCAGTTTGCGAGCATGTATATCTACTCGTTTCTATTTAGCTATTTATGTGAATATGATCTACGTAAAAAGAAATTATTATATCTTTAATGAGAAGAAATTATATACCTTTTAAAGAATTTCAGGTTGTAGTAGTTTCACAAGTGTTGATGTAGTGTTTATTGGGCTAAACTATGTCTTAAATTGAGGCTTTAATCTATATAAATAAAGCAAAGAATCTGTCTGTCACAGCGTCTTTGACCGGAATGCATTTCTACAGTTTTCGAGCTTTTCACTCGAAACCTTCACTGCTGTGTCGGGGTGGGCATGACACACCCAGTGTGAGGCTTCGCGTCCCCCGTTTTCACCGCTACCATGGTGTCCCGGGCCAAAACCTAGCCGCGCCATGCATTTGTAGCTGGAAATAAAAATTCTAAAATTCAACCTATTTTCACTCGCCAGATGGCGACGCCGGGTTAAGCAGCTACAGTACGGATTCGCTAGAGGGATTGAAACTTTCACTGTTAAGCAGTGCTTTGTTGCTTATTCGCTAGAGGGATTGAAACACCCAAAACGCCGGGTCCCGGCCCAAAACCTCCGAAACCCGGGCAACGCCGGGTTCACCAGCTAGTTTCTTAATAATGCTACCTTCAGTTTGTGTTTCGTTCAGAACCTCTTGATTAAGTCTTTATTATTCGTTCACGTGTCAAAATCCTTTTGCTTCAGATTAAAGTTTGGAAAATTTCTTGTAGGGACTTCCTGGAGATCGTGGACCCCTTGGATTGAACGGACCAAAGGGAGAAGCAGTGAGTATTCAGCAAAGAGGAGTTATGTAATACAACAATGTATGTATTCGTACGTGTATATATTTATGTAAGTACGTGTATATATGAGAGTACGTGTGTATATTTATGTATGTACGTGTATACATGTATGTATGTACGTACGTGTATACATGTATGTATGTACGGGTTTATTTCGTACGTAAGTTGAATATGTATGTATGTAAGTATGTACGTACGTAAGTACGTACGTATGTGTGTATATTTGTATTGTGCTATAGAGACCTCATATATTACAACATCACGTCTTTATAAAGCATTCGATCAGCTTACACTGCTTAGCGATATACTGAAGTATACAATGCATTACCTTACATTGCATGACATACATTAATTAATATTATTAAATTAATTATATATTATGCTAATTGCATAACATATACTGTGATGTTTTAACTTTTCAGGGCGAAGCTGGACCAAGAGGTGAAAGAGGAGATCCTGGTAAAGACGGAAATCCGGTAATAATTTCTTTATGTTTTGGCGCAATTGTTGTATCTATACATTTAAACGTAATCTCAAGGTACTACAGCGCCAAACAAAGTCAAGTGGCGGGAACTAACTTATCAATGGCGCTCAGTCAAAACAAAGTTGGTAGACAGTTATATTCAGAATCTGTCCCAGGTCAAGAACCTGTTAAGTTATGATGACCCTTGTCGCACATCATCTCATTCAATACGGACGTTTTACTCAGTTTCATTTTTGAAGCATTGTGGAATTTCTACACTTTCTAAAAACCGAGCTCTGATTTTAATAAGCATATCTTATACAAAATGGATTTATTTTCTTAAACTGGCACGAACTGGTCCAGAAGGATGTTCCGTTAACTCCTGACCCATTTCTAAACTCAACAGACTTATTCCAGTTAGAAGCCATATTTCCTTGTATTGTCATTTAACGTAGGCCTACTTACGGTAATATTCTAGGCGTGAAAATATGCCATCCTTAGCTACTTTGTTAGTTATTTAGTAAGTTTTCCAGACTTAACATAACGCCTTTGATTACCTCATACTATCCGGCAACACCGTGCCTTCTCTGTCTCTGGCCCAGCGACCTGGAATGAGCTTCCAGTAGCGCTGCTCCTGACCCCGATTGATTGCTCTTCTCTGTTCCACTCTTGCCTTAAAACTGTCTTGTTTGACCGGGGTTGGACTAGGAGCGCTCCTGAGTAGATAACCTTGAAGGGGCGCTATGTAAGACCTATGTAATAATACAAGCATTGCCAATTCTAGCTTAAGCGCTGTCTGAAATCATTCAGCTATTTGAAGAAAAAGTCACAAGTAAACTAAAAACGTTCAGGTGCTCAGTGGTTGATAATAAATTGTACAAAGTGTGGAACGTTGATGGGGCAGAACTTCAAGTGTTCTTTTGCTGATTTCAGGGTAAGGACGGTCCGCCTGGGTTGCCAGGACCGCTGGGTCAAGCCGTTGGAAAGGGTGAGCGTGGAGAGCCTGGTCTTCCTGGGGAGAGTGGAGGCGAAGGCAAACCAGGAGATAGAGGACCGCCTGGATTCCCTGGTCTTTCAGGTCTTCCTGGATCTGCGGTAATTAGCACCTTTGTTTTTTTTAACGAACGCGTATCTAGTTAATTTTAATTTGGTGTCTAGATTACTAATCATTGTCATCAACCCAATCATCATCGTTATCATCAGCACCGTCATCGCCATCGCCGTCATTACCACCTCCAGCATTACTACCACCATCACCATTACCACTATCAACATCGCCATTACCACCACCACCACCTTTACCATAACACCATAATTATAAATTAGAAAGGTAGATGACGAAAGAGGATTTTGTTTCTTTGACAGGGAACAGCTGGACCCGAAGGTCCAAAGGGAGACATTGGATTCCCCGGAGCAAGAGTAAGTAACTCGTGATTTTACAGATGTTGACTCTGTCTAATCGTCTGTTTGCTTGCTTGCTTGTCTGTCTGTCTGTCTGTCTGTCTATCTGTCTGTCTGTCTGTCTGTTTATCTGTCTGTCTGTTTATCTGTCTATCTGTCTGTCTGTCTATCTGTCTATCTGTTTTTCTGTCTGTCTATCTATCTGTCTTTCTGTCCGTCTGTCTGTCTTTCTGTAAGTTCCATCTATCTTTCTCTGTCAATTTTCTTAACTAAGTTTTGTTACAAGAAAACAACTGAGTGTGATACGATTCACAATGTCAGCCAGTGTCTTCTTCAACTCGTATATCACCCTGTCTGTTTCCGTCTGTCCGTCTATATGTCTGTCTGGCTGTACGTGTTCATCCATTAATTTTGTCTCTGTACGTCCGTCCGTCTTTCTATCTGCTTGTCTGTCTGTTTGTCTGTTTGTCTGTCTATCTGTTTGTCTGTGTTTATCTATTTGTCTCTGCCGTCTGTCTGTCTGTCTGTCTGGCTGTGTGCGTTCGTCCATCTGAATCCTAATAGTTCACGATCTATTCAGTGATGGGTCGATGTATCTTGTCTGTCAGGGCCCCTCAGGCGCTCCTGGACCACAGGGTGAGAGAGGTGGAGCTGGAGGCCCCGGGAAAGATGGTCCAACAGGTCGCCCAGGACCAAGAGGTGACGCCGGTGACCGAGGAGAGAGAGGCCCCGGTGGTGGACCCGGGCTACTTGGACCTCCGGGACTGGCAGGTCCACTTGGACCAGCCGGTCCAGCTGGACCAGCCGGACCAGAGGGAAATAAGGTTGGTCTTCTGCAAATTTTCATTCACTCATCCATCCAGTGCATCATATAAAGTCCAAGTTATCTAATGAGAGGCGTATTGGCGCTGTTAGTTAATTCGTTGTCATTAATTAAAGTCATTAATTAATAAGTCATTCATTCATTCATTCAGTCAATGCATTTATATAACGCCCCTACATTATCTACTCATAGGAGCTCCCATCTCGGCCCCGGCGACACAGAACGATTGCCAAGTGCATGTGGCATTTTTGGTTACTATACTACCACAGTGTGTTCGACCACTTGCTCTTTATATCTAAACTTAGATACAATGGTATTTATTAAATGATAAATTAAACGATTGCAATTGCTAGTGAATTAGGTGGATTGCACCTCATGCTGGACTTGGACGCTGACACTACCTGCCCCTCTTTCTCCCTCTATGTTTCACCGTCGGGCTATTCAACCGTCGGGCTATTCAACCGTCGGGCTATTCAACCGTCGGGCTATTCAACCGTCGGGCTATGAGCTTGAATTCGAACTGCATTGGATTACCATCGACTGATGCCTTGTGCAACATTATTGGCGCTATAGAAGTTACAAGATTAGATAAAATTAAAGATCAGATTAGATTGAATTAGGTTTTGTTGTACGACAGAATTTGGCTTTTTACACTGAATTTATTCCTTGTAATTTGTTTGTTAACTTTATCAAAGCAGATGCGTGTGTGCGTGCGTGAGTGCGTGTGTATGTGTGACATCATCAGCTCGTGCCTGTGTTAGCACACTAGAAGTCATTCCTATATGATTGCATGTGTGGGAAATGCGGATTGTTTATCTTTGACGTGTTCAAACTATACATAGACCTGTTCATTGCTTAATCCTACTGATTTAATTGTTTTTGTTGGATATTTGATGACAAAAACCATTCTGGTGTTTCAAGCCACTGACTGCGGTTTTCTTCTATGACTAGGGTGGCATTGGAGAACCTGGATTTGGTGGAAAGCCTGGAAGCAATGGAGCACCTGGTGAATCCGGAAGAAACGGCGCGAAAGGAGAAAGTGGTGCTGATGGACCACCTGTAAGCTTGATCATCATCATCATCATTATCATCGTCGTCATCATCATCATCATCTTCACCCTCGTGTCTTTCATTGATTCCAAGTCGGAATAATCTGCAAGTTATCGTTTTCTTCTGCATTCTAAGCTCACATATACCTATACACTTCGTAATGTATCATCATTATCATCGTTATCGTCGTCATCATCATCATTATCGTCGTCGTCGTCATCGGTTCGTGACGCCATCCATGAGGTAGCGATGGTTGCGAATGAATAATCATCATTTTTCTTGGTCATTTGTCCTAACTATGGTTTTAGTCTTGTCAAGTTTTGTTAGAATTTCGTTTGTGTCGTCTGTGCGGCATATTCGTTTTCTCTTTTCTTTGAATCTTTGTTAAGTAATGCTTTGTGTCGAATTCTGTCAGATGGTATGGCATACACTGAACGACTTTATCCAACAGCATTGACTCTGTTTCCAGAGATTGTCCGATCATTGTCGTATTTAATCATTTCTAAGTTATGCCTCGATTTATATTTAGGTAATGGAGGATACCAGGTATGCTCACTGGAGGTTTCAGAGAGGAAGGCGTAATGAACATGAAGGGACGATGAATATGTTTGAGCTAGATATCATAGATCCCACTATTGCTGCTTCGCCTTCAATTACAAAAATTCTGGGTCGCCCTTCGATATTCATTCAATGTTTTATTTATTTCTACCAGAATAGTTATTCTGACGAAGTTGAATGAAAAGCCAGTGTAACATATTTCATTCAATTGTTGGGCAAAGTTAAGAACTGTTCTGCAGGACAGCGAACATACAGTTTAATACCTGATTGTTTAGTGCAGAAACTAGACCCAACGAATTGACTCAGTTGTTAGGCAAAGTCAAGAACTGTAGCTTTTCTGGGTTACTATGTAGCCTACATATTGCAGAATATTCGTATGCTTTTGTGTTCAGGGACCACCAGGCCCAGTCGGACCTCTTGGCCTGCTGGTGAGCGCGGACAGCCGGGAGTACCAGGACAGAGAGGAGAAAACGGACCAGAAGGACCAACTGGCTTCCGAGTAAGTGGCAGCTTAAAATCGACAAATATTTAAAAATTTCAACCATTCCTTTGACTACCTACTGTAAACATCTTGTTCCAAACGAACTATAATATTAGTTAGACTAGAGTAGTTAGTAAGCCCCTTTGTGATGTACTCAATAAGAGCTATATTATTCGTATAGATAACTTACTAATTAAATATAACTATGTACAGGAAAGTTAGTGGTACATCTTGAAGAAGTGCATGAATATTATATATTATTTATAATAGGCATTAGAAACAGATGTTTAGACATTCTGTTCGAGCCAACAAAACAGTTTTCGTTGCAGTGAGAGAGAAAATTTGTTATAAGAATAATCGAAATATAGTTGGGTCTAAGACCCTTTGAGATCCTCTGTGGAAAATCGTCCCGAAAACGACCAATGGCCTTCAAAGACGTTAAAATATATAAAGAATGTTACTCTACAGTCCGATAGTATTTTCAGTAGACAGTGGAATGGCCTTTCTTGCGATTTACGCTGCCTTGTTGTATCTGAGAGAACTATAATCAACTAGAGTATTTGCCCGTCATATTATGACGGCAGTTTATATAGGCCTATATGTATCGTTGGTTAAAATGCTCTGATCGCCGTCATCAAGACCGCAGTACTGACGTCACAAACGGTTTCTGTTTCACAATAGAACAGAAACCGTTTGTGACGTAACGTTTATCGACAGATACACGCTCTATGGATATTATATGTATAGACTGTGAATAGTGCCTGTTCAGGCGTGTCTTAGTTATCATATCACACAAGATACTGTCTCTTCAGACATAACGAATGTGTATTGATCTGTTAAATAGGGTGAGACAGGCCCAGCGGGACCAGCTGGTGACAGAGGAGAGAGGGGTGGAGAGGGCCCACCGGGTCCACCTGGAGCCAACGGCGCATCTGGAGAGCCTGGACAAGAGGTTAGATTATTGCTTTGTCGGATGGGATCTCCTACCTTCTTTCCTTCCTTCTTTCCTTCTTTTTTCTTCCTTCCATCTTTCCTTACTGCTTTCCTTCCATATTTCCTTATATATTTCCTTCCATGTTTCCTTCCATGTTTCCTTCCTTCTTTCCCTCCTTCCTTCTTTCTGTTCTTCTTTCTGTTCTTCTTTCTGTTCTTCCTTCTTTTCTTCCTCTTTGTCTTCCTTCCTTCTTTCCTTCCGTCCTTTGTTCGTTCAATCACTCACTCAGATCATTTTATAGCGCCCATTCAAGATATATATTCAGATACGCTACAAACCCAGCCCCGGTTAAAGATAACAGGTTTCAGATACTGATGAATGAGTACATGGGGTACCGCCTATCAAAAGGACATGCAGATCCAGATAGAAGCTATTCCAGGTGAATGGCTCAGCCACGTAAAAGCCACCGTGTATATTAAAACACCATGAGCCACAAAATAGCAATGAGACTATCATAAAAGTCAAACGTTCTTCTAGTTCGCAATGCACTACATGAAGATTCGATGGAAAAAGAAACAAAGGCAGACCAAGACTACGCTGGATAGATAATATAAGTGAGGACACAACATCACTTGGACTAACGCTAAGAGGATCAGTCGACTTGACAAATGACCGAGGACAATAGAGATCATTTATTCGCCAAATGGCTGGCGTCAGGACCTGACTATGATGATGATTAAGAAAACGTGGGTCTCCAATTAAACGCATGATTCAAGTGCATTCATGGTAGAGGCATAGATGGCTCAGTGTATGCAAATGTTTCGTTGTTCTTCATAGGGTTCACCCGGCAAAGACGGTATTCCTGGCTTGCAAGGAAGACCTGGAGAAAGAGGCCCCGGCGGCCCTATTGGACCACCAGGCCCTCCTGGTCCTCAAGGACTCGTGGTAAGTGGAATTGTCTTATTAAATCAAGGGCAAGTCGTATAATAACTGGGTGTTAAAATCAACAATATCGGTTAACATCAAACATACCGGAAAAATATCGGAAGTGAAAAGGTATAGTTCACTTAAGAGAGGTCACGTCTACCTTTGCGTAGCCTTTCCCAAAAACTGTATAGGCCTACGATATGGTTCTCATAGTTCTAACATCTCCTCTCTTCATTTGTATGTGAAAATTTATGTGAATATTTGAGTGCTGTTGCATTTCCGCAAAATTAAAATTCTAGCATTTGTTCTGTACCAATAAGCTCAAACGCACTGAATACTGGTTAAAACGAAATTTTTGTGGCGATGAAATTCTGAGTTACGGTAGGTTAAAAGAAAACACTCATTCGATTGGAATTGTTATGGATTCGCCTCAGTACAAGTTTAAAGAGATGTACATACTGGCTTACAATCCTATAAGTATTATCCATAAAACAGTGTTCATTGCATTTTTTCCACTGTTTCAGGGTTTGACTGGATTGGCTGGACCTGGTGGATCAGTTGGAGAACGAGGATCTAGAGTAAGTTAATCTTTCTTGTTCTTGTTCTTGCTCTTCTTCCTTCTCATCCTCCTCTCTCTCTCTCTCTCTCTCTCTCTCTCTCTCTCTCTCTCTCTCTCTCTCTCTCTCTCTCTCTCTTTCTCTCTCTCTCTCTCTCTCTCTCTCTCTCTCTCTCTCTCTCTCTCTCTCTCTCTCTCTCTCTCTCTCTCTCTCTCTCTCTCTCTCTCTCTCTCTCTCTCTCTCTCTCTGTCTATGTCTGTCTGTATGTATGTATGTCTCTGTCTGTCTGTCTGTCTGTCTGTCTGTCTGTCTGTCTGTCTGTCTGTCTGTCTGTCTGTCTGTCTCTGTGTTTGGGACAGAATTTGGGCGTATACCATTTTGCGTGTGATGAGCAGAATTTCAAAAGACTTCTTTCTCTTTGTAGGGAGAAAATGGACCAACGGGAGCACAGGGTCCAGCCGGACCATTTGGACCTGCGGTATGTAGTACATCTATTTATCAATCGAATCTAGTAGATCTTTCTTAGTTAGATACTTAGCCCTCGAGCAAAGCAACTTCTCTGTCCGTTTCTGTCCATCGCCAGCCCTCCAGCCTCGTCCCACGACATCTCCAAGCACCTCAAGTCGTCTATGATGGTCTTGCCCTTCTTCATTTCCCCATAGGCTCCTTAGGAATCCACGCCATCACTTGGCTGGCTGCTTTACCTCCTCTTATTAAAATTAACTGATCCCATCCTACCGGCAGCCCTTATCATTTATCTCAAACAAAAACAACCAACCTCTGTCGC
Source organism: Allolobophora icterica (assembly GCA_963556255.1). Taxonomy (NCBI): domain Eukaryota; kingdom Metazoa; phylum Annelida; class Clitellata; order Crassiclitellata; family Lumbricidae; genus Allolobophora; species Allolobophora icterica. Next base: position 38,334,735 of record OY744610.1, on the reverse strand, counting down.
CTTCCCTCTCTGTTCTAATGTTCTTCACTCTCTGTTCTGATCTTGATCTTCACAGGTTCACGACAACCTTGGTTACCGAAGCACCTAGGTTGAGAACCACTGTTAAAGCATCCTAGAAGTAGATTGCTACCGACGATGCTAAGCCTGTATAAATTGTCCTACTTACAATAATACACAATTACAATTACTATTAGGCAGTCCAGGTTAATTTGCAGTGGTTTCGACACAGATGAGATGTCTCCTTCACTACTTAAAACTCCTGTTATGTTATAATGTTTTTTGTTTGCTTACAGGTCTGAGTTCACTGAATGCGACTGTTTACATTTGTTTGCCGCTTTATAATCTTTCATCTTTTGTTTTTCTTTGGATATAGGGAGGACCTGGTGGCCCGGGTGTAGATGGAGGAAGAGGAGAAGTTGGTGACAAGGTAGGGATAATATATGAATATATGTTGCGCAAGGGCTAATATTAATTTCAGGGATATATATATAATATTAATGCCATTGTTAACTGGTATGGTTCTTGTCATTGTTATTGTCAATGTGCTAGCCTCATGTCGATGCTGAAGGCAAAGTTAATGGCAATGAAAATGTTAATGTTGATGTTAATATTATTATTATGTTAGTGTCAATATACTGTCATAACAAAGGCGTCGATGATGATGATGATGATAATAATAATTCTGTAAAAACAGCAGTTGTTTTTAAAGATCGATAATCTCGTCGATTCTTGAACCATAAAGACATAGACGATTAACTCGCTGACAACGTTCGATTTGAAGTTCACTTAGAGCCCTAATATAAAATAATCGACGTAAACGGCCGTGGCAGTCCGGAGATATAGTTTGACATCGGATCGGGTCTACCAGACGTACATGTACTAGACCTACTTAACTTTATATTCGTTAGCTTTGAGTTGGTTTAGTATTCAACGATTAATAGTTTTTTGCAAAGTATTAGAGTAACATTTTATCCGTTGTTTTTTCATACTAATGTTTATATTGTTTTTATAATTCAGGGGCACAAAGGATGGCCAGGTGGCCCCGGATTGCCCGGATTGGGCGGCATGCCTGTAAGTATACGCTCAAACAGACCATCGATTCTCCTCGCAAAAATAAATCGTTCACTGCTGTCAATAAATAAATAAATAAATCAACTAGTCTACGTGAGCAAATGAATCAGCATTAGGCCTATTGCTTAGACGCAATTGTTGTTAGTTGTAAGGTAGAGAAAGGTAAAGTAAGGTAAGTTAAGGTAATGTAAGGTAATACAAGGTTAGGTAAGTCAAGGTAACGTGAAGCACTGCCGCTATATATCTCCATTTCGAGCTGTTACTGAAGCTACTGAAGCTGACCAAGTTACTATAAACGCCTATGATTGAGTAGCTGGTCTTCACCTCCACAGCGTCACTACTACCAATGCGTGAATTTGATATCGACTATTCTGCTGCGATTGTTACAACATTATTACTACTATCCTAAAGCTTTAATTTGAAACAATATTTCGAAATACTTATCTCACTTATTTCAGGGTGATGCTGGAGATGCTGGACCACCTGGACCTCCAGGAACGCGAGGAAACAGGGTAGGAATTTGTCTCAGACTTTGTTTGGGCTAAAACCTACACCGCATACTTTAGACTACTGTATCGTCTAGATAAAGTTTTTAATATCTTCAATTTTTATTTAAATTTTATGAAATTCTGTCACTGAGTACATATCTACATTAGTGTTTAATTATTGTTCTGCGTATTTGTGTAATAATCCTTGTTTCTGAAGTTCATTGTGGAACTTTCCTAAATTTGTACGTAAGGTTAGTACGTACGTTTGAATTAACGGAGTTGAAATCACTTTTGAAACTTGTATTAATGATCAGCTACAACCTCTGGGGCTCGGGAATCTCTGATCCGATCATATTAGTATGTGCAGAGGCTATAAGTTTTATGGTTGGAGATGATTTGAATAGCAAAAACTTGCATTGAAGCTGGAAATTTTAAGCCTCGTATTAGTTTATGTTAAGGCCACGACATCTCCACAAGACAAGGCCCCAGCTTGCTGTGTCAATTTTGATCCTGTCTGTAATTTCAGGGTGAAGGAGGTGGAAGAGGCACGCCAGGATCTTCGGGTCCAGACGGAAATGCTGGTCAGCCAGGCCCACCGGTAAATCTAATCATCTTCTTTGTCTGTTCATTTCTGTCTTCCTATTATATGCCTTTCTTCTTTGGATTGGTATTTACTGTAGTGTAATTGCAATGTAACTAAATGTTTCCATAGCGACATGATTAAGCGTTACTTCGAAGCTCTGTCAAATGCAATTCGTGATCTAGATGTCCGATTAGAACTTCCAGTTCCTGGGTGGATGAGATTTGCACAGGATGATTGCAACTGATCCACGCCGTCGAACTCGTTCACGCACATGTAGTGTAGAAGAAACCTTCGCACGGTTTCAATTCGGTGTCTCGCAGTTCAACCGAAGACTAAGAACAACAACCTCAGCAAAGCGCAAACAACATACGGCAATACAACAGCATTTAAAAATTCAGTTTTATGTTAATTTATTTAGCTACAGTTTACACAGTAATCTTTACATTACAGGGTCCACTCGGTCCACCTGGAGATGATGGACGATCGGTAAGAAGAGGAATTTCTACAATACATCTTTATAATGCACTTGAAACATTCAATTTAATAACTAACTCATAGCTTGTTGGAGTAATTTAGTCAATGTTTTAACTACAATATTTGAGTTGTTTAATGTGATTTTCAACTTTTTCAGTTATACGCATATCTAAACGCACTGTCGACGCTTAAGAAAATAACAAAACAAATTGGATACAGTTCTCGTAGCGCTTTTAATTGAAGTTGAACATAGAAAATGGAAGACAAAGAAATGTTCAGCAAGAAACTTGAATTTTAGCACTTTGCCAATTTCAGCAATAATCTGCGTTCTAGCGGCTCCTATAAAGCTTTTTTGATCAGCGCAAGTTTTATGCTTTAACATAAAGAAGACAAAGACACAAACAGTAAACTTATGAGCATATTGTGCAGTTAATGTCATTGGCTATTTCACGAGATATCTCGGCCTACTTTGCCAAGCAGCTGGCATGAATTTCAACTATACAACAACTACTCAATCTCTTACTAATTCGTACCTGTCTGTTGTATTCTTAGGGTCCTCCTGGACCTCCTGGCCCACCTGGTCCACCAGTGAGTATACATATTGTTTCTTTCCTCTTCTATGCCTAAAGTTGTTGTAAAGTGTTGTCTGTTACCCAATTGAGCCGTTTGCCCATTGCCATCAACGCAAAGAAAGTATAGGCCTATCGATGATATCCCGTTAACTTTAGTTTCGCTAATACCTAAACTTGCAATATTTCAATGATATGTTTACAACTAATGCAATATCGATTGAAAACAAAGTTTCAGACGATATCGGAGCCACGAACGTAACATTCTACACAGTTCACTGAAGTGAGCTCAGTTCATTATTAGCTCAACTACTTCTTAAATTGTATGTAAACTGCTGCACATAATTCTAGCATACGGTACCTTGGAAGAAAGGCATTCCTGCTGTTGGATGCTGTTGTCGGAGTTTGGCTTCAGTAGGAAAGATCCATCCCAACACCAGCAACATAATGTAGAACATTTCATATGCCCAATGAAAGTATACCCATTAGGTCTTCATTATATCCTATCAAACGGTGGCCATATATGTAGAACGTATGAAGCCCACACGAAAAATTCCCTACGTGATCTTTAGGTGTCCAACCACGTTGGGACCATTTATTTTATTGTTTATTTATTTATTATCAGGGAAACGTATATGGCATCACTCCAGGAAACTAATGACCAGTGGTGTAGTCCTAAAAAATGAAGTGGGGGAACGCCTGGAAATTGAAGTAGCAACTGTAGCAAAAAGTGCAATCTTGCAAGAATTTTGCATAGTGTGAGCGCTGCTATTTTTGAAACTGTTGAATGTAAAAAAATAACAAAAAAATTAATAAATGTAATTATGTAAATTTATACATAGGAATTTGTTATTTAGTATAAAGCCAACACATATATAAATATATCTGCGAAACTGCGAAAGGCTCCAGTAAGTAAGCAGTTGAAACTGTGAGTCTTGAAGTCTTCTTTGTTCATTTATTTCAGCAGAAATGCTGCAAAATAGTGAGGGATCGCGTTCCCTCCCTGGAAAAAAGTGCGGGAACGGCGTTCCCCCGCGTTCCCGCCCCACTACACCACTGCTAATGACAGCAGCTCTCTGTGTTAGCCTAAGTGATGTTAAGCATCGTTAAGACCATTAATCAGCAAACTTTGCTCAAATAACTAGAACAGTCACCAGTACTGTAGCAGGCTCGCGCACGCGCAGTATTCAACCAACAGACTCCCAACTAGAGTTGACAGACGAAAGTAAGTTCAGAGGACAACCACACCATAAGCCCATGTGGAACAGTTTTCATGTGGGCTTCATATGTACTGCATATGACATTGTAGATGGGTTCAACTCCAGGATCATGCGGCACTATTTTCAACAAAAGCTCGTAACAAAGGGGTAATTACTTACTTATTTGTTTTCTAGGGACATGCGGTTGGCGGAGGTGCTCCTGCTTTCAGGCAACCTTGGGGACAGGCCTTTTCCAGGCCTAAGGGACCCGATCCGATGTATGTGAGTATCACCTTTCTAATACTTTCCAATCTGGACTTATGAACGTGCGTAAGCCGAGGTGACTTAGACGAATCTATATATTAGGAATATCATGCCTGCGATATTCATTTCTAAACTACGTATCCAAAACAGAAGAAAAAAATAATTGTAAACATTTAGCAAAAATAATAATGGTTATTGCTTCGATTTGCATATATAGTTTTGAAAATCTGTTCTTTTGCTGTAGATCTTGTTCGTGCCATCCATTTGCTGCTATATAGATGCAGAGTAACATACTTTAAAATTATGTTTGTTGCTTAAAAGCGATTGACTTTCCTAAATTTAAACGATAACTTCAGTGACTGTACTATAAAGTCAAAAGTTCAGAGCGTGCATATATGTAAGCAGTGTGTGCTAAGCCATGAAACTGCCAACTACAAAACTTTTGAAAATACTATTATAGCTTACATTTAATTGTGGTTAGTGAATAGTGAACCCATACAAGTGTGATGAAAGGTTAGAGTTGCCTGAATTTGGGCCAAAATCGGCCTTAATTTGAAGGCCACAGCTACTAAGCATTATCTGGGCGCGTTCTTTAAAGTCGAAAACTTCTGTCTTTTGTTCAGGGCGATGATCCAAATACTCAGGAAGCACAGTCCTACGCCGATCTGGTACAGATCGGAGAAGCAATTGACCGTCTCAAAGTACCTCTTGGAACCAAAGACTCACCTGCACGTACCTGCAAAGAATTGGCACAATCGCGACCAGAGCTAGAAAGCGGTATTGTACACTATCAAACATAAGTCATACAATTTTCATCTGTTTATCAGTTTTATTTCATTTTGACTTGTTTTTCCTTTTTCGTTAATACATTGTGTTAATATTTTAATCTCGAAAAATTGATGCCAAGCTTTTGTTGCGGACTTAAGAATACACCAGAAACAAACTGGTGGAACAGAAATATGGAACCCCAGCAGATAAAATAAGTATTAGTTAAATTATTAAAAACGACTGAAGCATAGACCCTATGCTGTCTGAAGATAACTTTCAAACGAATAACAAGAAGAATAACAATAACCCCAAGGAGGTTGCTATAGTATACGGGTTTGAACTGTTGACCACTTGACTTTCTAAACCATGGGCTTATCGGTGCGAATCTCTCTCTCTCTCTCTCTGTCTGTCTGTATGTCTGTCTGTCTCTATTATATATATGTCTGTCTGTCTGTCTGTCTGTCTGTCTTTCTCTGGGTCTGATTGAGTACAATGTCATGCAGTTCACTTATTTTACAGCTGAGTACGTTAGTTACAAAACGATGCTTTCATGTTTAGGAATGTACTGGATAGATCCAAATCAGGACGATCCCGATGACGCAATTGAAGTCTACTGTGACATCAAGAACGAACAGAGCTGCGTACATCCGCAACAGAGTCAGGTATCATACATACAACATATGCTTACGTCATATCATGTGTTTACGTCATATCATATGCTTACGTCATACCACATGTTTACGTCTTATATGCTTAAGTCATATCATATGTTTACGTCATACAATATGTTTACGTCATATATGTTTACCTCATATGAACCCTTTTATTACGCCAAAGAGGCAGAAACAGCAACAGAAAGCGAAAACAACTGACATAAAAGAGATTTAGATAAATACGTAGCTCTAATAAGCAAAGAAATTGATATAGATACAGATCTAAATAATAGTCACCTGCGAGAAAGCCTACATCATATCTTACTTAGGCAATCATGTAGGGCTTGTAGGCTATGACAATTTTTTTTAAATAGAGTATACCTATTACCTGTGTTGAGGGTAGAACGAGTCATCATCAATCAAGTCAGAAATATGGAATAAAAAAATCTAAAGTTTCAAAACATAAGATAATTTATAATTGCGCAATGCTGAACATGATTAATTCCTGTCGAAGGAGAAAATAGAGACATTACACTGAATAGCCAATAATACAGAAACTTCTTCTAATAATTCGCTGTGTTAGCTATGAAACCCTATAGGCCTGCACAGTATAGTGGTTCCCAGGGCTGTAGTCGAGGGTATACGCGGGTATACAGCGTGTACTCACCTCTAGAGACTGTATACTCTCCTCACAAAATATTTGTACTCACCTCTCATTTGTTTCGGAAAACTAACCGGTAGCGTGTAGTCACTTCTAAATAGTTTAGGAAAACTAACCGGTAGCGTGTAGGCTACTCACCTCTAATTCTACCCTACAGCCCTGGTGGTTCCCAACCTTCTTCAGAGCACGGCACCCTTACTAACGCAACGGCAGGTCAGCGGCACCCATGGCCTTAATTTCATCTTCTTTCATCAAGTTAGCTCTTTATTTTACTGACGAACAACACTTCTTGTATTTAACCGCAGGGTTGCAACTACTTTCCGCACTACTTTAACTTTTAAGAAATAATTATAGGCCTGTGGCAGTAACATAGGGGAGAGTGCTCCAAGATGCCCAGGGCGAATAAGATGCCCACCCCCTCTAAAACGTGTAGAAAGATACAAATTCGTATTTTAGTCGTGTCTTTGCATGTAGCGACATCTTATGAACCTTCCTTAGCAGCAGCATTTCAATATTCGAGATATTGGCCTGATTATTAAATTTTTTCAATTTTGACTACTTTTGCGCAAGTACACATTTATGAAACTGCTTCATTTTCTCCGTAACCTTATTTAATACCCAGGCGCGCATTTCAGCGTTTATTTTGGGTCCATTTTTAGTTGTTTTTATGCCTTTTTCAAACTTGTAAACATTAACCTAGTGAAATAAAATGGCGTCAATTGAGAGGAACTCGAAAATTACAAGAAGCCCATGGGCGTCTTGAATGTATAGGAAGCACAGAGGTTACAAGATGCCCATGGGCGTCTTTGATACCTTGAGAATCTTAAGTATGATCTCTTGATCATGTGATTTGAAGAGGTATGTGAGTTTCATGATGGTTCTGATTAATTGTTGACGTTTAATTCTAGTAACAACGACAGTTTATGGCGCCGCAACACATCCGAATCGTTACAAGGTTGTTTTAGTGTTACAAAGCTGCATCAGTGGACTATGTTGATAACTCTTACATGGCTAAAACCTAGTTGTGTGGGGGGTACGGTGTGCGTATTTGTCTGTCACTGTTTCCACATCAACCTAAATTTTATTTGCCGCATATACTTGCACAAACGCACAAATGGTTTTTCTAGGAGCTTGTTAAAATGATTTATGTGAGAAAGACAGTTCACCATATAAAAAGAAGGTACTAGAAAAGGCAGGAAAGACAAATATGAAAACAATGCCTAAACAGACAAAATCTGTGGCAAGCTGTAAGGACTCTGCATCTTCAGAGGCAGTTGCAGCAAAAAAGTAAATGAAGGAACTAAACAAATAAATAAAAAGAAACTTACATGCAGACAAGACAAACTGGAAACTCAGCCAAGAAAGACAGTTAAAAACAAGTCCAAGTATGACTACGAAGAAGATTTAAAATGTCTGATGTGTGGTGAACGCTTCAGTGATAGTGCTGCTGGGGAGAAATGGATAGAATGCAAGAAGTGCAAGGTTGGTGTCATGAAGAGTGTACAAATGGAGAGACATCCAAAGGATTTGTCTGCGACTTTTGTCGTTAACTGCGTCTGACAATGAAAATGACAATAACATCTTACAACATAAGTTTATATTTTTTCTTCCCATGTCTTGATTTGCTTAGTAGCTGTATGGTCTTTAGTTTATGGTTAGGTTGTTTTATTTATTTAAAAGTTTACTGCTTTAGTCTAAAATTGCAGGATTTCCACACTATTTATTTTAGTCATTTTCCATTGTTCTAAGATGCCCATCCAGTGGGCGTCTTGTAGTATGGGGTTCCTAAGATGCCCAGTTTGAAGACATCTACTTTTTTTAATTTACAAAAATTATGTTTTTGAATTAACATCTATACTTGCTCTGATTGCTTTATTGATGACCACTCTTTGCATTGGGTACAAACTTGTACTTCTTCTGCAATCTACACGGCTGAAAAACACAAATCTCCTTAGCGTGGGCATCTTGGAGCACTCTCCCCTATTCATTAGTTTTCACATTTTTGACAGAAATAACGCCAAAAATGTTACGGTTCTGTCATTCTGAGATCCAGCCGCGGCACCCCTTGAGCATCCAGGTTGGGAAGCATTGGTGCAGAGACCGCATATGACGTGAGCGTTGGGACTGCACGTTTAATCGATGTTGTGTTTGTTTAGGTGGAGAAAGGAAACTGGTATAATGGACCAAAGAAACGCACATGGTTTGGTGACGATATGGAGAACGGATTTACAGTAAGTTTCTTAACCATACACGCTCAGCTTGTTCTAACAGTAAAATTTCTACAGAACTAGGCCTACTAGCTGAAGCGTCGTCAGAAGATTCGCTCAGAGCCTGATAAGGTACGAACTGGCCCGCTTGAGAAGCAGCCGAAGACTTTTCTTTCTTTGGGAGACCCGAAATTTGAAGTTACGCTACAATTTCGGATATGCTTATTATGAGCAACAAGTGACTTAGTTTCTCGCTTTTTTCTTTGATAATTCTTTTAAAACCTATGTTCAAACGGAGCTTCGTGTAATATTATTTAAAGCAACCTCTGAAAGCACGATCGTTGAGGACACATTAGGGTCGCAGTTGGCTGACACCAGCGACACGATGCCGGTCAGTTATGGGCCCAATGTTGATGCCTTGTGCATTAGACACCGGCGCAATAGAAGTTACTAATTAACAATGTCTGGAACAGAAGATTTGTTTAGGGTCATGCATAGCAATTCAAAATCTTAACGGAATACGTGCAATAAATCTGATCATCATCATCATCAGTTCCTGACACCAGCCATTTGGCGGCGATGGGTACGAATAAATGACGATCTCCATTGTCCTCGAACATTTGTCAAGTCCAGTGCTCTCCTTAGTGCTAGTCCAAGTGATGATATGCCATCATTTATATTTTTTTCTATCCAGCGTATTCTTGGTCTGCCTGTGTTTCATTTTCCTTCGAATGTAGTGTAGGCTACTGTGTGCGATTCGGTCAACTGGCATTCTCTCTACATGTCCTAACCATTGGAGTCGTTGCTAGACGACTTTGTTTAGCAGAGTTGTTTCAGTACTTAAGAGTTGTCATTGCGTCATCATATCTAATTTTCAGTACCGTAGTGTTGAAAAAGATCGATAAATATGCGATGATGCTTGTAGTTCGCCTACAAAGCTGATAAGGTTCAGCTCAAGTTCCTTCAGCTGCTCAGCTCTAAGGCCCAGCAGAACATAACCTACCATTGCCGTAACTCGGTCGCCTACTACGACCAGAAGACCAAGTCTCACGACCAAGCAACCGTCTTCATGGCCTCCAACGATGTCGAGCTTGTACCCAAGAGACCAATTAAGTTCCAGTACTCGGTGTTGCTGGACGAATGCCAGGTAAGACGATTGCTCTATTATCATCATCATCGTCGTCGTCATCATTGTCGTCACCGTCGTCGTCATCATCATTATTAGTTTCTGATGCTTACCGTGTCTTGCAACTTCCTCTTGGAACAGTCTTCCGCTGCGCATGCGTGCTGTTGCATTTAACTCTGTTCGGCAAACATTTTCAAACTATGTCACAACTTATCTGTTTAAATCAGTTAGTCAACGCAGCCTTTGTGAGGTTAAATGCACTATACTAAGTGTCTTCATACATACATACATACATACATACATACATACATACATACATACATACATACATACATACATACATACATACATACATACATACATACATACATACATACATACATACATACATACATACATACATACATACATGCATACAATGTGCATACATGCATATATACTACATAGTATATACACCTTTCAAAAACACTTGAAAACTTTTTCTTCTCGCCGAGGCTGGGCTGGAAGCGATTTGAGTGTATATTTTGAAGAGGCCCTGTGTGAATGCTGTGAATGAATGAGCGAAAGAATAAATAAATGGATTTAATAAATTCAGTGGAATAAATTGAATGAATGACCACCAGTTGTAAGCTATTGCACACACGTTGAACCAAACCGGGTTATTGTCCATGATACACTGATGGCATTTCCACTGATTGGATGTGCTCCCTGCGACATACTTGCCTTCTCCCTTAAATGTGTAAACCTACTCTCCTTAATTCTGACTTTTCGACTGTAGTATCGTCAGGACAAGTGGACTCGAACCGTCTTTGAGTTCAAGACCCGCAAGCCGAAGCGACTGCCAGTCGTCGACATTGCACCGGCGGACATCGGCGATGAGAACCAGGCCTTCGGCATCGAGATCGGCCCAGTCTGCTTCTCGTAGGAGGACCACCACGCGCAGCCGAACACTCTTCTTTCTCGGCTGGGACAATTGATTGGCAGGGACGGACGTCTAATGGCGTCGACGGCTGTAGCTGCAGACGATACGGCGTTTGATTACAAGAGTGATTAGTTCTACTACGAAGATACACAACTGTCACTGCCATTTGTAGATGAAAGCGAACTATCTATTATAGGGATGCTATGTTACGAATCTATAGGGATGCTATGTTATGCATATTTAGGCTGAAATTCTTTGCGATTGTTAGTTTGCTGCACGCTACACTTATACAGGCCCTTACCAAAAGTTACTATTTAAATAAAGGGTAGAGCTTTTCATGGTTGTATCAGGTTGGATAAGGCATTGCCGTTGAATATTAAAGGAGCATCGGAGTGGAAGCAATACGCTGCTGTAAGACCGTGTTTGTCTCGCTAACCCTCAATGAGTTCCATACCCCGGAATGGATTTTAGTAAGTTTTGACAACGTCAGGAACCTCTTCAGCGACTTTTCAGGGAATATAAATTTATGCAGTTTATGCAGACGATAACCGCTGTTAGCTGGGCAAATCACAGCACTGATATTTGGCATAAGTAGTCAAACTACCTCGTGAACCTCTGAGGAACGTAAGCAGTTCTTTTCATAGTTCGTAAAACCGACTAGAATATACTCGGAACAAAGGCATTGTTTGATTTAAAACTCCATTCCGAAGTTCTGGGACGGCAGTATACCGTATATGCAGTATACTTAGAGAGAAGGCTCCGATATTCAATGCCGAGCTAGCTAACGACCCTGGACCTCAGTAATTACTTGGGAAGGAAGGCATCCCTGCAAGCAGACGACCACGTAGTTAAGTTGTGTAGCGGGCTCTATATTTTCTATAGCGTATATATTTGCTGTTATTTTGTGATGATGTACACTGCCAGATGAAAGCATTTACGACAAGTTACACAAATAATAATAATAAATTATTGTGTCCCTATGTACAAGTGACACAGGTCTCCAAAACGTTTTCTTTGTGTTGTTTCTTCCCGAAAGGTACAGTTAGTGCTGCTGTGGAAGATACCAACATGTAGAGGCTGCCACAGCGTTCAGGTTAAAACTCTACGCGTTAGATGACTTTAGATGACGATTGCAGATGAATATGGGCTTTTTGTGTGCAAATTTATTAAATCTTATCAATTTGCCATGACCTAAATCTTATCGATTTGTCATGGCCTAATTATGCGATCGATCGGCATATATTGTTTTAAGTTTTCAAGACGATTTGATAATCATGTCGGTGCAAATTCAACATGCAAGTGCTGGAATTCACTATTTAAATAAAGTGTAGAGTGCTAAGAACTCGGTTTATTAAAGCAACTAAACATAATATGGTGAACATGCCTCTAGTCACATCTCACGGTAGGCCTACCGAAGCACAATAGACAGCTTTCCATACTGTTAGGATATTAAGATACCTATTTAACAATTAAGACTGAATAAACGGAGTATGCCACAAAACATACGCTTTTATATAGAACAGTCAGTGCCGGATTTAGACTTGGTTAGGCCCTAGGCTATATGAAGCTTGGAGGCCCCTTGTTAAAAAATTACACTGGTAGGTCTCGCAAAACTTGAAAACATATATGCCTTTTAATTATTTTATAGCAAGGCATTTAAAGTGAAAAATTCAAATTATTTTCAAATTAATGCATTTACTCAGGCCAGATGGAATTTGCTACACAAGCCGCTTACAAAGGTTCTATGTAATATATATGTATAGTACAGTGCACACAAAATTTAGATAAGGCCCCCCACTTAGAATTTTTTAGGCGTCTGCGGATTGTGAGGCCCTATGCTGTAGCTTTTAGCTTATTCCTAAATCCGGCATTGACAACAGCTCGAGAGAAATAATTATGCTGGCTTGACTGAAGATCCTGTGCTGTGCCAATATAGGCCTTCTCCAAAAATTTCTGTAGTGCCATTGTAACAATGCTTAAACCTTAAGGCATCACTCGCTAGATCCGCGCACTGCACGCTGCTCGCTGTCTGTGATGCTTATATTCACATGCAGTAGAATGGGCCATGGTAATGCCATTTGTGCAGGCCACCGCCTTTCTCGGATTCATCAACTTCAACCCGTTTCAAACTCTGCAGCTCGGCTAATTGGTGCTTTAACACAATTTGGTCATATATATCTAACTGCATGCCGGTAGAACAGCATTGGTTGCCCATGCAATGACGCATTGAGTTTAAGATCCTTATGTTGATGAGTAACTGCCTGGCAGGTTTTCTCCATCCGACATTAGATAGCTGCGTATTTCAGTATTACACTCACACGGCCGCATATGTATCGCGTCGATACATATGCGGCCGTGTGAGTGTAATACTGAAATACTTGGAAGCCTTGTGGCGGTCGACTCTCATTCTCAAAAAGGCTTCCATTGCAACCTGGGACATGAGCTTCTACTTTTAATGAATCTATTCGCAGGCTTTTGTAGGGCCTATACCATTCTATTCGATTGCGGTCTTGTATAATGAGTTCTGGAGCACCTTTCGTGAGTTTCTTAAGAGGCGCTAAACAAATGAGCACTTACAACAACAATAATAAGCAAATCTATACATATAGCCTAATATCCATATAGTGTCCGTCTGTCGGGGGACGCTACGTCACAAACTGGTTCCGTTCTATTGTGAAACATAAACCGTTGTCTTGACGACGGCGGTCTTGACGATGGCGATAACCAACGATACATATAGGCCTATAATATGACGTCATAATATGACGGGCAAATACACTAGTATGATAATAATGATACAAATAAAATTAGTATTAATTTTAATGAAAGGTTAAATTCAACGAGACGCATGGAAAAGCTGCACTGCCCGACGTGCAGATCTGCACGAGAAGGACTGAGTAAGTAAATGCAAACTGCAATACGTCACGTTCATTATGTGACGTCACAATATAAGGTTTCAAGACGACGTCTTACTCATTTAAGAGATTCGGTCTTTTCGATTAAATTCTTACGTTTTTGAATTTTGATAAAAGTAGCCTATTATTAACTTATTCATTACGATTCGCTTATAATATTGGTCATTGGCGGTTTATTTGTGAAATCGCAGAACATAGTTTGCTATTCTCGTTCGTTTTATTCGACATTTTATCGAAAACCGATCCCAACAAGAAGACAATGCTAAACGCCCCAAACTCGCCTCATTGAGCGACACAAACGGTAAGCTACTCTGCGTTAAAATGCGGGTCACAATAATATTATTCTCCGCAGGATTAAAGTTTGTGAATTGCTTGAATAATGTGGTTTATAGATTGAGAGTATCCATGCTTCTACTCCAGTCAAATTACATTATTAGAACTGAAGGCTATTTAAATTTGACACCAATTCATGTTTATACGAGTCACATCCTTCAGTGGATTTCAACATAAGGCAGAGTTTTCATTCCAAAGACGTGTTAGCGATCATGTTTCTTGAGCGATCTTTCTGTTTTCTTTAGCCGTTGTATACTCGTATAGGCCACAGCTCAATTTGCTTTCGTCGTGTGATAGGTCTACTACAATTCCCCGGACATTCTCCGCCTCCCCCTGAGAAATACTAGCATACGAGCAGTAAATATTATCATGCATTTAGAATATTTAGATTTTTCTGATTATACACATTATATACCGGAATCACGTGCACTCTCATATCCGGTTCTCAGCTGTCGATGTTGACTAAACTTCCGTAATTACGTTGCACACGGTGAGTTACGATAATAATTACTGCAAGTTAGACTAGGGACCTGCGAAGCTTCGATATTCGATTCGAAAACGAATCGGGCGGCGGTATTCGATTCGATTCGAAAATGATGTCATGATTCGAAAAATTTCGAATCTTTTTCGGAAAAATGATTAGCACTTTGTTGTAAAGTAATTGTTTTAATTGTTTACTGCGCGGGGATTGTTTGTTGAATTTCTGCGTGCAACGCGGCACACGACGACAGTAAGCCCTCAGCTACAGTGAATTGAAAAGGAAATTTCGTGAAGTAGGCCTACCTGTGATTTAGTTCTATAAACTGTACATTTCTCAGGATTCTTACCCTTCACATAGATTTCATGCCCTGAAAATGGTTGCACTGTTTCCAAGCACTTATACACGGCCCCAGAGCTGCCCTTTAAATCTTAGGGCGGTCCTCTATTAAAAGAAGTTGCCCATGCCTGGCTTAGATGAATGTACACCAAAGTGTGGTTATGCAATTGGTGCAATAAAGAATATACTTACTTAACTCATAAATTATTTGTGAGTTTTTCAGTTAATTAGCTTAATGTTTAGTTTAATTGATTTTAAACTGCAGAAATGTTATTGAGATATTGATACTGTGGTACGCCTGGGCTATCACTATAGGCCCTACACACTACTTGAATATCAAAACATGGTTTTGGTACCCGCTGATTCGATTCGAGATTCGATTCGAATTCGAATCTTAACCCCCGATTCGATTCGAGATTCGATTCGACGGAAAATTTGCGATTCGCAGGTCCCTAAGTTAGACATAAGTTTCATATTAAATTCATATTAAATTTTATGTTAGAATAGTCCTAGGACCTAAGGGAATAACAAAATGTTCGGGGAAATGTCTCAGAAAATGTCCGGAAGGATCTCCAGGGGGAAAATGTCCTAAACTCGTTTTAACACGAGCCCTTGAGGCTGTAATAATAATATTATTATTATTATCATCATCATTATCATCGTCATCATCATCATCATCATCATCATCATCATCATCATCATCATCATCATCATCATCATCATCAACAACAACATCCATACCATCGTCATCATCATCATCCATCATCATCATTCAACATCATCCATGTCCATATCATCATCATCATCATTACCATCATCATCGTCATCATCATCATCATCATCCATATCATCATCAAATTCATCATAACCCATATCATCCATATAATAATGATAATCATCATCATCATCCATAAC
>OY744610.1:38241270-38316270 GCA_963556255.1 Allolobophora icterica | reverse complement strand
CATCATCATCACGTCCATCATCTGCATCATCTCTACCATCATCACTGTCATCATCATCTCCATCATCATCATCATCATCATTATCATCATCATCATCACATCCGTCTTCATTATCATCATCATCTCCATCATCATCATCATCGCCTTCATCACCATCAACATCTCTCTCGTCTCCATCATCATAGTCATCAATATCATCATCTCCATCATCATCACCATCTCCGTCGTCATCAGCTCCGCCTTTATTATCTGCATCATCATCATCATCATCATCATCATCATCATCATCATCATCTCCATCCTCCTCCTCATCATCACCATCATAATCAGCATCATCATCTCCATCATTGTCTTCATCGTCACCGCCGTCTGCATCGTCATCATCGTCTTCATCACCATCATCATCTCCCTCGTTTCCATCATCATAATCATCATAATCATCATCTCCATCATCATCATCTCCGTCGTCACCACCTGCGTCATCATTATCTGCATCATCATCATCTCTATCATCCTCATGGTCTTTATCATCATCATCATCTCCATCGTCATCATCATCCATGTCATCGTCGTCATCATCATCATTGCATCCATCAGATTTGTCATCTCCATCATCATCATCATCATCATCATCATCATCATAATCATCATCGTCATCATCAAATCCATCGTCATCATCATCATCACCTCCGCTCTATCATCATCATCATTTTTATCAACAGCATCGTCCTCCTCATCATCATCATGACAATGATCATGATGTCATCAATTATTCATCATTATGATATCATCATGATCATTAACGTCATGATTATCGTCAACGTGATCACCATGACCATTATGATTATCATCGTCACCAACATCATGGACACCGTCTTAACCATTACTATTATCATTATCACCATCATTATCATCAGCATGGTAATCGTCGGCGTCACCGTCATCGAAATAATCATCATCATAATCAAAATCAACTTCTTCCCGATCATCACGATCATTACCATCATGATCTCGATCATCGTGACAATCATGATCGCTCTCATCATCATGATCCTTGTCATCATGATCATGATCACCTATATGATCATCATCGTCATGGTCACCAAGATCGTCGTGATCATGATTACGTTCACTATCATGATCATGATCATCATCATCATCATCACCGTCATCATAATCATCAAGATCATCAAGATCATAATCATCTTAATCATCGTCATCCTGACCATCATCACCATGATCTTCATAATCGTCATCATCACCATCATGGCCATAATCACTATCATAATTTTCATCATCGTTGTCATCATTGTTATCATGATCATTATTATCATGATCACTATCATAATATTCATCATAATTATCATGATGATCATCATGATTACCATCATCAATATGATCGTCGTGGTCATTGGCCTCGGTGTAGTCACAATCGGAGTCAAAACCAAAACTATTATCACCATTACCATCATGATCACCAAGATCACTTTCGTCGTCATGATCGTCATCATCATCATCATCATCATCATCATCATCATCATCATCATAATTACAATCAGCAGAGTCACCATAATGTCCATGATCAAGATGATCACGACCATTGTCATCATAATGACCCTAACCAACAATATCATCATCGCCAGGATTATCATCATCATCACAATCACGACCAAGATCATCAAGATCAGTATGACCACAATGATCATCATCATGATCATCATTATCGTCGTCATCAGCATTGAAATCAAAATCATGATGATGACCATCATCACCATCGTGTCCATTATCACCATTATTATGATCGTCATGAACATCATTATGATCACCACAATTCCTACCAGCATCATCAATATCACGATCACCATGGTTATGATCACAATGATCAACAAGATCATCATGATCATCATCATGATCATCAACATCATATTCAGCATTATCACCCTCATGACTACCATCATAATCAAAATTATCGTCATGTTTTCGTGATCGCAATCATGATCACGACCATCAAAATCATCATCATCATCATCATCATCATCATCATTGTCACAATCGCCATAGTCATCATGAAATTCATCATTATCATCATCAATATAATGATCACCATGATCACCATCGTCATCACGATCATCATCAGAACAGTCATGAGGATCGTCATTATAACCATCATCAATATTATAATGGCGATCATCATAGTCAGCAGCAGCATGAGCATTATAACCATATTCATCATCTTTGTCATGATCATCGTCATCATAATCATCATCTTCGTCGATTGTCATGTCGTCATCATCATCATTATCAACAAGATCATCGTCATATTTACCATCTCGATAAACATCGTCATCATCATCTTGCCATGCTTATCATGATCATGACCATGATCACTCTGATCACCTTCATGATGATGATGATAATGCTGACTATGACGATGATGCTAATGACGATCATGATGATGACGATAATAATGACGACCACCATGATGACAATGCTGATGATCATGATGATCATGTGCATTATGACGATGATTATGATTATGATGATAGTGATGATCACGATGATGTTTGTGATGATTTTGATGATCATTGGGATAACCATAATCACCATGATGACAATCTCGATGATGATGATCACGATTATGGTGATCATGATGATAATGTTGATGATAATGATAATGATTAGGATCATAATGATCATGACCATGGCGGTGATGATGACTATGATCATGATACTGATGATAATGATGATCATGACAATGAGGCTGATGTTCATGATGATCAGGACGATGATCACTTTGATCTTGATGGTCACGTGATCATTATGACAAAGAGCATGATGATCATTGTGTCCATGATGAAGATAATAATCTTGGTGAATAGTGTTATAAAGATGATGATCATTTTAATAATCGTGATCATGATCATGATCATGATGGTGATCGTGACGATAATGTTGCTGTTGATGATGCTGTTGATGATGATCATGTTCATGATGATGATGATGAATAAGATTATAATCTGATTGTGATCGTGATCTTGATTGTGATGAACATGTTGGCATCATGGCTATGGTGGTCAGGATTATCATAATGAAAATAATGATCATAATGATGATGATGATTAGAATTGTGATGTTCGTGATCATGAAGATCATGCTGATGATTCCGATGATGATCCCTATGCCAATGATCATAATGATGATGACCATCTTGATCATGATCATTATGGTCAATTTGGTAATAAGGATGATGGTCATGATGATGGTCGTAATTATAATTATGTTCATGGTGATTGCGTTTGTGGTGAAGATGTCCTGATGATATCACGGTCATGATGATGATCATGATGGTGATATTAATGACGATGATAGTTTTGATATGGATGATCACGACGATCAGCATGATAATAATTTGCAAGAGGATGAGGATTATGATCACCATGACGATGGCGACGATGATGATGATTGCCATAGAGTTCGTGATCATGGTGACAATGATGATGACTATAATGATGATATTGATGACGATGATCATGATCGTATTGATGTGGATGATGATGTCGCTGATGACGATGATAATCATGCTGGTGATGATGAACTTAATGATGCTGAGCATGATGATGATAACGATGAAGATCATAAGATTGCGATGACGACAACGATGATCACGATGATCATGATGATAACCGTCATAATCAAGATGATCATAATATTGACAATGATGGTCGTGATGATGGTGATGATGTTGACGCTGGTGATTTACCATCATGATCATGATGGTAAAAATGATGATAATTATGACGATGACGTTCGTGATGGTGATCGAAGTGATGACGATGACGTGATGATGATGATGAGGATAATAATGGCGATGATGCTGGTGGTGGGGATGATGATGAGGATGGTTATTCTGATAATGATGACGATGATTATGATGATAATGATCATGGTGATGTTGAACATGATGATGAGGACGATGACCATAATGATGATGATGATAATGACGGTCACTACCTTGATGATGTTGATGATCATAGGGTTGATGATCACGATGGTGATTATGATGAAGTTCATACAGTTGATGATGACGATAACGAAGATGATCACGATGATCATAATGATTGCCGTGATGACCATGATGTTGACTATGATAATCGTGATGACGATGGTGGTTCTGCTGATGCTGATCCCGATCATGATGATGATCGCGATGATCATGATGACCAAACTGATGATGATTGTTATGATGAGAATCTTCGAGTGATGATGATTACGATGACCGTCACGATGTTGATCTTGTTGATGATGAACACGATGATGATCACGGTGATCATGGCGATCAAGATGATGGTGAATTTTCGATGAAGATCTTGATGATGGTCGGGTGGTGATGGATGATGATGATGATTATGATGGATGACGATGGACGATGATGATGATGATGGATGATAGTTGACGATGAAGATGGTGATGGATGATTATGGATCCTGGTGATGATGATGATGATGATGATGATGATGATGATGATGATGATGATGATGATGATGATGATGATGATGATGATGATGATGATGACAATAGCGATGGACGATTATGGATGATTATGGATGACGATGATGTTGAATATGGTGATGGCGATGGATGATGGATGATGATGATGATGATGATGGATGACGAAGATGATGATGATGGAGATGATAGATGACGATGATGATGATAATGGATGATGGATGTTGGTGATGATAATGGATGATGATGATAGATAATGATGATGATGACGATGACGATAATGATGGCTGATGATGGCTGATGGAAGATGAGTGATGACGATGGATGATGATGATGATGACGATGACGATGATGGTGATGGATGATCGATGATGGATGATGACGATGATAGATGAGAGGTGAGACGACAGATGATGATGGACGATGGAAGGTGATGGATGATGATGATGAAGATGGTGGTGGTGATGATCATGGAAGACAGATGACCATGATGATAATAGATGATGGATGATAATGAGTATGATGGATGATGATGATGATGATGATAATGATATGGATGACGACGACGATATGGACGACGGTGATGATAACGAAGATCATGCTGATGACGATGGTGCTGATAATGAAAATAATATTAATGATGATGGTTATGAGATTGATGATATTTATGATGATGATGATGATGATAGTGATGATATTGATGTTGATGATGAAAATGATGATGACGATATGGATGATGATCATTATTATCATTATTATCATATGGATTATATTGATGATGGTGATGATGATGATGATGGTGATTGCAATCATGGTGATGACGATGATGATGATGATGATGACGAATTGATGATGATGATGGTGATGGCTATGATGACGATGATGATGGTGATGATTATGGATGATGACGATAATGATGATGATGATGATGATATGGATGATGATGATATGGATGAGGGTGATGAAGATGAAGGTCATGTTGATAATGATGATGGTGATGATGATGATGATGATGTTGATGGTGATGGTGATGATGATATTGATGACGATGATGATGATGATGACTTGGATGACGATGATGATGATTATTATTATTATTGTTATATGGATGTTATGGATGATGATGATGGTGATGGGATGCCGATGATGATGATCATAATTTTGTTGATGACGGTGACGTTATTGATGACGATGATGAAGATTATTATGATGGTGATTATATGGATGATTTTGATGATGGTGATGATGACGATATTGATGACGATGATGGTGGTGATGATGGGTGATAACGATGCTGATGGTAATGATATCAATGATGATGATGATGATTATCATAACTATTCTATGGATGATATGGATGATGATGAAGGTGATGATGATGATGATGATGATGGTGATGGTGATGATGGATGATGGATGATGATGGATTATGGTGATGTTGATGAAGGTGATGATGATGATGATGATGATGATGATTATGATGAATTGAGAATGATGATGATGATGATGATGATGATGGTGATGATGATAGTGATGATGATATGGATGATGATGGTAATGCGGCCGGTTGTTATGGTGATGGTGGATGATAGATAAAGGATGATGGATGATGATTAGGTTGATGGATGATAATGATGATTATGATGGATGATATGGAACATGATAATGCTGGTGACGGTGAGTTGATGATGACGATGATGATGTTGATAAGGATGATGATGTGGATGTTGATGGATGATGATGATGATTATGGATGATGATGATGATGATGATGATGATGATGATGATGATGATGATGATGATGATGATGATGATGATGATGGACGATGAATAATGATGATGATGATGGATGACGATGATGGATGAAGATGATGATGTTGATGATGATAATGATGGATGATTATGGATGATGATGGGTGATTGATGGGTGTTGATGATTATGATGATGGGTGATGATGATGATGTTGATGATGGATGATGATGATGATTATGATGATGATGACGATCATGATGGATGGTGGTGATGGATTATGATGATGATAGATGATTGGTGATGATGGATGATGGCTCATATATGATGGGTGGTGATGGATGATGATGATGATGGTGGTGATGATGATGATGGATGACAGATTATGATGATGATGATTGATGATGGATGATGATGATGATGATGATGATGATGATGATGATGATGATGATGATGATGATGATGATGATGACGACGACGATGATGATGATGATGATGATGATGATGATGATGATGATGATGATGATGATTATAAGCTCTGACTTTAAAACAGTGGTAATATTATGAATAGTAGTAATAATTATAATAATTATAATATAATAATAATAATAATTATTATAATATTAATTGTTATAATAATAAAAAATTATTATTACTATAATTATAATCATAGCAACAACACTGATAGCAATAATAATAGCAACAACGATAATGATAATGATTATAGTAATAATAGTAATAACAATAATTGTAATAGTAATAATATGGGAGTGTGAGTAGGGACCTCGGCTGTTGCCCACACAACGAGACGTTACTTGCAGTCTATGACTGAAAATCAAATCATTATTTTAGTGAAACTGGACTTGTCGAATGCCTTCAATACTTAGTACTAAATCAACGCAACAGGCGGTGGTATCAAAAGCTTCTGAAATATACAGATACGTTTTGGACAACTCTAATGCCGCATTCGCCCAGACTGCAGACCAGACAGCAAAGTATTCTTTCAGAGGAAGGCATCCAGAAAGGCGATTTCTTCGACAAGTGAGGTTTTGCCTGGCAGTATACATTCAGTTCTTAAGAGTCTGACAATAACATTAAATATTCGCTATCGTAATCGTAATCGTAGTCTCCAAACTTCTAAAGCGCCACTCAAAGGCCAAGCGCAGGGCACCGGCCTATTCACGAGCGCTACGTCAAATCAGAAGGGGTTTCCAGAAAGTCGTCCAAAAGAGATCCAAGTCCGGTTTCCAGAAGGCCAAATCAAATCAGAGGGTGTTTTCCACAGAGTAGCCGAAAAGAGGTCCAAGTTCGATTCCAGGGGGCCACATCAAATCAGAGGGTTTTCCAGAGAGTGGTCCAAAAGAGATCCGATTAAGTCCGGTTTCCAGAAGGCCAAATCAAATCGTAGGGTTTTTTCCAGAGAGTGGTCCAAAAGAGGTCCGAGTCCGGTTTCCAGGGGGCCAGGTCAAGAGAGGAGGCAGAACAGCTGTCAAGGCGGGTGTCGTTTAGGGCGAGAATAATTGGAAGGCGGAGGATCAGACGACACGATAAACATGTAGAGAACTAGAGATGTAACATGCGTAGAAACCAACGGAAATTTAACTGTAGTGTACAAATCAGACCCGCTACGAAAAAACACAAAAATTATGAGAATAATAATAATAAGCAGGATCATGGTAAACTACGCGAACACCACGAGATGGTTCCTGCAGAGCTTCCTCAATTATCGACTATCTTACTCTTGTTGAACCGATTGATACAGTTAAGTACGACATCAGCTTGATAGAGAAGCACGCGAATATAATGTGGTCTAGAAGTAGACTAGAACTGAATCGAACAAACTACGTACCCCCCCCCCCCCCGGCCGTAGCCTACCAGAACATTTTTGGCTCTCGGACATTTTTGGTCGTTATGAACAGCCAAGTTCATCTCGTTATGTTCATTCATTGATTCGGGTCTAAACTAAAGACGCATCTCTTCAACTTGCAAACCCTCACAGTCTGTTTCTAGTTTCTCAGATCGATCGGGTATCAACGTGGCTTTCCAGTGGATGGATTATAATAAATTGGTCACGATTCTACTCGAAGCGGCCATCGACAGATGCTGGATGTCATGAAAACGGCTTAATTAGATGAAGTTAGATTAGGTAAAAACTTCTTCGCATTAACTTACGATCTGAGGCTTGGGTCATTTGCTCATCAGTAAAGATCTGCAGAAGAACAATCGCTGCTTCTTCCCACAGTCAATGTACGTCTATATTGAAAGAAACACCAATCGATTGTAGCTAAATGCTGAAAGTATCTAACTGAAGTGTAATTACAAACGCAAAACTCCTAGTTCGAAAGTTAAAGACGAACAACAGGAAATTAAATAATTAAAATTGTATTCAAATTAAAGAAGATAAACGTTCGAATGAAGCTTTTAGCCTACATGAATAATGACGTACTTAGATTATAAATTGTGACGTCACATAATGGACGCGATGTCTTACGCTTCGAATTAATTAATGCTATTAAAATTGATTTAGGCTAATGGTTACAATAATTATGTGTGTGTATTTTCTTGTATATTGTCACGTTTGCTTTGTGGATCAATAAATTGATTGATTGATTGATTGATTGATTGATTAATGTATTGTATTTAAAAACTTATTAAGCGTCTCTACCCAGCCCCACCAATCATGGGCGTTCCCAATGCGAAAGTCCTCAGGAATAAAAACAATAATCGTTTTTGTGCAATATTTCCGTTAGGGCCTATCCACACTGCAGCTCGTCTACTTAAAAACCTCGGCCCTATAGAGACCACATCATTCCTTCTCTACGAAAACTTCATTGGTTACCACCTATCCAGCTGCTCGTATAGGCCTATCCTTCAAAATCTGTCTCCTGATGTTCAAGATTATGTCAGGTTCAGCTCCACCTCACTTGTCATCTCTAGTTACACCATGTGCTGCTCTTGAACCAAGGAGAGGATTAGGCCTACGTTAAGCTTCAAAAGGAGACTCAATAGTCAAAAGATCAAATCTTCAATTTGGAAACAGGATGTTTGAAGTGGCTCGTCCAGCTGAATGGAACTCTCTGCCAGATTCAGTTCGAAGATCCACTTCAATAACACTTTCAAAACCAACCTTAAAACTCATTTATTCTCCAGTACTTTAATATTATTAACCATTGCATTGTAATTTGTAACGCGTCCTTTGAGTAAGACTGTGCTTTATTGGCGCGTTATAAATATAAGTTGTATTGTATTGTATTGTAGTACATGATTCCATGAATAGACTACAACAAGCAGGAAATGAACGCATGGGCGTCCGATGGGGGCATTTGCCCCAACCCCCGGATTTTGCGCATATTTTACAAAAAAATTAAATCTTTGATTAATAGGCCTATGATTATCACAACAGTCTCAATGCGAAAAGAACCCATTTAATTATTTAGGAAAAGTCCTTGACCATTAGGCCTATTTAGGCTATATTTAAAGCTGTCACGTGTTCTGTGTTCAGGAATAGCAATCCTATGCAAAAACGTCATTTTGCTCCCCCTCCTAAAATATTTTTGGCTCCCCAAATTTGTTTCTCCCCTACAAAATTTCCTGCGGACGTCCATGAATGAGCGCTTCTCATACGTTACACATGAGACATGGGGACGGTGGTTGATCGGTCAGACCGTTAGAGCACTCAGCCTGTAGCGCAGAGAGTAAAATAATGTAAATGTAAAATATAATTGTACACGTACGTTTTATATATCGACCGTACGACCTCGACTCTACTCATTTTTCAATGAATTGATGGAATGAGATCCTTCACCACCGCTGCCCGTTTGAGTGAGTGCCACGCCATTTAAGGTCCCCATGTGCGGAATATATGCTAGCCCGAGATAATAAGCCGGTATAGGGAGGAAAACCGCGATCCGCATGCTTTGTAGCACAGAGGCGCATGAGACCCAACCTACGCTCTAACCAATGTAGGCCTAGCTAACTAGGCTAGTATGGGTTAGAGCCTCGCCCAAGGCAATTACTGTGTAGGGACCTTGATGAAGTCTTTCGCGCAAAATTGTTCTGCACCATCGATGTTGTCGTCAGGGGCGTCTATCCCCTCTAAGTCATTGAAGCAACTTCCCCTTCCCCTCTTCTTACTCCCTGCCTCCCCCGGTTAATAGTGGCACACACCGACAGATCCCCCCGCCCTATTTCTTGGATGGAGCATTTTCTCCAAGGTTTCTATGGTGTAGATGCCTCTGTCTGTCGTATGGTCGTGTGCACTTCTGAGCTTTGGAAGGAGGGCAGTAGGCTATCTTGTATTGCAGGGATGGGCAAACTTTTTACACATGGGGCCGCATTGAACGTCAACAAAATTCTGAGGGCCGGATAACAAATAACGACTAACATGAAAAGTTTTAGCTTTTAATAACGACTAACATGAAAAGAAGTTTACTTATTTATAATATATTAAATACACTTTGGCTATTTTTAATGAAATATATTCCACTGTGAACATGTATTAACAAGTTTCCCATAATCCGGAGTGATTGCACTGGTTGCAATTCACAGTCTGAGCTCAAAGTTAGATCACTTAGGCCTAACTGAGACCTGTACTTGGATTTGTTTGTCTTCATAGTTTAACTCTTTGTTGACAGATGTAAGTGGATGCGAATAACACAAACATTTTTAAAGCAAGTTTGTAGATTTTAGAATTTTTCCTTTCTGAGCGAAGAAAAGAATGTTATCAGGTCTGATCCTTGGAGCTGCTCTTAGAGAATAATGTCACGTTATGGGTTGGTTAACTCCAGCTGAAGTTCCGTAGATGAGCTAATTGTCAATGTCAAATGTGTACGGTATAGTAAGCAAGGCAGATTCAGTCTCAATTGATTTAAAATCCACAAATCGTCTGGAGAACTCCTCCGTCAAACTTGACAGCTGAAGGCTAGGGCCTATATTTTTCCTGAGACTCTACTGTGACAGTTTGCAAATGAAGGGTAGGAAAGTGCCTGTAGGCCTAGTTTGTTCGTTCATCTGCTTTGAAAGTAGCCTAACATTAGCTTTAGGCCTACTGGAACGGATTTCACTTCTGCATAGGCCTAAGCCTACAGATCATGTGCAAAAACATCAGCGGGGAAGTGGGGCATTCGGCAGAGTTAATGCATAGAGCCATTGTTAAAGACGACACCGGAATAGTAAGTAAGAGAGCAGCGTCACGTGAGTAAAGCTAAGAAAACTTCTTGTGGTCTGAATTTTTAAAATTTTCTGAAGAATTGTGGGGGCCGGATAAAAAATGTTGGCGGCCCGGATCCGGCCCGCGGTTTGCCCACCTCTGTTGTATTGTATTGTAATTCAATCGCATGGGTGTGCGAGCGCACCATCCATCTACTTACTTACTTGCTTGCCTATTTACGATCTGTAATCTGGGAATTGGATTAAGACATCACTTCCTGTCTGTAAAATGCAATTACAAACATTAGATGACATTTGACATACGCATATTGCTTTGGAGTACGTGGGCTATAACATTTTCAGTTTCAAAGACACGGATTTGAGCAGGTAAAATGCTGTGATCTTGTAAATAAGTGCCAG
Organism: Allolobophora icterica; assembly: GCA_963556255.1. NCBI lineage: Eukaryota > Metazoa > Annelida > Clitellata > Crassiclitellata > Lumbricidae > Allolobophora > Allolobophora icterica. Next base: position 38,304,446 of record OY744610.1, on the reverse strand, counting down.
ACTTAATAACTACTTGATGTCTTATTACGTTATTCTTAAGCTTCTGTATTAGCTGTGCAGTGCCCAGTTGGATCTTCCTCGACTGATGCAGTTGTCGGAGTTTACTGGCATCATCTTTTCAGAACATCTCATGTATGCAGTTTCTAATTTACGTCTAATCGAACTAGTGTCATTCGTCACCGCTGCTCAGATATTTTGGCTCCTGCAATATCTTGAACAGGAACCAGCGGCTTCAAGGCGAAAGAAGGCGTATATATTTGGTGTGTCTTGTATTCAAGTGCTGAGCTTTTGGCAGATAAAATCCTTCAAATGATGGGACTTCTGGAGAAGCTGGGCCTCCGATCCTTAATCGTTCATTGCCAAGAGGTTGAATAGTAGTGTTTATAAAGCGTTGCACTCACTGCTGTGCCAAGTCATCTAAATTTGAAATTGTACACTTTTCAAATTAACAATTTTTTGTACAAAAGTTGTTTTATGTTTCAGACTTGTAATTCGTACGTAATAGCACACGTTTCAATAATTGTAAACTCTGATATTTCACAGTTTTATTGTGCTTTTCAGAACTGCTCGTTGTGTTTGCAATGGCTGACCGAGGTGGTTTCAGCTCAATCGACATGCAGGGTTACAGTTCATACCACACTGGTGCACCACCCTATGGCACAGGTATGTGAACAGAATATTATTTTTATTGTCTTTTTTATAGCACCACTTTGTAATAGCAAAAATGCTGTCATTTGTGTTCAGTATGTTTATGTAGCAAGGTTCAAGCTCTGTGTTACGGAGTGCTGTTTGAATCGGCCACTGTGACTCACACGTGCTGGATTGATGTAGTTCTAAGTGATCTTGTTTACAAACTACAAGATTTTGTTCTTCAGTGATTGCCAGTCTCTTAAAAATGCTGTTCCTGTAGGAGCTTTGCAGAAGTATTGTCAAATGTATTAGCATCTGGTTTCATCGTTAATTTTCTTGTGTTCCTCGTGGTTCTGTACTTGTGCTGCTTCTCTGTATACTGTATACTGAAGGCTGTCTGGGATTCTCATTCTCCTGGGTGTTTCGTCCCTAGTTAAGATAATGGCAGAATAGAAGTCATTATATTGGGTTAGGTTATCTGCTGCTTTTAACTGCTGACATTTTGTTTTTGTTTATTTTCCTGCTAGCCAAAGATCAGGCTGGCGATTATAATCGTTTGTCTCAAATCATCGCTTCCAATATTCAGAAGATAACACAGAATGGTAAGCGGCTGCTTATTCTGCATTGTTTTAGTGTACAGGTCTTCCTATAGTTTTAGAAAGTCTAGGTTTATTCAGTTTAGTTACTAAGCACATTTCATACAGAAAAATTCATATTAGAAGTTGAAATAAAATCTCCGTTTGTGAACAATTTCATGATAGTTCATGACACCAATCTTGTTGAACACTGGCCTTGCGGTGCAGAGTGTGGGCTTCCTCAAACCATAAAGGTGCAGGGACTAGGAGCTAGTCCTTCACACACAACTGTGTAGTGCTACTGATAGAAGCTTCATTATTTAATAAGAATGTAAAACAATACATGTTTCTGCATGTAATTCAATACCATGGGAATGTGTTAGTGACTCATTTTGATGGGTCTAAAGGCATGGAAAATTCTTCTCCTCAAGGTATAGTATTTGGCCAAATATCTCAGTGACCTCATCTGCCCCTCTTTCTGCAGCTTCTCACCGACCTATCCGCTCTCGCAACCAGCATGTCCTCTTTGTTCCGCGTGCCAGGACCACTCTAGCTCAAACTAGGTCTTTTGCCAACATAGGGCCCTCCCTGTGGAGTGCCCTTCCTTCCTCTCAACAGGTAACCTTACTTTCTGGATCTCTTCCTGCATCCCTTTCCGTGCTTAAAACCTTTTTCTTCTCTTGGGGCCTTTGCACTGGGAGCGCTGCTGAGTAGCCTCAGCTGTGAGTAGCGCTATACAATTCTTCGTATACGATACGATACAGTAGTATATATAGAGCAAGACTTCATCATTCGATTTAACATTTTAAGAACGAGAGTGTACTAAAAGTGACTGGGAACCAATGCTGCTCATCATTAAAGTGTTAATAGGCCTTTTGAAGCGATAACTGGGTTTTAGGATTCTGTATCAAAAGTGCTGATTGCTACTGATGTTTTCTGTTATTAACTGTCTTTTGATTTACATTGCATTTTGTTCATGTGCTAGTGTCACAGATGCAGAGAATGATAAATCAGATTGGAACACAGATGGATACGCCTGACTTACGAGACAAGCTGTACGTGTCTTTTGACTTGTTATTTTGTGTTTGCAAGAGAACTCTGTTTGATTTTGCTGAAATAGCAGCAAAAAGTTTAGTAAAACACAGCCTGGGTATTCGAGTTTTTTCCTAGTGGGCTCTCAACTACCTATCACTTTGTTATTGGATAATATAAAAATTGTATCTGGTACACTGATGCCACAGTTATCATCTCACCTTAAAAGATTATATTTTGAGTATAACTTGCATAATTTACTTTTTGCTGTGTTTTATTATGAGCATAAATTTGGTGTAATATTGTATTCCTTGTTTTCATAGCTAAGGGGGATATATTTCTACTTTGTTCTGTGTTAAAAACAAATGGGAAACTTGTAAACCTATTGCGTTCAGTGGGCTAAGTTTTGTAGCTGAATTTTGGATTTAGAGGAATGCACATTTGAACTATTGATGCTGTGATGGGACACATCAGCAATTGCCTGTCCTGCCATCTAGGTACTGACTTGCATCAAAACTGAAGTAGAGCCTATGATTCATAATCAGTTTCAACTGATGTGCAATGGTTTTTGTAGGCATCAGATACAGCATTACACAAATCAGCTTGCAAAAGAGACAAGCCAGAAGCTAAAAGATTTGGTTGCGATACCACAGTCTGTAGCACCATCAGAACAGGTATGTCCTGTTTATTAATTAAAAGCTCACTATTCATGTAACATTGTCAGAGTAGTTAGTAGTATGCTTTGGTTGTTTTACAAAGATGATGAGGTTCTCTTATTACCTCATTACTGATATGATCAAATTAATAATAATACTAATAGTAATTGTCATAAAATCTTATTTAACCTTAGGTCACATTCTTTTTTGAGGAAATATTGGTATTATATTTAAATAACAGTAACTTTGCAAAGTCTGCACATTTATAGTTTCTGTGGAATTATTCTTATCTCGCATAAGAAGGAATAGATGTATACGCTTGATGATGATGATGAGTTCTGTGCCCGAAGGCAGGTCCATTGGCTTTATGCCACCCATGATGACATGAGTGACGTGGTTTCCTGTTGCCTTCCTCACAGACAGTTGCGGGTGAGCAACTTGTCCAAGGTCGCTACACAGTAGTTTGTGCTAGATTTGAACCTACGAGCCTCTGCTTACGAGGCACAGAACATACCACTACACCCCTGTGTTAATGAACAGGTTAATAAGTTAATGAAACTATGTCCTTTGGTGTTCATTTTTGATGTTTTGTTGCTTAATGTGTTAGAGACAGCGGAAAATGCAGAAGGAGCGACTGATGAATGACTTCACGGCAGTTCTTAATAATTTTCAAGCTGCTCAGCGGCACGAGAAGGAGAGGGAGAATGAGAGTGTTCAACGGGCACGGATGCATGCAACATCGTTTGTGAGTTTAAATGCAATTAGAATCAGTCGATTAAAACATTATTACAGTTGGAGAGCTCAGAGATAGGTATTGTAATCAGTAACCAAGTCGTAGTGAGGTCAATTACTATTATTAAGGAACATTTATATAGTGCCCCTTCAAGGCTGCCTACTCGGGAGCGCTTCCAGTCTAGCCACGGCTAAAGAGAGTAGTCTTTAAATTAGTATAAAAAGTAGTAGAGTGATCTATAGACACCAGACGGACGCCATTGGGAGCCAGTTCCGGGTCGTAGGGCCAGCAACAAACGTCCAGAAGATCAGTCCGTAAGTTCATTGTAGATGCAACTTGCTGCCTCATGTTTCCAGCTCTCTTGCTGGAAATGTCTTTCTAAGCTGAAAACTTGCCTCGTCCTGGCTGTTTACAGCTGTTAGTGTTCGCCTGGCTTTAGTTTGCAATTCTGAACTCTGTAAGGAGGAGATATTTTCAAATTAGTTGTTTGCAGTTTTATGTATTGTAAGGTATATATTCTATTGTATTTATTTGGACATTTATTAGTGTATATGTGAACATATATATTGTATTGTATAATTTATTTGGACATTTATTAGTGTATATCTGAACATTTTGAAGGGGCACTATATGAATTCTGATTGATTGATTGATTAGTGTCTAAAGTGAGAGTTAGGTCTTCACTTGGTTGATATTCCATGCATTGCATAACAGCAGATGCAGCATTGTGGTCTAGTCATTGGTCTGTTATCCAACGATTGCAGGTTTGAGTGTGCTGAACGGACTCCATGTTACAAGTTGTGTGCAGGTGTTTGCCTGTATTTCTAAGAAGTATAATTTGGTACCAGTGCAAGATGGGAAGTAAACGGTAAGTTCTCGACCTTTGGACACTGAAAGCTCAAGGATCTGAAAGTCGGGAATGAGTACTTCCTCTACATTCCACCTTGGGACATAGCACCTTTACCTTTACTTAGTGAGCCTCATTACTTCTGAGGAGTGAATCTTAGGTCGTGATTGAGTATTATTTCTGTTTTTTTCTGTTGCTTGATAGGATCCATTTGCGGATGACAAGCAAAGTGAAGATAAGCTTGTTGGTTTTGAAGGGTAAGTATATATTTATAGCTGTTTATACCGGTATAACTGCCTATTTAGTAGTTAACTTCTCTAAAGTAGGAAATTAACTTTCAGCATTATGTAACCTTGTTATGCACATTTGTATGTAGGCATCTAGATATGTTTGTATCGATGCACATTATATGATGCCTCAAGTACCTCACAGAAGTGCTGCCTATGCTAGGCTAAGTGCTGTTTAAGTTCGTTAACAACAAAAAGTTCATTAGTAAGCGAGCAATGCTCAAGTAACTAGAAAAGTCACCAACTAATTAATTCTTGTTGAGAACTGACAGTTGTAACTGTAATAGCAAATTTATATAGTACCACTTCACAGTTACCATAAGCAAGCAAGCTTACCAAGGAGCGGCATGTTTGCTTTTTGCCAAAGGTAGTGTAGTTGAAGCTTGACAGGATTGTGGTGTAGTAATTGTCTTACTAAGCTGCACTTTCTAACATGCAATTGAACCAATGATGGCACTAAGCAGTGATGGATTACAGAGATGGCCACTGCTTGCTGTCACAGTGAGAATTCTCTATTCATTCAGCATCCCAGTGTCACATGTAATTGGGCACGTGCTACATCTGTACGACAGTGTAGCCAACTCACTGTTTAATGTAGTGTGTGCGGATCAAACCAGGGCATATTTTAACTGTATAACTAGTGGGACAAATGTCCCAGTAGTCTTAGGATTTGTCCCAGTAGTCAGAGCGATTTGTCCCAGGCAATGTATGTATAAAGTACAACTAGTGGGACAAATGTTGCCAAGAATTTAAAGATTTGTCCCAGTAGTATAATGAGAAAGGTACGACATTATTGTTGAATGACTCGAGAAAAGTTGTAAAAGAAGGTGATGACTTTAAAAAAAAAAAGGTCATAAACTTTTTTCGGAGATGAATTTAGAATTTTTTTAGAAAAAGTTTGAAAGTTGTAAGTTTGTGAAGATTAATTCCTTAAAAAAAGTTATTCAACCAGATCATGGCTGACTTTCTCCGACCCACCTCTGAGAGACGAGTTCCAAAGAAAGATCATGAACTAGACCCATGGCTGATTTTGTCCCAGTAGTCAAAATTCCTTAAAATATGCACTGGATCAAACCTCCCCAAGACTTGCTGCTTAGGTGCCTTGATCAAGCTCTTCACGCACAAATGCCAAGTACCATAGTCATTGGACAGCGGTGCATAATAAGTGTAGAAATAATGATGATAGTTATGACTTAAGTAAACAATATTGGTGTAATTGTTGGCTAAGTTTAGATAGACCACATTGTCCTTACTTGAATGTGTGGCTATGCACTGTAGGTGTACAAACTGTACATAGAATGCAAAATATGTTGTAATAAATATGATTTCAAAGTTCTTAAAGTAATGGTTACTACATATGATTATTTAAATGTTTGTAAAGTAAATGGTTAATTAAAATGTTTTTAAAGTAATGATTCAGTACCAGTGTTGGGTAAACTCACACAAGAAATGAGTTAAATCAAAACTCAACTCATGCACCTCAAAATGAGTTTAAACTCAAACTCAACTCATCCTAAGTGAAATGAGTTAACTCAAACTCAGTTGTTAAATGAGTTAACTCATAAACTCACACGTTTCATACTAGCACATTCTAATCGAGCAACAATTTTTCCATCACGCCTACTTGTAACAGAAAAATATTTTCCCTCAAGAAGACACGGTACTTCAGCCATGTTGTTCTTAACTGTTCACAATTTATACAAAATATGCAGTGCTTAAACACTGTCCGCTAGCAGTGTTTACGACCCTCCCTGCCATCACCACTCACCAGTATGGAAAGCCGACGATATAAAAAAGGCTTGTTTCAACATAATGAGTGCCGAAGAGTGAGTTGAGTTTAAAATAATTGACAGTTACAACTCAAACTCACAGAAAATATGAGTTAACTCAAACTCATAACTCACACTCTTTAAGGTGAATTAACTCAAACTCATAAATCACAGCAAGTGAGTTAACTCGTGAGTTTAAACTCATCTGAGTTAACTCATACCCAACACTGTTCAGTACTATGATCATTTAAATGTTCCTAAAGTGATTGTTACTCGGTTTCAGTTCCGGTCAGATGCAGGTTGAAGAAGAAATGGATATGGAGGTTTTAAGAGAACGTGAACAAGCCATTCACCAACTTGAAGTTAGGATGACTACATTTCTTTTATGCTAAACTGCGCTATCAGAACCTGTTACCAGTTACCATACTGTTTGCAATGAACATATTTGTGGTTTGGAGCAAAAAATGGACATCAGGTGAATGATCTGCATGAAAGTTTTGTGAATAGCTTCTTTAGACCAATGCTTAGCTTGTGTATACTGCACAAGACATACAGTACTTGTGTTTTTGTGAAGACATGTTGATTAGTATCTACAGAGGCATGTCTGTTTATGTGTTTTTTAAAATGGAACATTATTTGTCATAGGCAGACATAATGGACGTTAATCAGATTTTTAAAGAACTTGGAATGCTTGTCCACGAACAAGGTGAAGTGATAGGTATGTAAGAGCTTTACAGTCATTTAAAATACTGGTTCAAAGGATGTAAAAAATTTGTTTCAAAGCAGTTGCAAGAGAGTATTAACTCAATTTTAACAATGATTTTAACGATATTATAGACTTAAATATTAACTAACTTGACATAATACTTATATTAAAGAAATTGGCAACTGGTGTTAAAATCTTAACTACTCATACACTGCAAGGTGGCAACTCTTTAGCATGTCGAGTTCTTCATTTGAAACTCATTGACATTGATGTATTGTTTGGTGTTTTATCCCAGTTGGTGATAAATTTATTTCAGTGCAATTCAGTTGTTCAGAATTACTGGTGGATGCTTGCATCTGGAACCACAGCCCAAACCTTTAAGTGATTTTCATATGAATCTATCTAACCTTATCTCACGACTTGTGTACTAATGTTTAGCACTATTACAATAATGCCCATGCCATCGACCGGTGGTCTTTTCAAGTGAAACTGCAAGTAAGTTATAATCTACTGGAGAAGCCAGTTTTGAATTCCGATTTACTGGTTATACATAATAAGCTGTCTATTTTTCTCACGAAGTTGTTGGTTTCTGGTTAATTTAGGCAACTTGCTACCCTTGCGATTTGCTGGATTTACTGGTAATAAACGGTTCTCAGATTTCCCATTGAACCGTTTCTTATTGCATTTATTACACAGACGTGGTGAGTAAATCTGAGGCATGAAGCAAAGTTCTGTGAGTGCTTGTTCAAAATCTCCACTTAGTAACCGTCACATCAGGGGCTCGAACCTGTGCTATCCATGTTACAAGCCGAAACGAAATAGATTTCAAAAGCTCTCCAAGCTTGAAAGTTTGATGTAAGATATTGCATGCAAGGAACAACTTCTGGTGATGTAGGGGAAATTATGAATTTGAGCTAAAGGGACTTGATTGATTTATTCAGATTCCATAGAAGCAAATGTCGAAAGTGCATCTGCTAATGTTGAACATGGAACACAACAGTTACAACAAGCACGAAACTATCAGGTTTGCTTTGAATTCATTTTAGTGTTTGAATCAAGCACACAAGTGCCTGTTTTTATCTGTGCTGGCTTTTTGTGTTATTTTGTGTCTTTCTGTTATTTTTTTTCTTTCCATCAATTTTCAGTTTGGTATTGCTGGCTTTGCAAACATTTTAACGAATGCCAAACAGTGATCAAAAATAAAACTACATGTACTCTCCAATGTCATGAGGCTTATACTAGGTTAGAGTTTTTCTTCATTACGTACACCAGAGATTCATTTTAACTTGAATTCAAATATAACACGATCATGAACATGGATCCCAAATTTAGCTCAGATCATTATAATGTGACCTTGTTATATGGTGGTTCATGATGTGGCTCGTACAACAGCCTTATGACAAGTTTATGTTGTATTTTGTTGTAATATTTTCTGGGTTTTGTGTCTTTTGTTTCCTGAGTTAATTATGTTTTTATTTTCTTTCTTTCTTTTAGTCTAAGGCGCGCCGAAAGAAACTCTGCATAGCACTTATAGTTCTCGCCGTGCTGGCTATTCTGGCAACCATCATTGGAGTACTGGCAAGAAAATGAATCCCCGATTGCCTGAATTGTTTAAGGGATATGCGCTTTACAGGTGTTAAAAATTTGCTGTTATGTTGTTATCTGAGATGCAAGAACCTCTGTATAGTAACGGGAGCAGTTATTCCATGCACTAAGGCTAAAGCTTGATGATTAGCATCCTAGTGCATGAAATGTACATTGTAGAAGTGCCTTGTTTACTTCCGAAAGGCAGCTGGTGTTGAGTGTGCGGCTCTTACTCCATCTAATAATCGTATGTATAAGAAGACGGTTCAGTAACTTTATATGTATATTACCCCTTTGAGATCTGACAACGAAACTTTCTATATTGCTAAACTGCCACCACAGAGGTTCTGAAGCAGACTGTGAAAATAAATACTAGATCCATTTAAGTTGTCATTGTTGTTTTTGCATAATATTGATGCGTTGTCTATTGTGAGTGCGTTTGATTTTAGGTAAGTAAGTAAATATTAACCAACTGCTAATCGCATTTTGTTGTACAGACATCTAATAAACTTTAAGCCAAGTTAAACAAATTTTTCTTTATGAAATGCTAATAAAACGTGTGATTTGTAGTTTTGTTATTTTTGTTCTGTTTGGTGTTTGATAAATTTGGTCATGTATTGGTTTTATTCTGTTTTTGTGCGAGTCATGGCAGTTTCAGGACATAGTATCCATCCTTTCAATATCCATGTTCTGTGATATCATGATTATGACTTTATAACTAATTTCCTCTACTTTGCTGATGGTCTCAATATCAGTACTTAGGACTGATGCCCAGAGCTATTTTAAGGGGAGAAATTTTCAGGTGTCATATCTACATGTACAGCAGGAAATATGTTTTCAGTGTCTTAGTGTTGAGTTTCTTAATTGATGATGGTTTATTTTGTGTGATTCATCTTACAACCCTGACTGCCACATTAATTTACTTGCAGAGCAGGCCCACTGCATGCCTTTGGTGTGCAGCTGTAGATCCAAAAGACATGGCTGTCAGAGATAGAATAGGAATTTATTAGTAAATTTTTTGACATTTACTATTAATTTTTGTCTCAGTTTGTTCATTTTTAGAATTTTTTACAGATTACATGTAGGACTCTAGTTATTTCCATTGCCATCTATCCCAGCTGCATTGGGTCAACTTTGAGGTTCTTATTTTTTCAGGCAAGGTCCAGGAGAAAGAAGTTCATCATTGCTCTGATTATAATTCTGATTGGTCTATTTCTTGCTGTCATCATCTACTTGGCCACCAAATAATAAATGGTCCCTTTCCTGGGATCTTTCATTTCTACAATCACCACAGTGACTCATGACGCATCTTGTCAATGTACATCATCCTGTGTAAATTGTTTTCACCGAATTTTTCGTGTTTGACTCTGCGAATATGTTGGTAATATCGTTCAATGTGTTCGTATAATGGTTCATATTTGCCAAGACCAACTTTATCATTTGGTCGACATCGTTACAAGTGTGTTTCTTATTTCAAATCAGAATACATGTGTTAGCTGCTGAAATTTTTATAAACTTTAAATGCACATTTTCAATATGTTTCTGGCATTTAATGGTACTATCTCAGTGGCATCTGATTATAGCGGCTTCATTGTGTACCCACATACATATTTCTTTAGTTGAATAGAATTTGCATTTATTTTTTAATAATTAAATTTAGAGAAATTCAGTTCATATGCTAACTGTGTTGTCGTGATGACATATTTGAATGTTTCGTATTTTCTGATGTTCCTGTATGACATGCAGCAATTGGAAAGCTGGGTTCTGGTTTGCAAGTACTGTATCTACAGGGAAAGTGTACCCCAGACTCGCTGCTTCACACCTTATAATGAATAATCTAGGTACTGTCAGTTGGTATATTCTAAACCCTTAAATTTTTAGTTTTTACAAACGCAGGTACACACAAAGGCAGATTTGGACTGGACATGATAGAGCATACTCCTAAACTCAGAGTAGTGTTTAAGCAGATCATTTTGTTACCACACTGTTTATCACTATGTTGTGTTGAGCTCCCAAACCTTAGTATGTTATCTATATTCACCCCTCTTCATATTCTGGATGTGGTTGCAAAGAAGGTACAAGCATAATGTACGCCCAACATAAATTGATGTGCAATGCTATAGTCGTTAGCCTGTTGGATTGTCAACCCAGAGGTAAGGGATTCAAATTCCTGCCAGGGCACAGAGATGTTCCAAGTTTTGTACTCCACTTGCCCCTCTTGACTCTGCTACGAAAGGAATACGCAATTGTACATTGCTGCTGGGGAGATGAGATGGTGAGGCAGAGGGCTGGCTAGCCACCCACTCTCCTATGCCAAGGCTGAGAAAATGAAGTAGCCAACACTTTATAATTTGCTTCCAGTGGCTACCATAACAATATCAGTTTGGTTTCATGACCCTTTTTCATGGGCAGCGATCCCAGGGGGTGGAGGGGGACAAGACCCCGACCTTTAACATCGGGGGGCACATTATAGAGTTGTCCCCCAAATTTGGAAGAAACACCAAAAAAGGTTACAAACATATTTCTGTGCATGAGCACGAAAAAAAAATCACCTCTTTTTTGACAAGATCAGTTCAAAAGTGTCCCGTGTCCCACCCACCCGTCAAACAAGATCGCCGCCAGTGCCCTTTTTCAACCAAGTCTTGTGCCGGGTGTATTAGATCACTTGTTTCCTCTCAAAACTAATGGCTGCAGCACTAAAGCGAATCGTACCTGTAATATGTATTATTATGCATGCTGAACTTTAATTAGACCCAGTTGTATGCTGCATAGGAAAGCAATTTGTTACCATGCTATAATCTTTATAGAACAACTTTTTGACGAATTGTATAGTTGACTGTGTTACAAGTTACTGTTCAATGTGCAATTTTGAAATTTATGACACCTGTTTACTGATTAAAGTGTACAATGTTCTGGTATTTGTCTTTTTAACCCATTTTTGCTTTGCACTGGATGTTTCACACTATTTCTTTTCACAAGTTATTCCATCTTGGTTACTTTAAGGCCAGCAGATGTTATTTTGTGCATCTGAAACTCATGTTAGTTTTTATAGCAGCTGCTGTCTCGGTGAGTTACTAGAGATAAAAGGGCAGCTGTTGGCAGTAAACCGAAATCGGCACTGTATTATTCAAGACTTGAACCTTAGGGGCGTCTGAATCAAATCAACTTCCGTCACAGATGCCATCGTTGACCATGGCACTGACATTTTGGTTGCAGTTGAAAGTTGGCATCGGTCAACAGACAGAGATTGGCACCTCTAGAACTCCCGTTCGTTTATGTGCCACACAGCGACTCGCAACTCAAATAATCATCCGGTGGATGCAGGCCTGGCCATCTTCCATCAGGCAAGTTCATGGGCAAAGCGAATTCAACTTGCAGTGACTTTAACACTTTTGAGATCCTGTGTAACTCCTTTCCAAAGCAAGCAGACCTTTGACTAATGTAGCCATCTATCAACTGGGATCCCAGCCGCCACTGGAGTCCTTCGTCCAGTAGTTCACTCTTCTTGTGGAACATCTTGCCACCTTCAGCTCCCAGCTGGTCATGCGCTTGATCTGAACTATCCCTTTGCGGCCCAGCTAATGCAACTGATCATTCAGTGATCTGTACCAGCACATTAAAAAGTCCACACACGTGCAATAGTGGCTGCCTCATCCAGTCCAACACTCCATTCCCTTGGTCTGACGGACCTGGACTACTGTAATGCCATTTCTCACAGGCATGCCAAAAATTCAGAATATGTCAGCTTCAGTCCACCCTGAAATGTGCTGCCGTAATAGTGGCCAATGTACTAAATTCTTTCATGATGGGTTGATTCACTTATCAAACCACACCATCATAGCTAGATGATAAATGTCAGAACAAAATCGAATACATAAGACTATGCTAGACTAAACTATGGGGTCCAAGACAAGCAAATTGTCTCATATATCAGATTTACATTTCATACAAAATGATATGCCTCACTGGCTTCCTGTCACAAGAAGAATCAAGTTCAAGATCTTCCTCCTTGGCAGGGCATTATTTATCGGCAAGCACTAAATTTGGTAGTGGTTTAAACACTGTCTGTTAAAATATTTTAAGAAAGGAATTAAGAAAGTATTACCTTCTTAAAATCTTTGGTTTGTGTGTCAGTTGCTTCAGAGTGGACGTGCACACAAAGCCAGTGAAGTGTATTATTTGTACAGAATGCATGTAGATCATCTGCCTTCATATTTATCATCCATGATCACACCTTGCAACTCTGTTAAAGGTTGCTCCTCTTTTCGATCAGCATCTGCTGGAAAGTGTTTTTTCTGGTACACGTCTCTGGCTGGCATTTATTCACAGTTACTGTTCCCTCCATCTGGAACTCTACCTCCTTGTGTTCTCAACTCTCTTAGCAAGACCGTCTTTCGCTCTAGACTGAAAACTACCTCTTCCGGTCTACCTGTGGCTCTTATTGGTTGCCTGGCTTCAATGTGCATTGTGCACTTCTGAACTTTGTAAGGAGGGCAGAATCAAATTACAGTTGTATTTGGCTGCTCATAGATATAAATACAATCTGTATGCAGGCAAAGACCAGGAATGGGGCTTCAAATGCAAATACCTACGCTGACCAATCGTAGTTACTGAAACAATAACCAATTTACTGCCACACTGCATTACAATTATGTATTCACGGTTAAAAATAAATGTAAATTTCTCAGAGCCTTAAAAAGCCGCATCAAAGAGACAGGCTCGATCCATAGTTTACCAGCACGGGGTAGGGTTGCCACGAATTTCGGGGATTCGGTACGCACCAAGAACGTGCAGGTGCCAGTCTGACTGCACACCTAACTGATCATGGCGTTGATTATTATTTTATCCACTTGTTTTTAGTTACGCGGTTAAATGAACTTATAAAACAGCTCACGTATGCTGCGAATCGGTTAAATAAATTTCCATTTGCAAAATTAAACTTTAAGTCATTAATTTCATTCCGCAGAGGTGGTCTCCGAATTCATGGATGTGTTGTGCCAAGATGAAATATCAGACTCAACACTGCCATATGACGTATTTACACATTTATTTTACAGTTGAATATCACGTTTGGTCAGACCACCTACTGGGTCAAATTTAAATGCAAATATAAAGTTTTTCTACAGCGACTGTATGGCCTCGATAATTATCATTTTTAAATTGAATTAACAGGATGAGATCCTTCACCACCGCTGCCAGCGTACTCGATTCTTGCTAACTTAGAGTCTCGAAAAGGTAGTATTAAACAAAGTATTTAAAGTTTATAATTATTTCACACCTTTTAGCTTCTTAGTTATAAGCTCTACTAAAACTTTTTTTCTAAGAAACAGCATTTGGCTTGTGAATTTTTTCACTGATGCTAATTTTTATCGTAGCGCCCTACTACGCCACCGTGTGATTCACCGACGCTGTTGGATCTTTTAACAAAAAGTAATCCGTGGTTGGATGTGTAACCAATATGGCTGTGACTGTAGTTTCCAGCTGAGAAGGAGAAAATACAAAGCTTGTTTAGTTGCATATCGCTGTTTTTGTAAAGCATAATATTTTGTTAAATTTGGATAATTAGAACAAGGATTCATATAGTAACTCGGCAAACGATATAGGAACAGGATCGGACTACTACGCTAGCATGTTTAACCTTTCGCTTTTCCGATTGACAGTTTTGTGGTTTTACGTGAACGGTTTGAAACAGTTCAAAGAATGCAGAATGTTATTGTAAAGTCCGTGCTGTGTGATAAATTCTGGTCTAGTTTGATAGAGCGACCAATAGTTTGGTGTTGTCGTTCGCTTACTACATCAGAGGACGTATTTCAGACTTTTAGTTTGTGTAGCTGTTCGTGAAGAAATCGAGGAGGCAATGCAACCAGACAGATTGCAAAAGAAACGAAAAGGCAAAGCCATAACATGGGCGGAAGCTGCGAAATTGGTATGTGGTGGGCTGGATTTTGTTATTTCATTTGGGAGGGTCAGCAATATTTACCATACAAGTGTGTAATTCACATTCCACGCTGCAAGTGTACTAATGTGAACTTTGAATGTGGCCCAAAGTGCACCAGAAAATTTAATTGAAGCATAATAATTTGCAAGGTGTCAATGATAACTTAAAGGTAAAGCCAGATATTATGTCGTGCTAGGAAGCTTTTGATTGTCACACAGCCATCATGTATTATTTCAACACAGGCCTGTGGTTTTAAATGTATTAATTTGTTGGCGTATTATCTTATCATGATTCTCTCGGTTAACAGGTGATGGAGAAAAATCCCCAGACTCCCATGACACCAAAGGAAATCTGGAATCTGATTGAGAAGGAGAACTTGAAAGAAATTAGGTTAATTGGTTTGTTCTTTTTGAGGCACTAATATATCATGGTTGGTGAAAACATATGTGCATTTTTCTCTTGAAATTAGCCATTTTCTGTGAATACATTTAATTGGCTTTGATATTTATATTACGTGCTTTGTATGCACAGCAGAGATCCCATATTTAATTGAGCATTGGAGCTGTTTGTTGTTATTGCACAGCACTGGCCCAGTTAGCTACGTTGGTAAAAGCATAGGCTGTGTCCCTTACTCCTCTGTGTAAGAGAGCATGAGGATCATGGTTTGCCTCCCTATGGTGTCTTATTGTCACAAATTCAGTCTCCCTAGAGTAGTGTAGAATTGGTAAAAATGTTCAAAATGCAGATGATAAGAAGGTTAGGCTCTTTACAGAGAGACACAGATCTAATTTAGTTTTTGCCATATAGGTTTTGTTTAACATGAGTGTTTGCAGAGACAAACAGAGTGGATCAAAGCTGTGGACCAGTGGCAGGTGTCCAAAGAAAAGTAAGTAAGTAAGTAAGTAAGTAAGTATGGACTTTAATGCTCCGCCTGCAAACGCACTGCGGCTAACAAACGGGTTTATACAAGTACAAGAAACTGAACATATCGAGAACAGGCATAAGCAACCAAAAATTAAAGATAGTATAACCATGAACTACTGAAAGGACAACTTAAAATAATGTGAACATTAATGACTTGTGAATTACAGTACATCTCATCTGTGTCTGCTTGTTGGTAAAGCAAGGTGTCTAAGCTCATGTTACTGAAATCTATTACAGGCATTAGCATTGAAGCAAACTTTCTCTGGTTTAATATTGTGATTTAGATTGTTTTGTCTTTGCATTCGGGTGAGTTGTGCAATTCATAGCTTGACCTAGACTAAAACAATCTTGTCTGTTTCAGTGGGTCTGCTTCACCGCAGGCATGTCTGAATTCCATGCTCCATGCCAATTCCAAAGGCAGCGACAGCATGTTCTACAAAGTGGCTGGTCGTATCGGCGCTTATGGATTAATGGTAACGACTTCAGATTCCATGGCTTATTGTAATGTGAAATTCTAATTGTAATGGTATACAAGAAATGGGCAGATTAGGGCCACAGAGCTAGGCAATTTATTCCAGAAAAATGGACCATTATAGCCATCTGCATTTGTTTGAAGTTTTCGTTAATACAATTCAGTCCTGGAACTCTCAATGTGATATCAGATGTGAACTCTGGATGGGAATCTGGATGTATGAGCCCTCCAGTTTTGACTGTTCTAGTTACATGAGCACTGGTTGCTTCGTAACAAAGTTTTGCCCTTAATGAACTAAACATCATTTAGGAACGTAGCATCGTAGAGGGTCCCTCTGATTAGTTTTCGAAGAGATGCTTTATAAATTTACGATCATAGTTACGATCTGCTTCTTTTTGTTTTTATAAATGACTTAATTTCATGCTTCTGATCGATGCTAATTTCTAGGTGACCCGTCTGGGAACCCTTCTTTGATCATAATGGAATCAAATAAATGAAAAACCAGTGATGATTTTTAAATGTGTTGTTTTCTGATGTTATCATTATCAATTGTTTCTGCCTGTTTTCTGTCCACTACGCTGTCATTTCGTTTTGGACTGAAATCTCATCTTTCCAAAATACTTATCACATAGTAACATAAATCATCACCAAGAGTTTATCGCTTATCGTCGGGCCTGTCTTTTGGTCTTGGGTCTTGCCTGATCTTGACCGCACGGGTCTGTCCAATGGATTTTGAATTTTGAATTCATACTGCTGAGAAGCAACCATGAACTGATGCCTAGTGCATCATGATAACGGATTAGATTTCGGTTAGAACTTATGATTTTTTAATCACAGAGTTCCTTGCCAGATGGAGCTGTTGTGATTGAGATGGATGAAGATGAGGCTGAAATATCGTTAGATGACGATGCCAAGCTGACCATCGTGTCATCCAGATCATCAGTCGAACGTAGGAAGGAGAAAGGTATGAGTCAGATGCAGATTTATGTATCCAAGGCAATATTACATGATGATCAAGGCTATAGTATGATCATCAAGGCAATATTATGATTGTCAAGGCAATATTATGATTATCAAGGCAATATTATGATCTTAAAGGCTATATTATGATTATCAAGGCAATATTATAATTATCAGGGCAACGTTATGATTACCAAAGCAATATTATGATTATCAAGGCAACTTTATGATTATCAAGGCAATATTATGATTATCAAGGCTATATTAAGATTATCAAGGCTATATTATGATTATCAAGGCTATATTATGATTATCAAGGCAATATTATGATTATCAAGGCTATATTATGATTACCAAATCAATATTATGATTACCAAGGCTATGTTATGATTATCAAGGCTATATTATGATTATCAAGGCTATATTATGATTATCAAGGCTATATTATGATTATCAAGGCAATATTATCATTATCAAGGCTATATTATGATTACCAAAGCAATGTTATGATTACCAAAGCAGTATTATGATTACCAAGTCATTATTATGATTATCAAGGCTATATTATGATTATCAAGGCTATATTATGATTATCAAGGCAATATTATGATTATCAAGGCTATATTATGATTACCAAAGCAATATTATGATTACCAAGGCTATATTATGATTATCAAGGCTATATTATGATTATCAAGGCTATATTATGATTACCAAGGCTATATTATGATTATCAAGGCAATAGTATGATTCATCTATGTATAAATGAATGTACTTGTATATATGTATACAGTGTTACACATGCATCATGAACGTTTGTATGTATGTATCAAGCCAGGCAACAATGGTTCAGAGTCTGCTTATGTGTGTATGTATACATATACATGAAAGAATGTATGTATATTTGTATCTATCAGGGCAATAATATGACAGATTTATATATGCTTATGTCAAAGCAAAGTGTGAAATTGTGAATCAAAGGCGCTTATTTACATATTAAGACTTTCGTGTAATAAGCACCTCTCAGAAATGCTGCATATGTGACACCTTGCCTTGACTGACATGTAGTCTACTCATGATATGTTGTCTTTGAAGTTGTAATTTTGTCTGATGAAGAAGGAAGAGCACTTTCTTAAGCTGGCCCTGAGGTAGCCATGGGTATGAAGTGTTAGAAATTTCATTTTCGTAGACTCGGCATATGACAGCGGGTGGACAGTCCTCCCCTCGCTGTCTCATCTTCCCACTGACAATGTATGGTCAGTGAACTAATTATAGCTGAGTTGACTAAGGGATGCAGGTGGAGCAGAATCTCGAAAGAAATTTCGGATTTGACGGGGGTTTGAACCCCCAACCAGAATGGCTAAGATTAAAATGTTGGCCTATCGGGTGATTTGCTAGCTTTCGTCATTGTGCATATGTTTTACATGAGATGAATTTCTCATTCGATTTAAAGTTCTGTCGTTTCTCTTCTTACAGTCATGTACGTCCGTCTGCCAGAGACCTTCAAGTGGAACTCGCTGGTCTCTTCAGACAATGACTCGTCATGTCCTCTGGCATCTCTAAACGACTGTGCCGCTGAAGGAAAGTCGTCCAACAATGCCATCGTTGAAGCATCCACCGTCGATGAGGCTTTGGAGTCTCCTGCCCAGCCACGACGCGGAAAACGACAGGCGAACCATTACGGAGGAGGACAGCTGCATCAGTACAAGCGACGGAAGAAACGCCGACTCATGCAGTTTGTCATTCAGATGAAACCAGCAACAGAAATGCAGAACGGTATAGTGACATACGTCAAGGGCTCGACGTATTTGTCTTGTTAGATTTTGATGGGGCTTCCCCAATGGATTATGATTGACTGTGGTTTTGTTTGAAGTGACCATCGATCAACGACTTTGTGCATGATGGCACTACAGAAGTCGTGAAGATTAGATTCTGTTTTTTAATTTCTGAAATAGCAAGATTTTGGTCATGATTTGGTAAGATTTTGGAGTTAATGGAGTCTGGTGTTGTAGTGTAATTGAGTATTTATTTAGCACCACTGTCTAGTGTACTGTAATCAAGCACTGTATTGTAGTCAGACACTTATTTAGTACCATATGAGTCGCTGTTGAAGTGGTGCTATATAAATTTGCAATTACAGTTAAAATTAGCGTAGTGTAATGTAGTCAGGGATTTATTTTGAACATGCCAAAAGGCTTTGCATTGTCAGTACAAAATTACTGCAAGAGAGCAGCTCTCAACAACTGAGGTAGGGCAGGCATACAGTGTTTTAAGACGGATTGCTAGGAATGATGCTGGGTCATTTATTGATAAGCTCTGGTGAGACACTGTGAAGTAATTGGCTTTTTTGCTCATCACTAATATATTACCCTTGCACTTTTGTGACCAGGGTTCAATGTTCAAATATGTCATATAACGTTCGCAATCTGTTGCTCTGCCAAGTCACCTTGAAAATGGTTGTCCATTGGTTGAGCTGTACATTTGAGTTTGAACCTTTAAGTATACAATGCAATTATAATTTTGAATCCCCCCCCTTACATAGTTCAAAGGTGCACTTTGAAGCCTGGCGACAGGAAACATTAAGAACCGTAAACTGATTATAAGAGGCAAGTTTTCAGTTTAGAGGAAAAATAGTAGGAGAGTTGAAAATTTGAAGAGGTTGAGACTTCCTGGTGGCAGGACCAGCAAGTGTGAATGAACAACAGCCAAAGATACGATATGTACCAGCATACATTGTTGTTAAAAGGCATGTAAGTAATAAGCTATTGTGTTGCCTTTATCTTGCTATCGTTTGTAGTGGAAGAACAATCAAACCATGAACAAGTTGGAAACATTTGTACTGATAAGTTGCAGTTCCTAGTTTCGAATCTGCATATATTTACAGATATTTGCAAAACTTATTATTCTGGAGACCCTGATGTGGCCAATACTGCCCATTACTTTTCTTTGTTGCTCTTGACTTTCCTGATTAGTGGGAGTATTTGCTGAAATATATATCATTGCTTTTAGGTGAAGTTAATGGAAGCCTTGTAACCAAAACCAATTGTTCATCATCGTCTTCTTCCTCCTACTGCTCGTCATCATCGTCCCAAGGACCAGCTAATGTTTCCAATGGTAGCCCTGTGCATGCCAGCACTGCAGGTATGGAGACGAATTCTGGGCCAAACTCACGGCTGTCGGTTCAGTCAAGTGGTGTGCTGAAACGTTCCTCCACTGAAGAGCGATTTACACCTTCAAGTGGATACAGCGTGAAGGTAATTAAGGTTTCATTCATGAAGATTCCATGGAAAAGCATGAAGATTCCATGGAAAAGTATCTTTTATTTAAGTTTGCACATTTTACTGTACTCTACATCATTTTAAGAATAAAGGCTGTATGCCATGTCTGTGAGATCCTTTGTATCTCTGTATCTCTTTGATCCTTTTTATCTCTTTGATCCTTTGTATCTCTTTAATCCTTTGTATCCCTTTGATCGTTTTTATCTCTGATCCCATGTATCTCTTTAATCCTTTGTATCTCTTTTATCCTTTGTATCTCTTTGATCCTTTGTATATCTGGTATTCTTGTGATGTTCCAGAACCTTTTTATAATACCACTACAAAAGTATATCCAGTATTTGCAGTTATCACTCCAAGTGTACCCTACATGATTTTAAGCATAAAGGCTGTCATTATGCTGCTGTCTGTGACATCTGGTTACTCTGACATATCTTTTTACCCTGGTATTCTTCTGATACTCTGAAACTTTGAAATGACGCTACCTTTACACTACATCTGATTGTGTTATAAGCCGCGACGTCGAAGTCAAGCAAAGTTGAGTGCTGCTGCTCAGTTACGACAGTCGAGGGAGGGATGTGTTGATCTAGAAACGCCTAACTCCATCCTTGTCAACACAAACCTCAAGGTATAGTTACTTGGCTAGGAATTTAGCCCATAATTTATAATGAAAATTGAGGGTGTTCTCATCTCTTTAGAACTGCATTAGTAAATGTAGGTACTTATCAAGACACTTAATAAAGCATATTTTAAGTACCTCGCCAAAAGTGCTGATAGTTATGTTAGTATATTATTAGTTTATTGTCTTTAACCCTTTACAGACAAGGAGGCACTTAAAGCTACCGTGAAAACAATACTTCTCATCGTTAAAGGATTAGGCATTTTATTTATTCGCATTATACCTGAGCAACATTATTAGATTTATTTTAGGCTTAAATCACTTCATTATCGTACATTGGTTATTTGTTGAACTGAATTTGGCTTTCTGGTCCCTGTAAATTGCTTCTCTGGCCTTTGATTAGCGTCTGTCTAACTATTGTGAACTGGTTTCATTGTAGGCTTTGATCAATAAGCATACATTTGCTCAGTTAACAACTGATGACCAGCTAAAACTGAATCAGCTGCTGCCGGGATGTGATCGTGTCCTTAGCACCGACGGAACAGTTCGGTATGTAACTTTGGGTTTTTCTCTGTCTACTATGTACCTTGGAAACTACGGGTATGCAGAAAGCAGTTTGATTTGTGATATTTTCATTGGCCTTTGTTTATGGTGCCTGCTGCTTTTTGGTAAGCTGCCTCTTCATTTTACTTAACTGTTCACAAACCCGAGATTGGTTAGTGCTGACAACTTTTCTAATTACTGTGAAACATATGTACTAAACCAATTACTGTGAAACATATGTACTAAACAACTTTAAATATGCTTGCTTTTTATGTTGATACTGGGAATTGATCATTCGTTAATGTCTAAGGCCTATGTGTTGTGGTAATGACACTACAGTGCTTTTGAAAGTTCTTGAAGGGCACTGTATCACATTACATTACTAATATCTCCAGGTCCAATTACATTAGCTTGTGTTAACTTCATTCCAGGAACAATATGGATGTCTTTAACATATTCCAGCTTTTAGCTCTAAATAATGCCAGCATTTTTGTACCAATTTCAGCAGAAATGTTTAACAATTTGGATAACGATTTCAGAAATGTTCATTACTTAAACCTGCAGACGTCTTTTCTTATCACTTCTTGGATTCTGCTCTTTATATTTAAATGTGTTTGAGTTGTTTGCATTTGGTGCTGTGTAATTTGTCTGTATAATAAAGAATAATAATTTATAAATAAACATTAGTATTAGCAAATATTAAACTGGGTATTCACAACGATTTAGATTGCCATTGTTCCCTCTCTTATATACTTTGTAAGTTTGATGTTTCATGTTTTATTTCAGAATTAGTCAAACTGCTCTTGACAATGAATTTTTCTCCAAGGCGTGCATGGAATGGCGAGAAAGACTTGAAGAAGGCTAGTGTTCATAGTTTGCTTTTTGCTTAAATTTCCTTCATTTTCTTTTCTCATTGTGTTATGGTTTTCTGCCGATACAAAACTAATCTGATCTTAACTATGTAAAACTGTTGACAGAATGCTGGAGATGTTGATCAGTGCTGAACCTATCTTCTGTGCAGCATGTCACATGAACTGTGTTCATCACCAGTATCGGCATTTTATTTTATTTATTTATTCCGGATATTTCTATAGCGCCTCTCGAAGTCAACTACTACTCAGAGGCGCTCCTGACTACAGCATTTGATACTGTGCCGGAATTTTCACGCCGAAGCGCCACGAGCAATTGCGAGTGAAGGACTTGTCCAAGGTCCGTACGCAGCGGCTAGAGTGGGATTCAAACCTGCAACCCTCCGGTCACAAGGCGCCGAACTTACCACTGACCCACCAGGCCCCATTTGATTATATAGCACCAACTTTCTGGATCTCTGTTCCAACAGATATTTATTTGGCTGTCTTTTATGTAAATTTGATTCTGACTCGAAATTTGACCTCTCTCTGCACCGTAAAATGACAAGGGCGCTCAGTGCATGTGCACTCAAGAAATTTGTGGAGCACAAGACAATGTAATTCACTACAAATTTCTTAAGGTTACTTTCATTCACCACAAATGCCTTAAGGTCACTGTACTTTACCACAAATGTCTTAAGGTCACCTCAATTCACCCCAAATGTCTAAAGGTTGCCTAAAGGTCACCTTAATTCACCACAAATGTCCTAAGGTCACTGTAATTCATCACAAATGTCTTAAGATCACCATAATTCACCACGAATGTCTTTAGGTCACCTTAATTCACCACAAATGCCTTAAGGTCACCTTGATTCACCACAAATGTCTTAAGGTCACCGTAATTCACCAATTGCCTTAAGGTCACCTTACCCACCATAGCTTGATTTCTGGATTCTCTGAGCTACTGGATTTCAACCCGTCTTTTCCAATGGATTTTATGATTTTTCAATGGTTTCACTTAAAGCGGCTATGGACTGTTACGGTAACGTTGCAGGAGAAGTCATTATGTTAGGTCGGATCAGAAGTTCATTGTAATTTGGTCATTGTTAGAAATTGGCCTTTGTTGCAGCCAATAATGCAACAATGTCTTTATGATTGTTTTAAAATGTTGTACTTTAATATCTGTAGGAGAATTCATGCTTGAAAATCAGTTGCGACGGAAGCATGAGGAGGAAAAAGAACATACGCGTGTCGATCAGTGGAAGGTGTGCTAACTCTCCGCTAATTTATCTTCTGCTAAATCCAAAATGAATTTAAAGAATAAAAGTTATAAATTTTTTGCATCAGGTAGTGAACAAATATAAATCTAAGAAATGATCACTGAATGCTGAATAATTGCAATGTCACAGTTTAGCAAATTGCTTATCCACCATAGCCTGCGTCTCTGTCTTACAGACTGATCTTCTGGATATTGACCTGAGTTTTGGTGTGCCATCAGTTGTTGTCTTGTGCGTTTGACAGCGGCGCAATAGAAGTTACTAATTAGAATTCCATAGAAAGATAATGAACTGTTTGCTGTGTTTATGGTTTTCATTCTTGTGTCTTGATGTTCTGTCATTTAGTAATCGTTCTTCCTGATTTCCCAACCTTAGTAAATGGGAGATACATTATATCTATCAAGTTACTTTGTGTAAAGTAGCTTAACGAGGAGATTTATTTTGTTGTTTATTGAGTTTTATTTATAATTCCAGATCAAGCACTTTGAGTCAAGTTGGGGTGAAAAGTAAGTTTCTGTTTTGTGGCTTTAGATATAGAAATTTTGTTCATCCTACATTAAAACCCCACTGCCTGAAGACTTTTCCTTCGGGGCTGAGAGAGCCTCTGAATAGTTTATACTCTGAGCGGCTCTTTACAAATTCCCAGATACGATATGATTAGTATCAGTTGAACCTTAAAGACAGACTGCGGAAGTGAGATTAATTATCTCGGATATTAATTATCTCGGAGATTAATTATCTCGCTAAGTTTGCCACTTAGGGGAATAAACATCTGTGATTTATTTTCAGAAAGCATGTGTAATGACGGTGGTATGATATTTATTTAGTAAGCCTCTATATACATATGAAGTTTTAATCCGTAGGTGACTTGAAACTCTTGAGGCTACAGTTTACCTTTAGATTGCAGTTGTTGATTGCCAGATAATGAAGCATTGTTTAGTTTTTTTTAAACTTCAGTTCATTTTTCTCACCCACCATTTTCTTAAATGTTTGTCAAAAATTATTATTATTTTTCTAATTATTATTATATTATTTTTTTCAGAGGTGACTTGGATGAGTTGACTAAGGCAGAGCCTGCGCTGCCATCCCCAGCTGCAGAGCCTTGTACCACATCCATTGTGACAGCTACGCTGAAAAGACGCCACACAAGAATCGTATCTAAACGGATGCGCCAACGGCCCGTTTCAATGAGTTCCACGTCTCGCATACTGACGCGATCAACAGCAGCCAGCCACAAGTCGGGTATAGATGTGGAAGAAGTGGAATCATTTGATGTCCCCAAGGATGGGCAAGATGACGAATCAACTGTCAGTCCAGAGTCTTCGGTTGAAACTGGCAGTCAGGTCACCGAGGTGCCTCAGTCTAAAGCAGCTGAACCAAAGTTGGTTGAGGAGCAAGCCTTGAATGTTGAAAAGCCAGATCAGCGCAAGTCTGCTGATTCCACCTTGCTCGACCTCAGTGCAATTGTGGCAAATGCCAGCACAGCATCTAAGAACTTTGCAGCTCCAACTGCAGACGTGGTGAGCAGTTCCGTAATTCCAAGCAGTCCACAGTCGTCACCAACATTAAAGGTGAACAGTGACGTCAAGGCGACGTCAGCGTTTGCACCGAGCATGTGTCCGAGCGTTACTTCTACTCCAACCGCTTCTAGTGTGGAACCGTCTCAGAGAGATACAGCATTACGAGATGCTGGCCTCAAAGTCAGCTGCAGTGCAGGTTCTGTCGTTGCATCAACCAGTCACGGCTCAATCTCATCATATCCAGACCGCGCATTCTCACCTTCGTCCAGTCCGACAACTTTCTCAGTTGCGGCGTCCTCTAGTGTTTGCTCAAAATCGAATGTCGGCCGAAAGCCGTTGTCCATGGTGACAACAAAGCGGAGAAGCATTAGTTCTCAGGAATCAGGGTCGAAAACTCTCATCTCGCTTTCATCGGAGTCCCATATCTGCAGCGTGTCTGACCTGTTTCCGAGCAGCACTTCGCTCACTAAAACTGCCATTGCCGCTTCATTTTCGACAGGCATAGTTTCAGCCACTCTGCCTGGTCTTACATCGACAACACCGGCCTCTGCTGTACACGATCCGTTGTCGAATTTGACAGCCGGATCCATGGGAGTGGCTTCGACAGTTTCGCCACCTGTTGTCCGCTCCTCATGCTCGACTGTCTCTACGGTAACATCTCCTGTTATCTCGTCAATTTGTGCTAATAATCAGACCCTTCTTAGTCACCTCAAGCGTCCGTTGACCGTGTCCAACTCCGATCAGTCGCTCGACTTGAAGCGACTTAAGATTTCTCCTCTGTTGTTGTCGACGGCAAAGACTGATTCTTTTAGAGGTCAGGCATTGTCCGCTATGGTTAAACCAGCACCATCGGTAAAAACAGAAGACGTGGTGAATCTTGAGAGTTTGTCCATCACGGCTTTGTCTCAGACCAGCCCTTCGGCATCGGCTACAGCGAACAATTCGAGGCATCCTCAGCCGCAGATGTCTCCATTTCCGCCTCACTCAGGAACCCTGGCAAGCACTTCTCCGAATTCCACCATGGCCTTTCCACAGCCGGCGTACAGCAGGTCCCCAGATGTTGTTACCTCATTCTTTCCCAGAGCGAGTACACCGTCAAATCATCTGTCACCAATACTTGTAAGTACTACCAGCTTCAATAAATTTAACAAGTCGTCACATAACTTTAGAGTGCTGGTCCTACACTTTGATGCTTTTGAAGGCTCTCAGAAGCAGCAGTTACAGTACAGACATGCTAATTCTAGTACGAGCACTTTTGTGAGGTACCTGAAAGGCACGTCTTCATGCATACATACATACATACCGTCTATAGCAGAGTTTTCCAAACTATGGGTCGCGACCCAAAAGTGGGTCGCAAAGCTCTAGCAAGTGGGTCGCCAAATTTTGTTGAGAAACATTATTTTTTGCAGCAACAACATTTGGCTGTGATTGGACTATAACTAGCTGGATTGCAATAAGTGTAAACTGTTTTTAGCTAAGTTTCTTTTGATGCATTAAATTTCTAAGCATTTCACGTAAATCCACATATTTCGATGCCAATTTTACAGTGGGTACTGGGTACCGAGGCTGCCAAGATATTCACAAGTGGGTCGCGACCCAGAGAAGTTTGGGAACCGCTGGTCAATAGCACCTTTACCATAATGCACATTGCACAAAGCAGCAGTCGACCATTTGCTCTAGGTTATGTCTCTGTTAATATTTATTTTCACGTTACATATTTATCTATTTAAGCACTTGAATATGTCGATTCTGTATGTCGATTCTTTGAATTTTTTTAAATGGGCTGTCAGTATTATGCAAGATTTTGCGTTTTACTCGGCTAATGTCAATTGACATGAACCATTTGCCTCATTAGCTTGTCACTGTAAGTTCATGTCTCATACCATTTACCAGCATATCTGATGTTTCTACAGAGTATAGACCAGCATCTTTATTGTAAGTGAATTTTTATGATGTACTTTACCTTTTTAATTGCATTTAGCAATAAGTGTATAGAACTGTGTTCTTTGTTGATTGTAGGGTGTTGGTGGAGGCATTAGTCCACCGCGCATTAAGGTGCCGACACAAACAAAAACGTTGGCACAACTGAAAGCCAAGAATAAAGCAAAACGAGCGGCACTTCTGGCTGCCAACTCTGGCAACACACAAACGTCGAACAACAGCTCGAGTGCCAGCACACCAAGTCCCGATTCTCAGAAGCACCCTCAGCACCGGCTGGCTGAAGGTCTTGGAAATTTCAGCATAAAACCAGAGGAGGAAAACGTCAAAGCCAACATTCCTGATGTCAAGCCACCTCTGGAGATAGCAACGACTTCAGAAGCGCTGTCCGACCATAAACCTGCCACAACACTGGCATCACCTGCAAAGCCTAACGCCGTGTCTGGCGTTGCTGAAATTGCTACAAGTAGTCCTGCAGGTGTTGCCAGTGCAAAGACAGTGAAGTTGGTGAATGGTGATCGTTCCGGAGCGCGAACAACTGATGGAAATGGAGATGCGTCAGTAGCACCTCCTCCTCAAAAGCTGAAAATTGTGCGTGTGGCTTCCCCGAGTGGTCAGATGACGTATCGTGTATCGAACTGCCTGGAAAAGAACAAACTGACACAGGCAAATCTCGTCCAAAACGTCACGTTGACAGACTCGTCCAGTCGAGCCAGCAGTGCCCCGCTTGCCGCTCCAGAAACCACAGCTGTCGTGACAACGTTTTCAGCAAGTGTCTCACCGGCGTCGCAGCAGCAGCAGGTGCAGGTTTCGACGCAGCAGTCTCTGATGCAGCAGCAGCTGTCATTCCAACGTAGCATCTCTGCTCCGATGCCAAATCCCACCGTGAACAATCGAAACGGCTCGACAAACGTTTCGATGGTCAGCGGAGTTCTAGGCGTCATGACAACCAGCTCCCCCAACCGTCCTTCGCTTTCATGGGCGGTCAACTATCACAGCCTACCATATGCTGTTCCGAAGCCTCACATGTCCTTGTTTTCCAGCCAGAATCTCAGCAATACACAGCAGTACAAGCTGAATACAAACGCATCTTACTCGTCCATAATGAACTCGTCCTATTCGCACTTGGGCACTCCGCCGTTTTCTCGGCCAGGGGCCTCTATTACGCGACTTGACATGGAAGATGACACGGCCGACGAGGATGCCACCAGCTGCGCTTGTAATCGCAAGGCGATGGTCGTCTGCCGCAAATGTGGCGCGTTCTGCCACAATGACTGCATCGGCCCGTCAAAACTGTGCGTCACGTGCCTGGTCACAACATAAAATTGCACTTTGAAATGCTGCTGGTCTGCCAAAAACCTAAAAAGTTAGTTGCACTGAGTAGAATATTCCTTAATTTATTCTTTTGAAGTGGATTTGAAGCTTGCCTGCTGTTTTGAACGAACTCCAGAATTGTAAGTATTTGACTACAATTTCCATTTATGCAACAGTCGACAACAACAGCAGATATTTTTGTAAGGTCATTTTGTGCCTAACTTTTGCAACGCTCGATATTGATAGATATTACTTTTCAATCGGTCGAAATTGATAATATATGTTGAAAATCAATGGTTGTGTTAATTTTTTATTACATATGATTTGGAGTTTGCTTGAAAATTGTTTGTGGGATCGGTAGCAACTGGTTTGGTTTGACTGTAGCCTAGTTGTTAATGGGTGGTGCTGAGTTTAGGCTAGTTACAAAAAGGATATAACGGAACTTTGATGCAGACTGAGATGCAGTCAATCATCAAAAGCTCCATTCCTTGGACTTACTTTGAAATCTGCCAGTAAAACGAACAGATAGTTTATGTTACCTTGCAATATTCTGATAGATATTGATGTAAAATGTGAATTTGAGTAATTTACCAGTTTTCTTTCTGAAAGTTCAGTCTTTTTTTAAATGAGGTAATTGATAGTGAGTAAATGAAGATGAAAAGTGTGCAGAATTTAATCAGGAGATGCTGAAAAGGAATATCGTGGAAGCTATGTTAATATGTCAAGGGATGATAAACTAGTGATGCCTTGTGTATAACCGTTTGATCATGTTGGTCCAGCAACTGCAAAGGAATGGGATCCAAATGTTGCAGAAGCACTGTAGGGACAGACAATGGAGTTTTGCGAGATGAACAAATATGTCAATTACAATTACACTTGTGGACCAAGATAGCTTACTCTAAGACAAGACAGTTAAAAAAGTGCAATGTAAATCATTAAAATTTCTCAGTGCTATGCAGGAAGACTAGAGTAGTAAGTTATTAATAGTGCTTAGACGAATAAAATGCACAAGAGTCAAGTTGTTGACATAGTTTCAGTGTTAGGTATCAAATTAACAGCTTGAAATACTTTTTGAAAGAGCTAGACAGGTTGCTGTATGTGAATATCGGACAATGTGTTACAGCATGATTTTGCTAATACACAAAACATGAGTTCACGCAGAATATAGTCAAGTATAATAGAGTCCTTTGTCTCTTGTCTTTGCTGTAGAAAAAAAATCCCAGGGTTTCAACTCAAAGATTATGAAAGGAAGGATCATCTTTGGCACAACCAGTTCAATCCAAGAACTTTAGATCGTCATCTAACGTTCGTGGTTCCATCCACAGAATAGACTCATGGAATGACCTGACCGATAATTGCCATTCATCCACCCTTTTTGTCATTTATCACTATCGCTGCAAATGCCTCTACCTATCATTCTTCAATACATTCCATTCAAAACAAGACCCACCTTTCCAGAACTCTTGTCCTGAACCATTCAAATGCCAACATTCAGGGGTGTCTATCCCCCTAAACTCATTGGAGCAACTTCCCCTCCCTCCGCTCCCCCTCCCTCCGCTCCCCCCCCAATTATGATGGCACATACACTGACAGATCTTCCCCCTTATTTTTGAGATGGAGCATTTGCTCCATGGTTTCTATGGACTAGACGCCCCTGCCAACTTTCCCATTTCTTTCAACCTATGCAATAACCCACCGCAGCTATGGCTTCACACACACACCCACACACACACACACCCACACACACACACACACACACACACACACACACACACACACACAGTATATTGTTTTCCCGGCAAGTCCGCAAGTAGATTTTGTTCTATAAACGGTAACTGAACAACCCGTCTCATTTGATGTAGAGCTAGTGTTAACCTTAAGTCGTAAAAGAGGTGGTTGCTTTTACCCCGCGCTTAGCAGTGGAATATCTGTCGAGTTTGCTACTGCGAAAGACACGAGATCAGTCTGCATGCGATTTGTTCTCTTTGGGCGTATTTCAAAACCGCACAGAGCACGTTCGGAGCTTCCTCGGAGTTTAAAGTAATAGCTGAATATTGTTAAAATCGAACTACTATTATCCGTCGCTTGTACTCCGCAAGCAAAAATTTTCATTTCACAATAGATATATTTCAACAAATGACCCTTTCTATTACAAAGTTTCTGGTTCCACAACTTTGCTCACTATACCTGCTCTTGTTTCACATCGAAACGGAGAATGCTCCGAGTATGTCGGAGCAATAGAGTTGGCGGTGCCAGTTTCCGGCTTCTTTGTCGCGTGCTGTTAATGTGCAAGACAAGGGAAGGTGGTTTAGTTGAGATAACGACAAAAGTTGTTGCATAAAATCTGAAAATGGCTGAAAATGGAGATCCGCGCTTACAAAAACTGAAACTGGAGAGAACTCGTCTGGATGACACTTTCCCGGAAGTGCTACAGCTTATAGATAAAGGCAAGTTTGAAAATGTACCTCTAGGATCAGGCGAAGCCAAAATGGCGACTGTCGTATTCTGCATAATTTATTTGCCGGGACACAAAATCTCTTGGTGTTTGCCTACCGTGTAAGGAGAGGTTATTTCATAAGTGAAGCAGCCAGTTATAGCAATATTTCGGTTTATTTACTTGAGTGGTTCCACTGAACTAAGGACAAGAACAGCACTGATTGGTGTAGAAATAAAATGCAGCATCCAGGAGTAAGGGTCAACCCGAATCCCAAAACGCTGAAAATACAAAAGCCCGATTTCCCGAAAACGGCTTTATAGAAAGCGGCCGAACTCTCGAAAACTATTCAAAGTTAAATTGTAAACTTTTATACATGACATAGACCTAGCGTGGCCTTGATGTATCTCGATATAGTGCCTATTCACGTGTTTATTTGTAACTTTAGTGTAAAATCGATTTGGGGGATCCGGCCGAAATTCGTTTGGGGGATTCGGGTCACACCCTATGAGTAATATTAATACTTGTAAGATATTAGAATTAGCAGTACTGATAAACGGAATATCCATTTAAATATTTTTAGTAAGGAATTGCAGAACAAGTTTGTATTATTTAATAGATAACTTGAGCTAACTAATCCTTTTTAGAACATTTAACAGGTTTGAATTTATGGAGACCGAAAATGCTGAAAATACACAACAGTGCTGCTGAAAGCAGTTTTATAGAAAGCGGTCGAAATCCCAAAAACTTCAAATATTCCCAAAATTAAATTGTAATGTTTGAAATATAACACCCTGTTTAAAAATGAATTGTTGGAACTCTTATACATGACATAAATCAATTTTGTGGATCTGGCCAAAATTCAGTTCGGGTTTCGGGGATTCGCTACGCACACAAATTTATCCTACAGCAATGTAAGTTTCAGTGATGCAGTGCCAAGAGCTTGTGAAGGTCATCTAGTGTTGAGTGTGCTGTCTATAAAAAATTGTACAATAGAGTGGATTAGCTCTGAGTAGGGTTAGGGTTCAAATCCCCATCCAGGGCAGAAAGTTCTGCTCCATTTGCACATTGTGGCGAAATCATCTATGAAATGAGTACGGTGACCATACACTGTTGGAGGCATAGTTAGGTGGTGCAGAAGAGGACTGGATTCCCACCCTGATTGTTGACATCTATGGCTGCTTCCAGAGTTTATCTTAAGAGACTACTGTTCGTATTGGCTGTCGTATTCTTAAATATTCGCTTGCATCGCTGGAACTTACTTTAGGAAAGGGTTTGCCAATGTTCCTATTAGTGTTGCATAAGTGTGACTACCAAGCAGTCGCTGGAACACAGAATAATAGTCTGTAAGCTGCTCAGTATAGTTGAGCACTGAAAGCACACTTTTAGGATATTTTCTGTGTGGATTCTGTGGAATGTATAATTAATTGTTATTGGCAGCAGGAACAAGAAGATCGCAATAGGGGAATTTGATCTTACACGTATGATGTCTGGGAAAGGAAAGATGAATGTTATTTGCATCATTTGTTAACCCCTTTAGCGTGGAATAAAATTTTTTTTAACTCTCGGCCAGGAAGGAATTTTTTAGTAAAATTTTTTTTTCAGATATTGATGTTATAATGATGCTATGATTGTTCTGGAAGTAATCCTATCAGTTTTTTTGCATTATACCGTCACCCCAAATTTTTTTTATTCTCTTGAAAATAAGTTTTCTGAACATTCTTGGCAGAAGTACAACAGAAAAACACCGGTCATGCAACATCTCAAAATTTGTGGTCAGTACCACAAGAAACAAAGAGTTATCATAGTTATGAAAGTGAGCGCTACAACGTAGATCAGTAAGCTTATTTGAATTTGGTGTACTACAATTCAAAGCATGGGGCAGGGCACAGTCCAACTTCACAACACTCTCTGCAACTGTATCACGTTTGCGACCTGCCATTTTGACGTAAAATACGGACACGATGACGACGGCCGCCTAGTAGTCGCCAGTGACCACGTGACTAGGCCAAGGTTAACCCAGGGCTGCTACAGCATGTACTAAGACACCCTCTGCACAACAGACATGACCTAACATTATCCCGAGTTTATACGGGCTCCACGCCTACTAGGTGGTGAGTTCTATCCTTGCCCGAGTTAACTCGGGATCCACGCTATGGGAACGGATTCCTCAGCCCGAGTATACTCTGGATCCACGCTGAAGGGGTTAAGGGAAATGTAACATGTGAATACTTTGCAAAATTTCACATGTGATTGATTCTGTTAAATGCTATTTTTCATTTGTGATTCATTTTGTTGAAGAAAAGTAAATGTAAAATCATGACCGGCATTCCTTAACTAGTAAAAAAATAAAAATCTGACAGTTTTTGATGAAATTGTATAGAGAGTGATCATTCATTACTCAAAGGTTATGTTGAAAACACAGAATTGTTGCAGATATTTTCAACTCAAACATCAGATGACATCTGTGTGTGACATGGCATTTGTTATTTTCATGGAGGCAGTTGTTTTATTAAAAAGGAAAACTCAGCATTTTAAAAACTGAACTAATTTGAACGACAATGTATGCTAGAAGAGCATGCCAGTCATCATGTGTTGTGTTCTTGTACTGGTTGATAATAATGAACTGAAGACCGAAAGAGTTTAACAACTGATATGAAACAAATTTTTCCTCTGCAGAAATAGAACGTATTGAGACAGGTTTCGAAACTGATAAATTCATTGAATTACACCAAAACCCAGCAAAAGTGGAATTTAGGGTGAGACTGCCAGTAAAAGAATATCCTCAGGTATGTAAAAAAAATAATGAGACTAAATGTTTAACTTTGTAACTGATCATTTGAAACTATGTGTGAAACTGTGTATGATTCAGCCATTTAAAAATATATTTAAGTTCTGAATGAGAAAATGGCAAATTTGTCGAGCTAGTACATGGTTCAGTTTTAGACAGTGATATGGAAAATAAAACCTATCTGTTTTTTTATATTTTGTCTAAAAGATGCAAGTAAATGCCAGGATTAAAAGTTTCAGATTGGTTTTTAAAAAGTTTATCGGACTGTTCTGAGACTTAACACTAGCGCAAGAAACTTCGAAGAACTTTGCTGAGTACACTGGAAATGTAAAATTCTAAAATTATATTCTGAAAATAAAAGTGAACTTCTTAACGTTAAAAGGAGAAATATTTCAATCAAACTTGAGCTTTGTTTCATATTTCTTGGAGCTTGAACATTTGTCTTGCATATTTACAGGCCAACTTTGTGGGGAGACTGGTTGGTAAATCTGGGGCAACGATGAAAGAGCTGCAAGCGATGTCTGGGTGCAGAATTGCCGTTTTTGGGCGAGGATCAATAAAAGACAGAGCAAAGGTGAGGAATATTTTTGAATATTTAGTTTTTGTGTAAGTAAGATGGTGAGGACCACGTACATCGTACAGGTTCAATATTAATCCTTTAACTTCGAGAGGGATTTGTTTTCCATGCATTTAGTACACGCTCGTCATTAAAGGGTTGTTTGACAGGAGGTGTGGAGGAAGGGATTGCTTGGTGATGTGGGAGGGTTAACTCCAAGTTCATAAGACAAGTTGTGTTTGATAGCAGGGAAGTTTGCACAGGTAGTGAGCCCATGGACTTGACGAAAGCAGGACATCTAGATACACTTATATGTGTATGCATGTTATGTATGTGTATATGAGTGCTTGTTGCTTGTTAGGATGTTTACATGAATATCTCGAATGCGCTTGTGAGAGGTATATAGAATATGTAATATGTATGTGTTAAAATAATGTGTGCTTTAGTACTCTTTAATAGACATATACACTGTCTCAGTTGAACTGATAATCTGTTGAACTTAATAAAAGATTAAAAGTGAAATTTTACATGTTGGAAATTTCGAGTTTTGTTTGTCCAACTTTGACTGTGCGTAACTTTGGACCTCGTTGATAGAATTTGATGAAAGTTTTGGATAATACTGAAAATTTATCCCTCTTGCAATCTGTAAAATTTTTATTGAATTATTTTTAGAATTGACAGGTTTATTGCCAAAAGAAAAGGGTATCAGTTCAATTGAGACACGAGTGCATGTTTATATGTGTATGAAGGCATTTTGTGGAACCTTTAAAATAGCACTGTTGAAAATGTATTGGTGCTACTGTCTGTCTGTTAAATATTCTGCTTTGTCCAGGTTGTTTTGCTACAGCGTCATTCTTTCATAAGCACTTTGTTGAGGACATTGTTAGAATTGTGAGATAATTAAAATTCTAAACGTTTGTTGATTGACAGGAAGAAGAACTGCGGAAACAAGGCGGCAAGTATGCACATCTTAACCAGGACCTTCACGTTCACTTGTACGCCACCGGCAACACAGTGTCATGCTACAAACGAATTGCACTTGCCATGGAGCTAATCGAACCCCTTCTTGCACCGGTTGGTATAAAATTAAGTAACTTATTTACCAAGTATGCATCGATGTAGCGATAGTAGCCGTAAGATTTTGCTTAGGCATTCCAAGGTCTGCTTAGGCATTCCAAGGTCTACTTAGGCATTCCTAGGTAAGGTTTAGAATCTAGATAGATAATGAGACAGAAATGGTTACATGTCTGATAATTTATATCCAGTGTGACATAGTTACAGAAGTGTTGTCATAATACGCAAGCTACTAGTCGATTGTCTCGTCATAGTCAGGTGCCATACTATCACACTTCAACTCGGGCCCATCATGCCTTCTCGTGTGTTGGACTGTCCTCTTGGAACATCCTCCCACTGCACTTATGTACTGTTACCTTACGTACTCTGTTCAACATTCATTTTCCTACTGTCTTAAAATGCACTTGTTTAGCTCTGTTAGAATTGACAGATTTATTGGGTACAGCGTTTTTGTGAGGTACTTGAAAATGTGCTATATTAAGCGTCCTGATGTATACATACATGTATACAACTATCATAATCTGTTGGCAAAGCTCGGGTCAAAGTCCTACGGTCTGACATTGTTGCCACAGGAGATTGAATTAGTGCAGCAAACCATCGTTTGAAATCATTCATATGCTAGTGCCTACCTAATATATGACTGATCGTTGTTTTCTCGGAAGTTTCACACAAATGACAGTCACGTTTAATTTTATTTACAGGAATTCCATGAGGATGGTCAACCCATGCGGGGTCCAGGCGACGCTTTTGGAGTCGCTCTACCTCGGCGTCCGCCTGGAATGCCACCGGGTCCTATGCCTAGAGGGGGTATGGCAGGATGGCCAGCCCATCATGTTCGAGGGATGCCCCCTGGAGTGCGTGGAAGAGGAGCTGCACATGCTGCTAGAGGAATCGCAGCAGCTAGAGGAGTCGCAGCTGCTGCTGCAGGGGGTCGAGGAGGTCAAAGGGGTCAACGTGGGTCTGCAGGAGCCAATAGGTAGGTAGATGGATAGTAATCTCAGACTATTGGAATATTTGTGAACTAATTAGCATCAATCTGTTTTCAGAACATTATGCTGAGTTATTAAGTTGTAGCTCTGTATAGCAGTTATTGTATTAATTGCAATTTGCAGCGTTTGATATACAGTTATATTCCATCATCTCAAGTAAAACTGATGTAACGAATAGATCACTCTATTTGGATTACTCTCCAGTAAGTTTGCTTTTACTGTACAGTCTTGGCCATAATGCATGCATCACCCCAATTTGGCATACTTTTTTAGGGAAAAGTTGTATTTATGCTATGGGGCCTAAATTTAATGTTCCTTAAAGATCTGGTATACGGTATATAAGCCACTATTGTTGCTTCGGTTCTTGACAATCCACGATTGTGATACATTTCAACACGATGGGGCCCCTTGCCATCAGGCAAAAGTTGTTAAGAACTGGCTGGGGCTGAATCACGTTAAATTGCTATTTCCATGGCCCGGGAACTCACCTAACCTCAACCCGATTGAGAACTGCTGGGTGATGTTGAAGCGTAGAATTGCCGAGAAGAACCCTACCTCACTTGGGGCACTGAAGAAAATAATCACGAGTGTGTGGGTTCAAGAAATTACACCAGAGTACTGTGAAAAACTGCATTTCAATGCCTTCACGTATTGCCATGGTTATCGCCAACAAGGGCAAACACACTAGATACTAGCCAGTAAACTTTGTACAATACATGCGTACAGTTGTACATGTGTGTAATTCTCATGTTTATTGGACATAAAGTGTCTAACTCTCATGTTTATTGGAATAAAAGTGAGGAAGCATAGAAAAATCAGTTTGCATCAGTTTGCCTCACCAGTAGTGTTCAGTATTGTGAAAATCTTATTATCTAGCTCATTGAGCAAGGAGCGTATTTTGAAGGGTCCTTATCTTAACACTTTAGAGATGAGCTGAACTGGTTTCCCAGTCGCTTTTACAGTACACCCTTGTCGTTAAAGTGTTTAACAAGACACCACCCATTTGTTTTGAAGAAATGGTAATCGAAAGCTTCAGGAAGGTGCCGTACTGGCTGCACCAATGTTTAATGTAACAATTGATTTTGTCATGGTTTGCCAAGTTGCAGAGTTCGACTCCTGATGATTAAAATTAACTAAACTAAATTCTAATTGTAGAGGGCCTCCACGTGGTCGAGGTGCTACAGGTGGGAGAGGTCAGTCGAGAGGTGCGCCTCGAATGTCGGCTCCAGTTGTCCCTGTTACTGAGTACCAGGCCGTCGATGCATACGAATATGTAAGGGTTTGACGTTTTGTCTGCATAATCTGTATTGAGTGTCCAGTTCAAATGCTAGTCATGAAAGTTGTTCAATCTTGTTTTTGAGGTCGTGAACTTTCATGTAGCATATTTCTTTTGCATAGTCAAATTTAAACTAGCATAATGTGAATAGTTGGTAAAATTAGTATAGAAAAGGTCAGGTTTTGAGTTTACAGAAATCTGTGTCGTTTCATGTTCTTTAAAGCCAAATGCATTTTTATACGAAACTATGTTTTTTCTTCAGAATAATAAAAATGAGCTGTATGTTAATAAGATGTATTGTTTTCTGAATTAATTGTTGAACTTGTGCTTTAAATTGATCTGTAGGAGGCTGCTTATGGTAATGAAAGCTACTTGGATCCTAATGCTTATGCTACTGCAGAAGCCAGGTATTTACAGATTTTATAAGCTCTTGTTCATAGACATGCCTTTGTCTAATTTTATGAGATAAGAAGAAGCCGAGCCCCTTAACTGGTTGTCAGGCAGCTTTAGCCAGCCATGGGTACGAAGTGTTGGCTATTGCATTTTTCACAGCCTCGGCATCTGAGGTCGGGTGGCCAACCCTGTCTGTCATTCAGGTCTAGACTTCAGACTTGTCTCTTTCAACTTGCAGAACCACCATAGACTGGCTTCTGGTTTCTCTGATATATCTAAAGATTAGATCTCTTGCCATTAATCTTCCCACTGAAATTGTTAAGTCAGAGTACTATTATAGCTGAGTTGGATAGAGGGTGCATTTGTGCGGGAATCGCAACATATTTGCTGCATTTAATTTCTCGTTTTGCTGGTTTTGAACCCCTTGACAGTGGAGTGTTGGTAGTCGAGCACGCTGAACACTAGACTGTCACACTGCCCCTATTCTTTGCTTCGGGTAAATAGATTTTTACAGGTTTGTTGAATCTAGACTATTGGAGATAAATTAACTCAATTGCTTAGATTTGGAACTTGTTATTGTTGTTTAGTCAAAAATTTGAAAGGCTTGTACAACCATTTAAATATTTTGTTTCAGTGATGCATATTATGATTACGGACAGGCTGAAGAGCAGGGTTATGATCCTTATGGTAAGAGAAACGCTTCGTAATTTTTACAATCTCATTAGTATTTATTTGAAGCAGTCTTGCATTTTAATTAATTTATGTTGAATGAATGTTTTAAAATAGATTTTCTTCTAATTACTATATGAAAGTGTCATTACTGTGGACATGTATGACACAATTTAGATGTTCCAAACGAAATACAACACCAATGCTTCTTGATGAATTGGCAACTTAAGCAAATACGTTAAAACTTTTATCTAATGAATTAGAATTATCTAATGAACATCTAAGAGGTCATCCATAAAGCACATAGGGCAAAACTGACCCACATTGTAACCTTCCCTCCCGTTGTCTGCATTGACATTACCATCTGCCTTTGCACATTTCCACATTATAACCAAGAATAAGCAACCAGCTGATGTTGCTGGGCTAACATTGTTTTGGGGTAGGGTAGCTTTTTTTCACATCCAGCCAAGACACTGATGAATTAATATGAATAAAGTTTATTTGAAGGTGATCTTAGTTTGTGTTGTAAGTTAGTTTCTGTTTAACTCTGCTGTATCATAACTACAATGATTTGCATAGCCTTCTTCCTTTAACGTGGTGTGTGATTGGCACCACCAAAGTAGGAACCGTGGTGGAGCTATGTTGCAAATATTATTTCCAGGAGGAGCCAAGTACAGGAAATGAATAGAGGCTGTTTCTTTTTGGACAGGAGGAGCCTGGGGCGAGGAAGCCGTAGAAACGAGCGGTTATGGAAAAGTGGCTTCTGGTCGATCTGGATCTGCGTATAGAGCTCATCCATACTAATGAACTCTGCGAACAAAACTGCCGGAAAACGTAACGGCTTTTACGTTTTAAAAGACTGATGTTCGTTTCTCTTCTTTGATGTGTCTTTTACTGAGACGTGACTGGATGTCGTTTGATGAAGTACCTCAGCGAATTACATTTTCTACTTCAGCATTTAAGAATATATCAGTTGACAACTGGAGGTGTTGAATTGCAATCATTCCTGGGTGCTTTTACTGTCCAGAGGTCTATTGCTTAAAATGAAATTTGTTTAGAGTAATGATGCCACTGCAACTTAGGCTTGACAGTAAGTTTTAAATTTTACCCCAAGACAACTTTACTTAAATTGATCTCGGGGTTATTCTCATTGCCTTACCATTTTAGTTAACACGGTCTTTTTATACGAGTGTATGGCTGATTGCTAGAAATCTGAACAGTACATTGTTGCGTATGGTTTAATAGCGAAGATGATGGTTGAAGATTTCCTTTAAAGTGGTTTGGTGTTATTCTCATCGGTGCAAAATTGTTCACAAGCTTTGCTGTCACGTTTGGTTAGCGTATTTAGAGGTCTGTAAGTCTTGATGTTTTCTTTGTGTCTTGTTCACA
The DNA here is from genome assembly GCA_963556255.1 of Allolobophora icterica. Classification (NCBI taxonomy): domain Eukaryota; kingdom Metazoa; phylum Annelida; class Clitellata; order Crassiclitellata; family Lumbricidae; genus Allolobophora; species Allolobophora icterica. Next base: position 38,264,428 of record OY744610.1, on the reverse strand, counting down.
GACAATAAAATCAAAACTGGTGGACCAAATACACATAGTGCTCTTTTCCTGGTGTGATTCATCCTTGCTTTCTGTGTATGTAGTCATATATATGGGTTTTTGTATAGTGCCCTATGAAGGCTTCTCAAAAGTGCTGCAACCATGGCTGTCCAAGGGATTTAACATTCTTGACATAAGAAAGTATAGCCTGAACAGAAGTAGAAGGAACAGTTTGTACTGTATGTTTTGCTATAATTTATGATGTTGCTTGCAGTGTTCTTGTGCAGGTGGCGTGAAGATGCCGGTTTGCATACTGATTATGGCTTATTGTTGACAGGGTTGGGTTAATGCTGGTAAATGTAAACCGGTTATTGCCAGCTGTTGCCGGATTTTTCCAAAGTTAAAAGGCTTGCAGACAAATGAAAATCATATTTAACTGCACAGACTGCATAGTTATAAGAAATGTTTCTTGTGAGAATTTAAAACTACTGTACTAAGTCTATATTACCCCATAGTATAAAAGCAGTTAAAGTTAACTACAGCAAAATTTTGGTATTTCAAACTTGCGGTGTATTGAACAACAGTAAATTGCCTGCAGGGCCGCATTACGGCTAGTGCGGGCCCGGGTGCTGATTGCGAATATCATCACAGAAAAATTTCATGACCTTTTTGGGGGAATTTTTAATGACCTTTTTGGGAATTCTTCTTACACAAACTTTGATGACGTTTTTTGAGAATTTTTGATGACTTTTTTGGGAATTTGTTCTTACGTTAACATTTTTTTATGTACTTTCGAAAATGCGGGCCCAAAAGTCTGCGGCCAGGGTGCTGCAGCCGTATAAAATGGCGCCTTCTCTGGCATTCCCTTGCCCCTACGCAAGGTAACTGCTATTGATTTGGGTGTTCTATGGCCCCATATTACAAGGACTGAACGTGCTAAACTTACACGTTAAATTAAATACATCATTACAACATCTCATACAAAGTGTACGATTTTATAATGGCGTTGCAAAAGAGAAAGAATCTGTCTGTGGATGATAAAATAGATGCGTTGCATACTAGGCACTACACGTTCATTTAGGCAGACCTGTCTGATTATTTTTATTAGGCGTAGGCCTACTTGCAACATCCGATTGGTGCATCACTTGCATCTGCACAGTCTACTTTGCCATTGCAATATTCGGGAGCCAGAATATAGTGACCATTGGCACACTGAAACTGTTCCGGGAGAGACGCTGTGTGACAAAAGAAAACGAAAGGCAGCCTCTGCATCCACCCAACTCTCGATTTCAATTGTACACAGTTTGTCAGAAAAATTGTCCTCGTCATTATCAGCAGCACCACTTCAGCAACAAACACCGTGTTTTAATTAATATCTTAAGCAGATATTCATTTCATTCATTCTCATTTAGGAATCCTAACAGATTACAACACAAGATCAACCAATGGCAGATGAAGAACTTAGGATATCTATATAAATAAAGCGAGAATTCTGTGTGTCTGTCTCTCTGTCTGTTTGACCGGGATTAACTTCTACAATTTTACACCTTTTCACTCGAAACCTTCACTACTGTGTCGGCCTCGGCATCGGACACCCAGTGGAGGGGTTCGCGAACCCCCTTTTCACCGCTAACATGGTGAAAATCCCCCAAAACTCTACCCAACCGACCGTCGCTCACGCCCCCAGCTCGCCGCTTCCACTGCAAAGCGGTTCTATTTATGTCGCCAGTATTCCCCAACGTCATTAATAATGCGCATAACGACGTTGTTTACTTTCGCACAAAGTAATACGATCTATATTCATCGTTTTACAGCAAAATTGTACGTTCAAAGACTCTGCTTTACTAAGGGTAGTGACGGCTAGATTTCTGGCGTTTTCTTTAACCCGCCAACGCCGGGTTCACCCTCTTCGACTGCGAAGCAGTCAGTCCACGGGAGACTGCGAAGCAGTCTCCCTTCGCAGTCGTCGCCACAGGGCGACTGCGAAGCAGTCCGTCCACGGGAGACTGCGAAGCAGTCGTCGCCACAGGGCGACTGCGAAGTAGTCAGTCCACGCCTAGACTGCGAAGCAGTCTCCCCCACAGGTCGCCTAAATTTCTTCCTTATTCGCTACACGGATTTAAACTTATACCTAAATTTGTTGCTTATTCGCTACAGGGAATGAAACTTATAACCCCGGGCAACGCCGGGTAAACCAGCTAGTGTTTAATATATATGAACTAAATAACATATCTTAAATAAAGAACACATCTTAACTAAGGGACACATCTCAGCTAAAGAACACATTTTAACAAAAGAATGTGTCTAAACTAGAGGACTATGTTAACTAAAGAACACATCTAAACTAAAGAACTGTCTTAACTAAAAAACATATCTTTACTAAAGAACTACTGTATCTTATCTAAAGAACACATCTAAACTATAAAAAAATCTTAACTACAGAACATAACTATAGAACTACCATATCTTAACTGAAGAACACAACTTAACTTAAGAACACATCTAAACTAAAGAATACATCCTAACTAAAGAACTATCTCAAGTAAAGACCACACCTTAACTAAAAGAACCATCTTATCTAAAGAACACAACTAAAGAACATAATATCTTAACTAAAGAACTATCTTGACTAAAAACATCTAAACTAAAGAACCATCTTAACTAAGCAACACATTTAAACTGAAGAACTAAACTAAAGAACACATCTAAACTAAAGAACTGTCAACTGGAGAACACATCTAAACTAAAGAACCTGGCTTAACTATAAAAAATGCATCTTAACTAAAGAGCACATCTTAGCTAAAAGAAATCTTAACTAAACAACACATCTAAACTAAAGAACTATCTTAAATAATAAACACATCTAAACTAAAGAACCGTCCTAACTAAGCAACACATGTAAACTGAAGAACTATGTTAACTAAAGAACACTTCTAAACGAAAGAACTATCTTAACTAGAGAACACATCTTGACTAAAAGAACATAACTAAAGAACACATCTTAAGTAAAAGAACACATCTTAACTAAAGAACCTTCTTCACTAAAAACACATCTTAACTAAAGAACTATCTTAAGTAAAGTACACACCTTAACTAAAGAACCATCTGAAGAACACGTCTTAACTAAAGAACATATCTTAACAAAATAACACATCAAAACTAAAGAACTATCTTAACTAAAGAACACATCTAAGCTAAAGAACTATCTTAACTAAAGAGCACGTCTAAACTAAAGAACTATCTTAACTAAAGAGCACATCTAAACTAAAGGACTAGCTTAACTAAAGAACACATCTTAACTAAAGAACTAGCTTAACTAAAGAACGCAATCTTAATTAAAGAACTATCTTAACTGATGAACGCATCTAAACTAAAGAACTATCTTAACTAAAGAGCACATCTAAACTAAAGAACTAGCTTAACTAAAGAAAACATCTTAACTAAAGAAATATTTTAACTATAGAACACATCTAAACTAATTTAAAAAAATTATCTTAACTAAAGAGCACATCTAAACTAAGGAACTATCTTAACTAAAGAACACATCTTAACTAAAGAACTAGCTTAACCAAAGAACGCAATCTTAATTAAAGAACTATCTTAACTAAAGAGCACATCTAAACTAAGGAACTAGCTTAACTAAAGAGCACATCTAAACTAAAGAACTAGCTTAACTAAAGAACACATCTTGACTAAAGAACTATCTTAACCAAAGAACACATCTAAACTAAGGAACTATCTTGACTAAAGAACACATCTTAACTAAGGAACTATCTCAACTAAAGAACTAGCCTAACTAAAGAACACATCTTAACTAAGAACTATCTTAACTAAAGAACACATCTTAATTAAAGAACTATTTTAACTAAAGAACACATCTTAACTTTTAAAAACATCACTAAAGAACACGTCTTAACTAAATAACTAAATGATAAACACATCTAAACTAAAGAACCATCTTAACTAAACAACACATCTAAACTGAAGAGCTATCTTAACTAGAGAACACATCCAAACTAAAAAAAACACCTTAACTAAAGAACACATCTTAAGTAAAAGAAATCTTAACTAAAGAACACATTTTAAGTAAAAGAACGCATCTTAACTAAAGAACCATTTACCTAAAGAACACATCTTAACTAAAGAACATTTGAACTAAATAACACATCTAAACTAAAGAACTATCTTAACTAAAGAGCACATCTAAACTAAAGAACTATCTTAACTAAAGAGCACATCTAAACTAAAGAACTATCTTAAAGAACACATCTTTACTAAAGAACTAGCTTAACTAAAGAACACGTCTAAACTAAGGAACTGGTTCACTGCCTCGGCATGTTTGACTTATTGATACCAGTAAGAAGCGAGTAACAGTAATCTAGGCGACTGGACACCAATGCATTTGTATGTTAGTTTAACAAGTAGCGTAGGATTTACGTGCGCCGTCGCGTTTCGCATAATATGCTGCGTCATTCATTGTCTGAGGAGAAATGCAAATGCGGAGTGATTTTCAACTAGGCAGCAGTCTTTTGATTGTGTTGGTGAAATTACCTATCAGTTCAAATTTATATTGACCTCGTGCTCTATTGTATCTGAACATACTATACCTGATTGGGGCCATATTAGATTACACACATATATATTATCTTTCTAACACAGTCGTATGAAAAGTTTATGACGGCTTCAGTTTACGGTGAATAAGCTGGTATTGTGTCACGCCGTACTTTACATGCGTTGAGCCTGACGTCATTATCTCGCCTATTTCGAACTGCGAATATACAGCAGTCAGTATATATATAGGCTGTTGACGATGATCCCTTGAGGTTTGATATACCGAAATTTTGCTGTATATGAGATTAAGATTTAAAAAACTGACCTTCATTTCAACTACTAGACCAGTGATGTAATAAAACTAGGAAATTGTAAAATATTGGCACGTAATAAAGAGGTTTTTGCCAAGAGGTTTTGCCTGGATATTCATAATTGCCATGGCAAAAACCGGTTATAACCGGTGGCCGGCAACAACTTCCCAACCTTGATTGTAGAGATGTTTACCTTGGGCTAACAGTCTAACACAGTCCGTACACGAGACCTAATGACGTGGCATCCATTCGAATTCAGATCATCGCAGATGAAGACCGGAGACCATATAAAATCGCGTCAAACCCGTAAATGATGTATTTTTTACATGTATTAGGGGTCATCCATGAAGGACGTCCGCAATGAGGGGGTGGGAGGGGTCAATTTGATAGTTTTTTAAACATCTTGTTTCAACCTTCCTCGAGAAACGAAAATGTCAGTAAGGTGATTGCCTAAAGCCTCATGCAGTATACTAGAACTTTAATACACCCTGGGTTTGAAAATTCTAACAGGTCGTTGAAATATCAAGTTTCGTCTTGATTGCCTTAGAGAGGGATGAAGTTTTGATCTGACAGGCTAATTATCGTTCAAGACAGAGGGGGACATGAATTGGAAGAGCTATGTAAATGTTGGTTTTTTGTTCAATGGTTATGGCGTGCGGACGTCCGCGGAGGGGAGGGTAAGGTCAAAATGCGGAAAATGGGAGGGAGGGGTCAAAGTAGGTCATATTTTACGGACGTCCTTTATGGATGACCCTTAGCGTCTCTTCTGGGTGGGACCTTCGAGGCATTAATTGTATGGCAGTCCTTTGATTGTGCGTGTTTTATGACAGAATGTAACGGTGGGATTGAGGTTGTATTGTTCTTGAATGATCGAATAGGTAGAACCATCACATGCGTTCATGGATATACACACCTGAACGTAATCACAGATTGTACCTGTTGATGGCAGGTTGTATTCAATTCAAAATTGTTTTCCAGTTAAAATTAGGTAATACATGTAGTTATTCTATTTGGCCCCTACCTGTGTTGCGGGAGAATAGTGATCGTTACATTACCAACACTTCACTGTCGCCAGTGTTACCTTTAACTTGCTGTGTGTGAATGGTCTTTACATTGGGGTAGCATTGTTTCTGCTTAATTGCCCTTAACGAATAATAACACTATTATTGTATGCAGGGGCGTCTACACCAAAGAAACCTTGGAGCAAATGCTCCATCCAAGAAATATGGGGGGGAGATCTGTCAGTGTGTGTGCCACCATTTTAGGGGGAAGGAACGGGGAGGGGGGAAGAAGAGGGGGAAAGGGACGTTGCTCCAATGACTTAGGGAGGGATAGACGCCCCTGATTGTATAACATAATAACAAAGGTCATTGGAGAAAGCCAAACTCGTGCTGTACTTGAAGGGAAATGTTTATTCACGGTATGAAAATGTGGAGAGCACGTTTATTCCCGGAAATTGCGCCTATGACACCCAGTTATGGGGATCCTTTCACAAAGGAATGTATTTTACATTGGCGTCGTTTGTAAGCCGTGAATTGTCTGAGATCGCGTATGGTGAGGGAGCGAATGAATGTACATAATTGTTATTGTACAGAATGTTGCAAAGTACATAAGCCTACCTCTCGACATCCTCAAAGCCAGACTCTTGTCTAAACAAATTTGAAGATCAGTCGATAATGCTTTTAACTGTTATAGAAGTTGTGGCCTGCTTCTGTGTCTGACTTCAAACGATATACAAACTCAATGATGGCTCCGTTAGGAGTCTCAGGAAGCGTGGTAGAAGCCTTTAGGGATAAGCTACGTCGTAAATGACGTGAAGCATTTATGACGTAAACAGAATAAGATGAAAAAACATATTCAAGTGACGTAGACTATTTATCAGTTGTACGAATAAACATTTAAAGACGTAAACGGCTTGCCGGTAATATGAACGCTTTTATTACGCCAAAGGGGAAGAAGCAACAACCGAAACCGAAACAAAAATTAAAATACATAGCGTTGACTAGTCGAGTCAACAACAGAACATGACATTGTAGTCTGTAATTTGTAGCACATTGTTTAGGAATCCAGAAGGAGCTATATTAGCTGTCGGACAACGCATATAGGGGCCTATCTTTAAATAGACCTTTACATACATGTATGACTGAACAATGTGAACATGCAGTGACGTACACAGCATATAAACTACGTGTACAGGAATGAAACTGTAATTTATGATGTACGTGTACTGATGACTCGTTCAGAATCGCTTTCGAATGACTACCGTACATTCGTCTAGTACGTAGGATACGTACGTACACGGGGACCTTAAATGGCACGGCACCTATTAAAATGGGCAGCGGTGGTAAAGGATCTTACCTGATCAGTTCATTGAAAAATGTGGAGGGTCGAGGTTACACGGTCGATATAGAAAGCTAATACATAAGGAGCGTTACTTTGGTGTAAAATGTGGGGCTACCAATTTCTTACATACACGAAGCAAGGCGGAAACTGCGATCTCTGGGAAGGTACAGTAATAAAATATTGATTGGCATTGTTCGAAAAGTGGGGGGTACGGTACACCCAGTCCAAAAAGTGAGGGGTACGAAGGAAAAAGAAACAAAGGCAGACCAAGACTACGCTGGATAGATGATACAAATGAGGACATAACATCACTTCGACTAACACTTAGGGGACATCGGACTTGACAAATGACCGAGGACAATATAGATCATTTATTTGTACCCATCGTCGCTATGCCATACATTGCAGTGGGTGCTATGTGTCTGCGTGCATGTGTGTGTGTGGTCGGGAGTGAATTGGTGGGCGAAGTTCGCATATAAACTGAGCAGCAGGTGGGCAAAGACGTGTGCGTTTGACAGTGTATGATGATACTCCTCTCTGGACGTTTAACATATGCGACTGAGGCAGGCGCAGTCAATCACGAATGGCATTTTAAGACGATACATGAGTTGGTGCTTTGTTAGAAGCCCGTTCGTAGCTCGTGGGTCGCCATTCATGCTTCTGTATAGATAGCTTTTATTACACGCTCATCAGAGTAATGTCTGGTTAAAGCAGCACCGATTGGCTTAGAACAGCCAATTTCTGTAAACTTTCGAGGACTGGAGCATGCCTGGCGTAGCATAGAGCCACAGACTTGTACGAGGTACTAAAGGCGCTATTTTTAATGTCTGGGCACACACACACACACACGCACGCACACACACACACACACACACACACACACACACACACACACACACACACACACACACACACACACACACACACACACACACACACACACACACACACCTACACACACACACACACACACACACACACACACACACACACACACACACACACACACACACACACACACACACACACACACACACACACACACACACCTACACACACACACACACACACACACACACACCTACACACACACACACACACACACACACACACACACACACACACACACACACACACACACACACACACACACACACACACACACACACACACACACCTACACACACACACACACACACACACACACACACACACACACACACACACACACACACACACACCTACACACACACACACACACACACACACACACACACACACACACACACACACACACACACACACACCTACACACACACACACACACACACACACACACACACACACACACACACACACACACACACACACACACACACACACACACACACACACACACACACACACCTACACACACACACACACACACACACACACGTGCATACATAGGGCCTACACAAGACCGCACTAAAGTGTCATGCTGTAGGCCACACAGATGCTTTCCTTTTACTATACAGTTAATGTGAGCGTGCGTTCCTCTTAACGTTATATCTGTCTGTCGCAACAACTATAGAAATACGCGGATTAATACATACATACGTATATACAATTATGCATATATACATGTATGCATACATAGGGCCTATATAAAAGACCACTAACTGTAATGTTTCAGGCCACATTTAGGCCTACACGCCAGCCTACATCTATGCAAAAAACGCATTCAGAGGACGATGAAGATCAGAGAATGCGTCGATATAATTTGTCATCAACGACCGCATTGTGTCTGTGTGTTCGTGCGTTTGTGTGGGCACAGCGAGGGTCAACGTCTCTACTCTGCTAGCGACCTCTGTCGGGTTTTATCAAAGTCTTCTTTTGTTTGCTAGTCGCATGCAGTTTGCAGTCAGCGACGCGAGTCTTTCGCATTCATGTTGGCTGTGTAACGCTGTTAGCCTTTTCATGACAGCGCCAGACCCTATTTGTGTTTTGTACGCTGGCTTATTATACGCAGGCGGCAACCAACGACAGCGCGTATAGCGAAAGCTAATCGAGTTGCCACCCGGTCGTAAACACATTGAGCCTGCTAAGTTAACATTGTACGCAGTCTCTTTAGTATCGGGACGGAAAATTCTGTGCAAAACAACTTGAGTTGTTTCTGTCAGTCGTGGATTACGATGGGAGTTCGTGTTGAGCTGAGGACATCCTGTGAAACGTAGTTCTGTCAGGGACGACCTTCGTCGCACTGTGTAGACTTAGGCGAATGAAGGTAGGTTACACCGCAGATCATTTGCCATCCTACCTGTTGGGTTTAGCTGTGTTTAAAGTGTTTAAAGTTTGTAGATCTGCTAAAGGACGATGGTCACTTTGACCAGCACCTTCCAGAAGGTATGTTGTTCCTATAGTAGACACATTGTGTTTAGCGGGCGCTATTTAGCCACAATTGCTTCCATTTGCAATTATAATTTGAGGATAATTTACAATTATCCTCTTCCTTGTTCTCTTCCTCTTTTGCTTACTAAGACTGTCATCTAAGCCAGCGTTTTTCAAACTGTGGTCCGCGGACCAAGAGGGGTCAGCGAAGGATATGGCGGGGTCCGCGAGAGCTTTCTGAATATATTCATTAATGATTAACACTGCATGGTTTTGGCATAAACAGCCTGTGTTTTCAAATTATTCCAGGAAGTTGATAGCAATTTATTCAGTGTAACTTTTAACAATATAATAGTCCTCTTTGTCATAGCACGCTTGTATTGTGGATATAGTCAGCCTGTTATTTTGATTAAATTTTAAGTGATAAATTTTGCTTTTTAAATACTTGGGTCCGCGAGCTATGCCTAGTGAAAATAAGGGTCCCTGGTCCAAAAATGTGAAAACTACTGATCTAAGCTGAAAACGCATATCTTCCTGCTTGCTTATGGCTTCCTGTAGCCCGGTTGTGAAATGAAACTCCATCACAGCCCCCCCCTCGGATGGTGACAATTCTAAGCCTAGAGAAGGAAGAAGGGCGATGCTGATCATCTTTGTTGTTAAACAGTAACTAACCAAGTTGTAAGTTCACCTCTGAACCGTTACAGCCGCGTACACGAGTTTTAGGCAGAAGGTGCAATGCTTTGACGAAATTTTGTTGGGTCTTGGATAACGAGCCCCATATATATGATATAGGGCTTTGCAAGCTCCCCATGATGGGTCCAGGGCGGAGCCCCGGAACCAACTTTAGAATCAAATTGAGCGCATTTTGGCTATGCATGCTGGCGTAAGTTTTTAGCCAGTGGTTTCATTGCCAAAACGAAACGTGAGGGAGTCTGAGACAGCGTTGAAGGCGTGAAGCCCTAACTGAATAGGGGGTCTGAACTCTGAGGAGCGTCGTAAGCTCTCCAGCTAAGTCAGAGGCTGAACCTCGGAAGCAAACCAGGCATGGAATCGAAAGGGGAAATCGGGAAGAAAATTTATTTTTTGTATGCCACTCGAATACATCGACTGAGCAAAGTGAAGTCACTTAGTTGTACCCTGTGGTGAAGATGCAACTAAACCATCTCATCTATTCGAATCTCTTGCTTCATGATCTTAGTTTTGGGGGGTCCGGACCCAGGACGTCCCTGCAGCCATCACTGAGTATGAAGTACTATGACATCTCAAATGCATTGCATTTACCATTACAGTATGTATGATACATTCTGCAATACTTTGATACATACAATCATATATGCATACTTGTATTCTCTAATGCAAGTACTCTCTAATGATATTCGTGTAGATCCGAACTAAAATTTACTTCTAAACGCCGGTTTTTTTCTGGGTAAAATGCGCTTCAAAAAAGTCCAAATACATTTACAAGTCCAGACTTTTACATTGTCAACCAATTCAGGATGCAATCAGAAAATTGGGAAATCTCCACGAAGAAGGTCTGTGTACAAGATATAATAACCGCACTTAATGCAGCAATCTGGTAGATGTGGATAATATCGTTAATTCGTATTAAGATCTATGACGTTTAAAATCCGCTTGCATCCTATCTTATATATTGGCTTTGTCCGCCAATTAAGTCTTAATTACTTTCTGATATCAGTCACAATGATTGTAAATCTAGCAACGCCTCTGTCATGTGCTTCTCTCTCTCCTTATAGTTCCTGAATGACATTCTCTCATTTCAATTGCTCACTTGACGGAGACCTGTTATAGTTGGGTCGATTTGGTTCATGCAACCGTTATGTCGGTGTACACAGCCCTTTGGGTGACGATAATGAACAGCTTCCGGAAAACGGGAACAATAAACCGCTTTCAGACGCTAATTGCTTGCCAATTAAGTTGAATTTAATGCATTTAGACGGGATATAATTGGTCTCATATGCCGGTCGAAACAGACAGAGACAGACAGACAGAGACATAGGCCTACAGACACAAACAGACATACGTACGTGGACATGCACACGCCCACGCAGTCTTCTGGCTGTTGAAGCCCCGCCCAATTTTGGTTCAGTTCTCTTGTGTCAAATTTTCTTGATTTGAAATAATTTATCTAAACTGATCGAGTCTGTGGTCTGGAGTGTTTAAATGTGCTTCTGAAATGCCTCAAGACCGCAAGCCTTCTATATGGAGTTCACAGCTGAACTCCAGGTAGCGGAGGAGAGTATTTACTCTCTCCAGCAACCTGTATCTTCTGATGAACTGGTGAATTTCTGTTCCATCGATAGCAAATGAAACGCCAATCTCCACTCCAGATTCCACTGGAAGCGTATACAGCTCTGCAGGGGCGTCTACACCATAGAAACCTTGTAGCAAATGCTCCATCCAAGAAATAGGGGGGGGGAAAGATTTGTCAGTGTGTGTGCCACCATTTTAAGGGGGGAAGGAACGGGAAGGGGGAAGAAGAGGGGGAAAAGGGACGTTGCTCCAATGACTTAGGGGGGGGATAGACGCCCCTGCAGCTCTGTCCTTGACCTTCCTCTCTGCCACATATGTAACATTCCTCATCAACCCTGTCGAACAAAATATGTTTGTACTGTATCATATTTGTCAGTTTATTTATCGCCTATACCGGAACAGACTACTGCGGGGTGCACCCAGCATGAGAACCCCGGTAACCTCAACTGTTGAAAATGTTAGTCCGCTGGTCATGTGCCTGCAGGACCCCCACACCGTTGGCACCTTTGACACGTCGGGACTTAGCCCCTCCCCAAACCTAAACCTTGGCTCCGCCATACAAACAAACGGTATAAAGGCATAAATACACACACACACACACACACACACACACACACACACACACACACACACACACACACACACACACACACACACACACACACACACACACACACACACACACACACACACACACACACACACACACACACACACACACACACACACACACACACACACACACACACACACACACACACACACACACACACACACACACACACACACACACACACACACACACACACACACACACACACACACACACACACACACACACACACACACACACACACACACACACACACACACATATATATATATATACACATGCACATATATATATATATATATATACACATGCACATATATATATATATAAACGTGTGTATACATGTGGGTCAGTTTTCGCCTGCGGTCGTGTAACGTTAATTATGCCTATGCCTACATTAGTTCAGCTGCTGATGGACTGACTGACTGTTCACATGAATAAGTTGCGGTTATCGTCCAACATTAGTCTGTAGTTCTCTGCTGATGCTGTTTCTAAGTGGACCTCGTATACTCGGAACATGTCCGGAGAAACTGTACACAGAACACTTCTAGAAATCCTGTATCATGACTTGGGCATGATAAAGTAAGACATTCATTCGTTCGTTCGTTCGTTCGTTCGTTTATTCGTTTGCTCATTTAATTCTCTCCGATCATTTATATAGCGCCCTGGATGTACCGTATCTCTAAGACGATCTAGGACATCTAAGACCATCTTCGTGTGGAACAGTCTTCCATTGCGGTGTATACGCACTAGGCCAGGGGTGGGCAACATACGGCCCGCGGGCCGGATCCGGCCCCCGGGGACTTTTCAACCGGCCCTTGACATGTCTTTAATATTAGCATTGTATCTGGCACTTGGGACCCTTTTATCTGACCCTACATGAATGTCTGGATCTCTGTACGACATTAAAACATCTGTTTCGTAGGCCTATTTATTAAGATTCCGGCCTCTAGTTTAGTCAGCTAGTTCACTACTCATTCATCAATGTAATTACTCTCTGCATGAAACAATACCACAGAGTGGGTAGGTTCCAAACTTTGGAAGCCATCTTCACTTAGATTTCATGCCCTGAAAATGGTTGTACTGTTTCCAAGCACCTATAGGTGAACCTATTCCTATAGGTGCACCTACTTGTGAACAGTTCTTCTTAAAGATAAAACTAACAAAATGCAGAAGCAGATGCAGACTAACAAATGACAATCTTACCAATGAAATTTGAATTGCCACTTCGAACATTAAAGCAACCATACTGGATAAATTGTGTCGTTAGAAGAAGTGTCAGATTTCACATTAATCATTACATATAGCACACCAAGCAAGTGGATAGGGCCTACATTGTACATAACAGTTTTATGTATTTTGTAAACTAAAGAAACTTATAACAAATTTAGTATTTTATTGTACTGTAGGACTGCAGATAATTAGGATAATTGTTTTCATTCTAAAAATTATCTTCATTTAGTTTTACATAAATTTAACCGTACGGTTATATCGCAATAGTTAGTTTGAATAAAATTAATATTGTCTTATTTTCTTGGGCAAATGCAAAATTAGCCAGCGATTGGCATGCGGCCTCTGAGCTGCCCTTAAAATCTTAGGCGGCCCTCTGTTAAAAGAAGTTGCCCATGCCTGCACTAGGCCCCTATTGCACTCGACCCCGTGTAGCAAACTTTGAAAACGCTCTTACGTACTTTGATCAGTCAGTGTACGGCGCTTCTGTAAGGTACCTAACAGCGCTGTATTATTGTTTTCATACATACATACATACATACATACATACATACATACATACATGCATGCATGCATGCATACATACATACATACATACATACATACATGCATGCATGCATGCATGCATGCATACATACATACATACATACATACATACATACGTACGTACGTACATACGTACATACATACGTACATACATCCATACTGTACATGCATACATACTGTACATACATACATACATACATGCATACATGCATACATGCATACATACATACGTACATACATACATACATACATACATACATACATACATACATACATACATACATACATACGTACGTACATACATACATACGTACATACATACATACATACATACATACACATACACATACAATGTCATACATACATACATGCATACATACATACATACATGCATGCATACATACATACATACATACAGAGGTTCTATTCAGAGGCGGTGTTGCATAAAGTCCAGTATAATCATGTATAAGTTTATACGATTATTCGCATATGCTCAGAAGCCATGGCATAATTATATATGGGCCTATACATCATATTCTGGCCAAATAAGAGCTGTAGATTTGGTCTAAACTTGTATGCTGTAGGCTGGTTTTCGCCTCTGGGCTAATATATACGCGTCTGTCATTAGAGTCCCAAAGCTGTACGTATAGGCCTATGCGCATGTGTACGCTGTTGCATTAATGTTTAGGCCTGTAAGTGAAAGCTGTGCATATCAACATACATCGCTTGGAAGTTCTACGCTTAAGCTGTCAGAGCCAGAATCAGCTTCGGATTATAGCTTGAGGCTGCTAATATTATATCAGCTCAAAGTAGCGCATGGGACAACTGGGACATGCAGCTCCTTTGTGAGGTTCTGACAATTGCGCTAGAAAAATGTTCAGATACTACACACTTAAATTATACTACACACTTAAATTACGAGTGATGTACACGAAGCTCATCCTCTGCGAATGTCTTTGGCGTGAGATTTATGACGTCAGAGCCCCTTGTAAACTTTCTAGACGTGATTCCTTGGAAACAATAATTAGACCACCAGGGTTGAAAGGGCCCAAAGCTAACTGTTAAAAACGCTGTTAAATTGACCTTAAAACACTATACAGAATACGTGTGTATGTATGTGCATGTGTGCATGTTTGTGTGTATGGTATATGGTATATGTATATTGCTGGATGGGTACAGACGTGACGGGGTCCACGTATACATGTATTTGCACATCATCTAGGCGTAGGCCCTATATACTGAATTCTTTGCGAGAGTCCAAGGTTCACCGATAGTTCAACTTATGCAAAAGTGTGTATGAACACGTGTCCGAATGAAGCACACGCTCTGTGAACACAAGTTTACATGTATTAACACAGAAATAAAGAGATACATGAACACACGCGCGCGCGTGACATAATATGTAGCCCACCATTAGGTATTTATTCGTTGTGTGTGTGTGTGCGTGCGTGCGTGCGTGCGTGCGTGCGTGCGTGTGTGTGTGTGTGTGTGTGTGTGTGTGTGTGTGTAGGTGTGTGTGTGTGTGTGTGTGTGTGTGTGTGTGTGTGTGTGTGTGTGTGTGTGTGTGTGTGTGTGTGTGTGTGTGTGTGTGTGTGTGTGTGTGTGTGTGTGTGTGTGTGTGTGTGTGTGTGTGTGTGTGTGTGTGTGTGTGTGTGTGTGTGTGTGTGTGTGTGTGTGTGTGTGTGTGTGTGTGTGTGTGTGTGTGTGTGTGTGTGTGTGTGTGTGTGTGTGTGTGTGTGTAGTTGACAACTACGTAGGCCTTCTCGGAGGGATGTTTTCCGCTCACCTATAGTAGCTCCAACCCCTCTGATACGACGCAGCGCTCGTGAATAAGCTGGTGCCCTGTGATTACCTTTAGAGTAGCGCTTTTGAAATTTGGAGTTTACGGTTACGATTACGTAACCACGAGGCTGTTACATAGGCCCTGTGTTTACTTGCAGATCTGAACAATTTGTATTCAATTATAGGGGCCTATAGTCCTAACAGAGTCCTAGATTGTTTAATAGATTACGTGCATTTTAACGCGTTAAAATCTTAAATAAACACTGTTGGCTAATTCTTCAGGAATTCGATTCTTGTTTGTTCGAAAACGCAGTTGCATGATGAACCGTTAACTTTTCAGTAAGTGAAGTTCTTTGTGCGTGTTGGACTATCCTATACGAACATGCTGTGAATTTTAGAACTCCTGTTCTGCAAGTCGGCTTCAAGCGTCATGACTCGTAACCTAGATAGGCCACTTCACCTTATTTTCGCTTGTGGTTGCGATTGATAAAGGCCAGACTTTGAGCCCTGCTTCATAACAAACCGTAGCCTGTAGCAGTTATAATTCTTCTAACTTTCGCGAAATGATTCACTGATTTTCTCGACGAGTTACAGAACCGTATACCCGACTACAATGAGACGCATTGAAAGCGAAATAGGGGGCCTATCTCGCGCATAAAATTTATCATCTGAGGGTTATGCTTTCAGCTCTAACAATGAATGCCTCAACGTTTATGACGGTTATTATTAAGTCTGCGTGCCCGACAGTTTGAGTTCCAGTTTACGGCGATGAAAGGCTCTGTTGATATTTGCATTTTTCTTACGGAATTAGTGGTGCGCGGTATGAGTAGTAGGCTATATACGATGGTTGCATAAAAGTTCTCTGACGCAGCTGAAATATAATCGTTGAATCGGATCATTGTACAGGTCTACAATATTTTAATCCACTGTAACAATGTATAGATCTGTGTTACAACCATACAGCCACTTATATAATAAACCCAGTGTTTGAGTTCTACTCTCACGAGATTAATCCAGGACGTCCTCGCCTCATACATAGACCACGCATGATTGCAGAGCGGTAAATATGTATGACGTATTAACTATTGGTCGATGCGTCGTCATAGCACGCAAAGAGATTGTATGGTCGGATGTTGTTCATGGTCGGATGTTATTCTCACGGGGGTCTAGGGGACAAGACCCCACCTTTAACAGTGTGGGGGAGAGAGCATACAGTTGTTCTCCAAATTTTGAAGAAACACCAAAAAGGTAAACAAATTGTTTTCCAGCGAAAAAATTTTCCACCTCTGTTTTTACCAGATCAGTTCAAAAGTGTTTCTTGCCCCCCCACCTGTCAAACAAATCGCCGCCAGTGGCAGTCGATGATTGATTTATTAGAAGGTATATATATATATATTATATATATATATATATATATATATATATATATTATAAGCGTTCAGATAAGATAAGACTGATTGGCGGAGACTGCAGGCTGGGGCTAAGCCTAGACATGTATACGTAGGCATACACTATATAGGCTTACATGTATAGAGGCCTATACGTATATGGATGCACATAGTCTAGAATTAGATCGGTTGGTTTCGATAAAGATTGACTCTGCACTTTGTCCATGCAAATCATCAGATCGATGCGAATATCTCTCAACAGCAGCCTATATTGACCCAATCAGCCTATATGAGGCTCGTATATGCTCCTCAATACCCCACCTTTGACAGTGGGAGACACACTACAGAGTTGTCCCCCAAATTTTGAAGAAACACCAAAAAGGTCAACTAATTTTGGTCGCGCAGATCAGTTCAAAAGTGTCCCGTGTCCCCCACCTGTCAAACAAGATCGCCGCCAGTGTCTGGTACATGTGAGCATATAGATTTAGGGTTAAAGTAAGGCCTACGCGTATACCAGGTCAGGGGCGGATCCAGAAGGTCTATCAGCGGGGGGGGGGGCAAAAAAATTGTACGTAGCAACCATCTTCTGGTGGGAGAGGAATCAGTTTACCTACCGACCACCGAAAAAAATTTTTTTATTCATCTCCCAAAAAAGTTTATGACCTTTTTTCAGTCATTAACCTTTTTAATGTCTTCAGTCTACATCTACGGGACCCACGTCCTGTGTACATTTGACTCATCCACGCCTACGGGGGGGGGGGGGGGCACGCCTGTGTAAACATCATAACGCCCATAAAACGCCTGTGTAAATAAATAAAAATCTCAAATGGGGGGCCATGGCCGGATTGGCCCCCCTGGATCCGCCTCTGTACCATGTGTACTATCTCGATTTGCCATAGCTCGATCCATGCAGGTAGCATAAAACTGTCCGAATATTTAAGGCGATTTCGTATCGCTCGTGCAATTATGTGTATCGCCTTCTGGCAATTGGTCGTCTGAAGCCTTCATCCCTGTCGTTAGTATTTTCATTTTTATAGAACCTCTGTATGTGAACATTTGTTTAGCGTCTTTTCTGAACATCGCAAACCAATGCCTTAGTAAGATTCTTACAGTGCGTCGTATTAATGTTAAGATAAAATACACAATTACATTCATGAACGCATACATAATACATACATACATATATTCCTACATATATGCACACTTATATTTATACATGTACATACATGCATATATATATATGTAGTACATATACATACTTATATACATTCTTATATACATACACAACATGTATACCTACTTACATGTACATACGTGTAACGTCGTGTATACATGCATATGTACATTCACAGACACAAAAAGTGCATACATTATGCCAGCATAAGCCTAAGTCATAAAAGCAACCTATTCTAGGACGATTTGAAGTTGGGGAGCGAAGGCAGTTTGAGTATGCTGGGGGAGTCGCGATAAAACAACCAAAGCTCTAAGAGGCGTATACGCTGATCACGCCCCAAGTGTCCGCTACTATCGTCTCCGTTTACAAAGACTAATGTTAAACCAAGAGTATCTGTATAATTTAGACATACGACCTTGCCTCGACATTCACCACTATTGACCTTTGTAAAGGCCTTCCTTAAAGTCGTGTCCCTGTGTCTGTATGTAAGTACCCCCCCATTCTGACTCCTCCCTCCACCAATCCTCTTTGCCTCCATTTAATCCTTATCGTTACATCCTGTTTCAGTAACAGTTTTCTCAGACGCAGTGCAGTCTGTATAAGGATACACGACAGTGTAATTAGACCTACACTCACATTATTACATAAGCTAACGGTCTAAAAGATGTAGGGCCTACGTAGGTCTATTGAGGACTAAATTGGTCTAATATGAGGCACGCGTGTCTTCGGTCCGTACAGATTCAACGATAACGCCCCGAAATTAGACGAATAGAGGTGATTAACCGCTGATAAGGTTATTATTAGTTTCAAAAATCTTTGAAGTAAAGAATATTCGCTATGTCATTGCTTTAAAATGTTCAAACTTCTGTTGGACAATAAATAAATCAATCAATCAATCAATCAATCAATCAAACAATCAGTTTTCGTTTATTCATCATACAGTTGTCACAGACGCAACTATAACACTTAATGTGTAAAACAATTTAAGCCAGCTATAGCCAATACTTTGGTGGTCTTAGCTAACTCTCCTGACTATTTGATTCCTTCCCTAAACGAGAGGTTAGCGATTAATATACAGTCTTATATAATGCCCTTGAAATAAAATTTCGATCAACATTATTGACATGATAATAATAACATTGTCATTGTATAATAATATAATAATGTCCGTATAGTAATGACATAATTATAACATACTTGCGACCATTCATTTATATCGTTCGTTTATGCTGAGTATCTCTTTGCACTGGTGTCTAGCTGTCAGTGAGGGATATTTTATTCCTGAACTGAGTGCACACGCATAAACAGTAGCTGTGCATCTGGCAAGTCTACACAGACATTTGAACCGAAATCGCCACTTGGCCTGTGGCCTTCTCTGCTCCAGGGCAAAGGTCAACTGTTTGTTGTTGACCTCTGACCTCCATCGGAACGCGGTTGGCCATTGTGTTGCATTTCGATCGGAAGATCAGTACAAGATCACAAGACAACAGAAGCAGAGAGAAATGATCACAGTATTATCGTTATAACAATATTACTGCAATTATGTGGATGAAAGATCACTGCCCTCAAATGACTGGGCACCCTTTCAAACGGATCCCAACCGACTAAGCAGGAGACCCTGCTCGTTGCAAAGTGAGCAGGTTCGAGGCCATACGAGGCCATACGAGGTGAATATGTAGCAAAACATACGGCCTCTATATAAAAATATGTACCTTGAACCTTTACAGTAATATAAACTATAGTGTAGGCGTTAACAAACATATTCTTTAGCATGTTGAAAACACCTCTGGGCACTCTAGTCGTACTGCATGAATAGACCCACACCCTTATCACTGACCTAAATAGTCGAGCCCTTAACAGAAGAGAATATACTCTGCAAACACTTTCGACAAAGGAAATATTGTGAAGTGTAAATTGTTCTGCAGCTGCCATTCAGTTCGTCTTTTAAACCTCATGTTAGAAGTCAGCTTGAACATAAAAATTCCTCTAAAAATACAAGAACTTTTATACAGCGCATTTTTCAATATAAAGAACCCATGGTAAGCGGACATACGACAAGCATTTGACAAAGTCGCAAATACTGCGTCACTGGAAGGTGGTAGACATACTGTAGGGCTTACGACTCGGATGACGTCTGTACAAAGGAATTCTTTGTAATGCACGAACACAGGCCTGTAGGCTTACACAAAACATACATTGGCATATAAACATACGTACATACACATATACGTAGATACATGCATACATACATGTATCTACGTACATACAAAGGTACATACTCCACAGTAAGTGAGTAATTTATTCAAGTAAATCTACAGTGTTAAATGCTATGCTATTTATGGTGCATTCTCTGCTGTGTCTTGTGTTAAACGAAACCAATCATTCGCTTACACCGCGTCGACAAACGATACCATACTACTGTCTCTAGTGTACTTGAGTACACGGTGTTAATCGTTTTGTCTGTTATGACCAATTTCTAAACGAATGATCTGGTTTACTTTGCAGATTACGGACTGAGAAAGAGGAAGTCCGACCCATGGCGGCCGTTTTAACTAGAACTGGACAAGGAGTGGCTGGACATTCAGTGATTGGACATCCGCCTTATGGAGACGGATTCGCCCGACACGGGGGCATTGAACATGAGGTCAATGAAAGCCAGGTAAATGGACATACTATGGACGAAGGAAACTATAACTGGCGTGGAATAAATGGACAAGGAGTCGGTGAACGGAATACGGATGGACACGGAGTGGATGAAAACGGATGGCAAGCGGATCCGGGTCGCTGCATCTGTTGTCCCTACGGTTACCACATCGACCGTGAATTTCTCGGTTCGCTGGTGAAGTCATCAGAGCGGAACGGTGCCAATCTCCAGCAGCTGAAGAAGATGCACCAGCGGAAGCTGAGACACCGACAGACGATGGAATCGCTGCTGATGCAGAGCATCCCTTCCTCGCCTAGTGACTTCCATCATCCGGAGCAGGAACCCGTTACGCCGACTACCTCTGATGCGACGGAGAGTGACGTATCTCTGACGGAGGAGAGTTCAACGAACCGAGACGGAACCACGGCCAGTAGCATCCTGTCAGAGCTCGACGAGACGATAGCAGAAGCTCTGCGGGCCATTGACGAACTAATGAACTCGAAGAAAAGACCCAAGAACTACCTACTCAACGAGGTCGGTTCATGTTCATACACCGGAAACACTTCCGTTATACCATCCACGCCTTCCCCTCCAGACTCCTCTGCTCCTTTGAAATCGCATACAGAACTAAATCCTGCCGATCTGGCGACTGATACACCAGTTGAACAGCATGTCCGCGGTTCGAATCCAACTATCCAGGACAGAAATAAAGAAGAAGCGGAGAAAGAAACGATTGTCGTTGAGAATACTACTACTAAACCTAAACCTCCTCCACTTTATCCCAAACCGCTCGTCAACAGGATGGGCTACCAAACTCAAAGTAACTCTCGCCTGAACTGTACGATGCTGACAAAGATCTCTTCCACTGACGCCGATTCTGTTCCTACGCTTAATAATTCTCCATGTAATCGGGGATTTCCACAAACGGACGAAGACACCAATCTGATCATGGATACGTCTAAGAATCATGACACGGATCGTCTGTTTCCTACGGATGAAGTCCAGTCCACGAGATCGGTGGACGACCTCTCGAGTTCGTCTGACCTGACAAAAGCGTTGGCCGTTCTGTTGCCGATTGACGGGAAGGTGGGCGCTGGGACGGAAGCCCTGGTCCGTCTCAGACAATACATCGTCTCCAGTCTAAGACAAATGCGCATCCTGGAGCAGCAGGTCAAGACGATTCCCGTCATGCAGGTCAGATTATCGGTTCTCAAGGAGGAAAAGAAGCTGTTGCGATTGCAGTTGCTGAGTCTGCAAAGCACCCTTCCATCACCTGCTGCTGTTCCTAAAGGTAGCCTGGAGGATGGCATCGCAACCCCTTCTCCCTCTCCTCCTACCATATCACCGACGTTTACCAATCGACTTCATGCGTATTCTTCGAGTGTTGGATCTGGGCTCTGTTCACGGTGTAGGAGCTCCCTGACCATCGAACGACCGAAAACATGTAGCGCCATCTCTCGCGAAACGTCTCTTACTAAATTGCATCCTCTGGAGATGTCGAATTTCAAGGACGTCAGGCGTTTTCAGAAGCAGCAGCCAGAAGAAGCTAACGATGATGACAATCATATGTCCACAACGGATGCCGAACCAAGGAACAAGAAGCCGCTCTGTAAAAGCATATCCCTTAACCCATCGCTGTTGTTTGATAGGAAAATCAACCCGACCCAACAGAAACCAGAAGAATTTTACAGCCAGACTATGGTCGACAGTCCAACGGCTCTTAGACCAAGTAGTTCCACTCTCCATAGACGACCAGAAGCGACTTTCAAGCGCGGTCTTTCCCTCAACGAAAGCGCCAAGACTGTCTACCAGAGGAGCCGGGAACTTCAGGAGAGGATCGCTTCCGAAACGAACTTAACTCGAAACCGATGGAACGCAAAATCTCTGGAGAAGATCGCAGGTTTTCGGTCGAGTCCCAACCAAGAACCAACACCAAAGGCCTTCTTTAACGAACCG
>OY744610.1:38223236-38241070 GCA_963556255.1 Allolobophora icterica | reverse complement strand
CCAGTGTGAATTGTTGTCGACAAAGACCCCCGCTGGAACCAAATGCCCTCAGTGTCACTGTGCCACAAAGCCAAGAAAGCCGATATCGCGGGATGCTCCCGCGTATGCGATGCAGTAAGTAGCAGTGCCGCAACGGTTAACGGTAGATCGCTAAGCCAAACCCCTGATGTAATAGTTACCCATCGCCAGGCCAGTCTTTCAGGTGGTAGAACGCAGGAGACGGTGGGAGAAAGGAAAGAAAGCGAAAGAGCGATGAATGAGGATCGAATGGACAGTTACTCTACTAAGTCGGTTTATGCTGATGCGCAGTTGAAAGTGGAATCAAAAGAAGTCGGTTGCATGACAGACGAAAAACTGTTGAAAGAAGTTGAATGCATGACAGACGAAGATGTATCAAACGAAGTCAGATGTATGACAAACGAAAAACTGTCAAAAGAAGTCGAATGCATGACAGACAAAGAACTGTCAAAAGAAGTCGGTTGCATGACAGACGATAAACTGTCAAAAGAAGTGGGGTGCATGACAGATGAAGAACTGTACAGAGCAATGAAGTCTGAGGCCTTTACGTGGACGGACAGAACAGTGTTCTGCTCAGAGTCAAAGGATGTCGGTTTGCGTGACTGACTTTCCACTCGATAACGTTGTAACTCTAGAAGCCAGCACTTTCACAGAAATGTTCATGCGAAATTCAAAGGAAGTTGGTTGCTCAACTGATTTGAATCTGAACCAAGTGGTTACCCGTGATGCTAGTAGTTTCACAGATGAGAAACTATTCAAAGGAAGTTCAAAGGAAGTTGGTTGTTTGACTGATGTAACTTTGAGCGAAGTGATTACTTGTGAGGCTAGTACTCTCATCGATAAGGAATTGCTCAAAGGATGTTCAAAGGAAGTCGGTTGCTCGACTGATGTTTCACTAGATAACGTCATAACTCAGGACGCCAGTAGTTTCACAGAAAATGAAATGTTCAAAAGAAATTCAAAGGATGTGGGTTGCTTGACAGATGCAATTCAAGTGATAACTCGTGATGCCAGGTGCTTAACAGACACGAAATTATTCAAAGGAGATTCAAAGGAAGTCGGCTGTTTCACTGATGTTTCACTAAATAAAGTTGTAACTCTAGATGCCAGTAGTTTTACAGAGAGAGAAATGTTCCCGCAAGATTCAAAGGAGGTTGGCTGCTTAACTGATGCGAATCTAAGTCAAGTGATAACTCGTGATGCTAGCAGTTCCACAGATAAAGAACTATTCGAACGAAATCAAGTGATAACCCGAGATGCCAGCTGCTTAACAGATAAGGAACTATTCAAAGGATATTCTGGGGAAGTTGGCTGTCTGACCGATGTCCCGATAAATGACGTGGCAACTCAAGACGCCTGGAGTCTAACTGAAAAAGCAATGTTCAAAGAATATTCAAAGGATGTCGGCTGTTTGGCTAATGTGGATCTGAATAACTTATTAACTCGCGATGCCATTTGTTTTACTGAGAAACAACTGCTGAACCAACAAGACTCTAAGGAAGTCAGTTGCATGACGGACAACATAATCATACTTACAAATGACGCTAGCTGTAGCACCGAGATAGCCTACTGTGAAAAAGCTAGCTCATCTTTTCAATCGAATCCAACCACAAATGAAAATCCTTTAAGCTTCGCAAAGTTGGACAGTGATTATTGCCAAGCTGGAAACGTCGCTTCAAAAATGACAGGACA
This sequence comes from Allolobophora icterica, assembly GCA_963556255.1. Lineage (NCBI taxonomy): Eukaryota > Metazoa > Annelida > Clitellata > Crassiclitellata > Lumbricidae > Allolobophora > Allolobophora icterica. The sequence continues at coordinate 38,239,360 of OY744610.1, read as the reverse complement.
TTGCGATACCTGCGGTTCCGATAAGCTATCCAAACTCAACACACATGAGGTTGGCAGTAACACCGATTTCGTGTTTACAGCAGATGACTGTAAGCTCACAAGACTGTCAGATTCACAATCTGTATGCGACGGGGTAGCGATAACTGTCACGGAGGTAAACAACAATAGATCTGAAATTGAAGTCAGTGAAGTTTTATTAAACAACGTCGAGAATTCTAAAACCATCAGACACGTAGAGCCTTTTGAACACTCTGGAAATCAAAAAATCCTAATTGATGCTACCTCTGATTCGCAAAACCATCATCAAACTGCTACCACTACAGCGGTCGAAAGCAAAGCGAATGGCGATCTCGCCCGTTGGAAAAGTAAACGATGTAGCCTGGTCCTTGATGGAAGAGAAGACGCAGAGGAACTTGCGGCATCTACGGATATATCAAAGATAACGGAAAAGCCTTCCAGGTCGCCCTTGGATAAACCAGCCTTGAATGAACTTCCGTCTTTCCACGTAGGAGAAAGGTAGGTACAACGATAAAGATAAAGGACAACTGTCCTTTGTCATTAGAGTCATCTCTGAAACTTCACTGAAATTATCAGGTCATCTTTACAACTTTTATTACAGGTACACCGCAACGATGGCCTACAGATAAAATATGGTTCTTGATAAGCCTTAGCACCACTTAGGCTAGCGTATGTTGCGTTCCTGTGTTGGGCATTTAAAAGCGCTATAACAAGAGTTTACATACAATGTCATACACAGGCTACCCTTGTCTGCCTCTGAAAGTCGTCACCTTGGTGCAAAGAGGACACTTAAAAGATGTTAATACTTCTTAAGTCGTTTATTCATTCAGTTCGTTGGAGCCGATACCGCGTGGTACCAACACAAAGCAAGCATTGATTCTCTTGTACGTAAATTATGTATTTACGCAAGTGTGCGCGTATTTATGTACGCACTTACGCAGGCATGTATGTACGTAAGTATGTATGCCCGGACCCCCTTACGTATGTACATATGTCTGTGCATGTATGTCTGTATGCATGTGTGTATGCAGGCACATAGCACGTACCTGTTTTTGTAGTTGTGTTTATGTGTGCTTGCTTATGTAGGTGTGTATGCATATGTGTATGTATTATACCTCGAAGACTACTTCTTGCATATTTCTTCTCTACTTGATTGATTATCCTAAACAAACAGAGTTTTCTTCTTAACCTGAATAGGAACTGATTTATTTAAGAATTACTATTATTTATGTTTGTTATTTTGAGATGATTGCTTAGAGTTTGTTGCTACAGTCTAGGAAAAAAATTTAATATCTGCAGTTTTGGACCAATAAACGTTATGTTATGTTATGTTGTTATGTTATGTTATGTGTGTCTGTGTATTTGTATGTCTATGTATGTGTGTATTCACGTGTGCATTATGCATGTATTTATATGTATAGGCATGTATCTATATGCGTTGGCGCGCGTGTATCAAAACTCTTAATACAGTGCATTTTATTGGACCTTGCAAAGGAGTTGCACGCATGACTATCTACACGCAGATCTTGGCAAATACGTTTTAATGCAATTTGAAACGTTTGCTGAGCGTTTAAAATGGTTTCGATTTTCTTTGCAGTTTCATGAACGAGAAACTGAATTCTGCATGTAAAACGTATTCCACTTGGCTCCAAGACTCAACCGAAGTCAACTCTAAGCAACTGGTAAATCCGTCCGATTCTGACCATAAACATAAGCGTCTTTTCTCTCTTTCACTACCTGTGCCATATTAATATAGCCTTCTGTGTATACACCCAATGCAACAAGTGTAGAATGAATAACTAATCCCCCATATATTTTTGACAAGTTTACGCCACTGCGTTGCAGTTACGGTGTTTAGATCTGTGATGGAAAGACCCTATATAGAAACCCATAATAGACTGAGGATAGTTTGCTGACCGATCCTTTTCTGGGAATTCCTAATTTAGAAGCTTTCGTCATTCTCTGGTTTCTGTCTCCGTATTTGTCTGCTGGTCCCTGTTTCTGTTTCTGTATTTGTCTGCCTGTCCCTGTATCTCTGTCTATCTTACTCTCACCGGTTCTAAGTTCTATGGCATAAGAGCGTCACAGCACATGGATGCATGCATGCATGCATACGTACATATTTGCATACGTCTGTGTATGAGGCATATCGTGGGGCGTGGTGGCTCAGTGGTAAGTTCGGCGCCTTGTGATCGGAGGGTTGCGTTCGAATCCCACTCTAGCCGCTGCGTACGGACCTTGGGCAAGTCCTTAACTCGCGATTGCTCGTGGCGCTTCGGCGTGAAAACTCCGACACAGTATCAGATGCTGTAGTCGGGAGCGCCTCTGAGTAATAGTAGACTTGAGAAGGCGCTATAGAAATATCCGAAATAAATTTAAAAGGCGATATATTAAGTGTTTTGAGTAAATACACACATAAATACACACATACATACGTTGATACGTTGATACTAACATAGGTCTGTCTGTGGTGCCAAAATGCGCTATATAAATGTCTTGATACTTACATACTTACGAACATTCGGACATGTTCATATAAGTGCATGTATACGTGTATTTGAGTTGCAACCTAATGTTCTATAGAATGGCAGTCTGAAGGTTATCCAGCAAGAGTGGTTTTCAGTGTCGAGCCAGAAGACATCGAGTTCCGTCCGTGTGAAGCAGTTCATCGACGCTATTGCAAAGTTTTCACCGGACATCACAAAACACGTCGTTAACATGGTCGACACTAACGTAGGTCCAGTTTCAGCCGGAATATTTTAGCAGCATATTATTAAAGGCTCTACATAAATACTTAGATACTTCCTTCATCACTGTATTGTCAGTCTGTCGAGTGACTTCTATACCGCGCGCTGTGTTCTTGAACAGACACGGTAGCCGACTGGTTAGAGAACTCGCAGAGTATGGGTTCGAGTCTTCTCCTCTTCTCCTCTGAGACGATTACTATTTAGTCCTTCACTCACGAGTACTCGTTATCATCGATTGATACTTGGTCATTAGATATTGAAGTAGACATGATAAGACGTATAGGGGAGTTGAAACGAGGAGGCGAATAGGAGCAGCGAAATGAAATAACATATGGAATTACCTGGTCATTTTTATGGAGTATTTAAAAACGTTTCGAACGCGTCAAAACCTGGCTATCTATAATAGATCTGAAACAGCTACGACTTGCGGCTGGCCTATGGAGTTGCTTCTGGTGTATTTTTCTGCGAAAAGTCATTCCAGATGTTTGAGAACAAGAACGAATTGCTTTTAATTTAAATCTGAAGAAAACGCTAAATCAACCTGCCATTTCTGTATACTCTCTTTCAGGAGAACACGGCCCTGCACTACTCCGTCTCTCACCGAAACTTTGACCTCATCCTCTTTCTACTTTCAACCGGTGTCTGTGACGCCAATCGTAGAAATCGCGCTGGATGCACTGCTGTCATGCTTGCGTCGCTCGTTGCATTGGAAACAGACGAACAGCGCGCCACCATGCGGCGTTTAATTGAAGCGAGTGACGTCAACGTTACAGCAACTCTGGTAATTATTGAACATCTGTGGTCAATGGTAATGGAATTGATATAGAAAGTGAGCGAAATTCCTGAAAAGCGAAAATGCGAGAAAGTAAGAAAGCAAAACCAGAAAGGTCATAAAAATGTGTTTAGCCCAAAGACAACGATAAAATTGGTAAGCCAAAAAATTATGGGAAACTGTGACAACTAAATGTTTTCCTGAAAGTCCTGCAAATTAAACAAGGTCATCAACAGTATTACGGCGTAGAATATTAGTAGCTTATACGGCGTTTAAACGTTGCGTTTAGCAATCATAATAGACTTGATCAGCCATTGTCTGTGCTTATAGATCAGTTTGGAAATCGAAGCTATGCAATTGCTAGGCCTATAGAATAAAAGTTACACTACACTACAGTTCAATTACATGATGTTAGAATACAGTACGCAGAACTATGAGACTGTAGTTCGAGGCTCTCAGAGCACAGAATCCAGTTCCCTTTCCTCACGCCAATTTAATATAACGTCTTCGGTGGTGAAGGATCTCACCAGATGATATAATAATATTCGTGTTTATTGACAAGTTCACTGACAAACCGCAGTAAGTTACATTGAAGCAATTGAAACATGACGGTATAATTATCAAGATTTTAATTAGCACACGTCTTGGCAGCTTGTAAGGCGCCCGCTCATTTTATTGTGCCTCCTATGGAGTGGAAGGCTGAGTCGACCTAGAGGGGCTTAAGGGTATCGAACCACGACTTTTCAAGATCTAATGCTCTTGAGACCAGAGTGTTACCATTCATCTATCCCCTCCCAAATCACCGAAAACTGGGAAAGATCAAGTCCACACGTTCGCTATAGCACAACGCAAACGTTAACATTCTACGCTACGCTGCGTTACGTTCGTTGCGTTGAATTCTGATTGGTCTTTGTTTCAGACGGGACAGACTGCTTTGATGTTGGCCGCCAGTCGAGATCACAGAGAGACGGTGCGAATGCTTCTGGAGGCGAAGGCCGATCCCAATGTCCAGGATCTCGACGGATCGACGGCTCTGATGTGCGCCAGTGAACACGGCTACATCGCTGTAGTCAAGACCCTACTCGCTCATCCTGGATGCGATCCCAGTATCTGTGACAACGTCAGTGCCATCGACTCAATCATTCACATCATGCGCCTAGTATAACTATGTAATATGTTGCTATGTAACGTAATGTAACATGGAGTCATGGGATGCAATACAGATGCTTATTTATATAGCGTCTTTTTAATATACATATATGCCTACATAGACTTAGTTTTCTCTTCATTACTGTTTGAATTTGATCTTTGTTTATATTCAGTCTTCTTCGAACTTCCAAATTTGTCACCTTCATTGTCCAATTCAGGTGTAGTATCCTCCTATAGCAGTACATTTCAAATGGAGTCGGGAAGCAAAAGCGAAGGAAGTATGGTATAGTCTGACATAATGTGATGTAATATGATGTGATTATTCTTGTGCTTAAGTCTCAATTCTTGCTCCGAAGTAGGCCTACTTACGTGACCTAATTCTTCGGCCTCATTCTGCTGTCCTCTCCGTCATCTCCGATCTTCTGACCGTCTTGACCTCTTAGTTTCCTGTGTCAGGACTACTGTGGCTCAATCTAATCATTTGTCTGCATAAGTTCCTCGCTCGGAGAACAACTTCCTCCTCCTGTTCGCACTAACATTCTCTCTGGTAGCGCTTCAACTCCCTTTTCTCATCTGAAATCCTGTTTCTTTCTCTTGACACTTGACACTTGTTTATTTGGTAACCAAACTTATACAGATACAGCAGAAACACGCATTATTATATTCCAAAGTCTGGCTACACAGGAGGCCCAAAAGGGGTCAAATGACCCCGCTACCAGGGCCACTGGGTAGTAGTACAGTAAGTGGAAACCAGTCAATCATCCATCATTCTTAACTCAGTACTTAATTAAAGCCTGTAAGTATAATTATCATTATACAATGTTTTCATTGTTCTTAACAAATACTTAACTAACGCCAAGATAACATAACCTGTGATCAATCCTGTGAACATTTATAATAATTCAGTGGAATAAATTTTTAGAGAAGACCTCAGCTTATTCATAAGCAGTCACCTACATACATACTTTCATGTTAGAGTAGCCCATATGCATATATACATACTTATACCCACTTGTACCCAAGCACATCAACTTACTTATACACCTGAAAGCACTCATACCTTTTCACAGCCCTACATATATGCATATATGCATGCGTGTCAACAAACATACATACACTCTCACATACGAGTACATACACACACCACGCATACAAACGGGGTCTCTCACACTGGGAGCGCCTCGGAATGGTCCATACCGCGAGAGACGCTTTAAGCTTATAAATATCCAAATACAATACAATGAGACGTAATGCCATAGACTTCAACATTTGTGTTGTAATGTGATTTAACGTGAGGTAATGCATCTGACTATTCAGGGTTAGGGTTAGGGTTAGGCTTTTGAAAACTTACTGACGTTGACCTCAAATGACCTTTTATTATTCGGTTGGTCAAGCTCTAAGTGCAACCTAGTTTTGTTTCTCGACACAGGAGGGCAGCACTGCCTTGTCTGTTGCCATGGAAGCGGGACATCGTGACATTGGCGTTCTACTGTACGCCCACATGAACTTCCGCAAACAAACATCTCAGGTAGGGCTATGTCGATCGAAAAAACATTAACTACAACTCTCTTACTAAACATTTAAAAATTAGACTCTCCATCTGTTTGGCTGAGAATTGACTCGTAAATTATCATAAAAGCAGCTCGCTATGCTTGCGATTCTGCATAAATTGACGTTATTGCAATACCAGTATGCAGTCCATCTATACTCGTCAACGCTCGTGAATAAGCTGGTGCCCTGCACTTGGCTTTCGAGTGGCGCTTTAGACGTTTGGAGTTTACGATTACGTTTGTTTCGTTAGAGGGCGATGATGATGAGTTCTCAGCCCGAGTAGTAGTTTCAGTTTAACGACACTGTGTGGTAACAAAGATCATTAGCGTCGCCCTCCTCCTTTATCCAGACGTGGGACTGGCGCTGCCAGAGTACGAGCAGTGGCGAAGTGTTCTCAGCCCGAAGGCAGTTCCATTGGCTTTATGCCACCCGTGGATGAGATCATTGAGATGAGTGAGGTGGTTTCTCGTTGACTTCCTCACAGACAATTGTGGGTTAGCAACTTGTCCAAGGTCGCTACGCAGTGGCTTGAGGTAGATTCAAAACTGCGACCCTCCGGTTACAAGGCACAGAACATACCGCTACACCACCGCAATAGTCTCAGCTAATTTCGGTCGCTAGGCGGCGACAGCATGTCGCATATACTGCGGTGTTTCCAGTGGAAAATCTCGTGTCATCTCTTTGTGCGTCGATATATTCCATGACAGAAGTAAACGACATGCACCTTTGTTGACCCCTTGTACATGCGCCTCTGATTAAATTCTTTATGTAGCGCCAGGCTGCGTTTAAAATATCGTAGCAGTAGTCTAGCGTTACATTTAGGTCATATATAATGCATGCCATTAGTCCATTAGTAAATATTGCTGATATAAAAATAGATGATGAAAAGATACGTGTAAGGTAAATATATTTAATATGTGGTTTAGTTGCAGTTAAACGAAATTTTTTATCCATGAAGATGGGCATCATGGAAACTCACAACGACCATCATCACATGCTGCATATAATTATCTATTATCTTTGTGTGTCTCTTTGTCTCTCTTTGTCTCTGTCTGTGTGTGTCTGTCTCTCTCTATCTCTCTATTTCTATTTCTCTTTGTTTCTCTCTATTTCTATCTGTCTCTGTCTGTCTGTCTGTCTGTCTCTGTCTCTGTTTCTCTGTCTCTGTTTCTCTTTCTCTGTCTGTGTATTTGTGTATCTCTGTCTCTGTATTTCTGTCTCTGTATCTCTGTCTCTGTATCATTGTCATTGTATCTATGTCTCTGTATCTCTGTCTCTGTATCTCTGTCTCTCTATCTCTGTCTTTCTATCTCTGTCTCTGTATCTCTGTCTGTCTGTCTGTCTGTCTGTCTGTCTGTCTGTCTGTCTGTCTGTCTGTCTGTCTGTCTGTCTGTCTGTCTGTCTGTCTGTCTGTCTGTCTGTCTGTCTGTCTGTCTGTCTGTCTGTCTGTCTGTCTGTCTGTCTGTCTGTCTGTCTGTCTGTCTGTCTGTCTGTCTGTCTCTCTCTCTCCTCATATGAATTAATATGTAGACTTACAGCTGAGAGTCTGTCCATCTCAATGTTCCTGGGTTATTCACATGAATACCCTAGTTATACCTGTGTGTTCATGATGATCATCACATACGAGATGTCATGACAGTGGTAATTACATGGTTTCTGCTGCTGCTGCTGCTGCTGCTGCTGCTGCTGCTGCTGCTGCTGCTGCTGCTGCTGCTGCTGCTGCTGCAGGAACCGATTTCCATCCGATCGATGCCTAGTCGATATGTTACACAGCGTGGCGCCTGATGCTGCTTGTTTCTGGGTGCAAACAATGCTCTCTTCTTCTGTGTATTTAGTCGGAATTATATAGCGCTTGTTCGTCAAGACACTGTAACGTGCATTCGTGAATGTATGCGTGCGTGAATGTATGTTTGCATGTATGTATGTATGTATGTATGTATGTATGTATGTATGTATGTATGTATGTATGTATGTATGTATGTATGTATGTATGTATGTATGTATGTATGTATGTATGTATGTATGTATGTATGTATGTATGTATGTATGTATGTATGTATGTATGTATGTATGTATGTATGTATGTATGTATGACGGGGCTATTTTGTCGGGGCTAGTTTGACCGGGCTATTTTGACTGGATACCGTGTATTTATGCATGTGTGTGTATGTACGTATGTATATATGTGGAAGATTGTTATTCTGCTTCAACCAACAACCGCTTACTAGGGAATGGATTGCCTGACTCGACAGACTACTGCCGATTTGCATAAGTTACACTGAGACTCGAACCTCGGTCGTTGTAGTACGAGGTTGTGCTATGTCTTCCCAGCCATGGCTAACAACAACTAGCGAAAGACTCTTTAAGTTCTGCTGATTGAGGAAAAACGCTGCTAATGGACCTTCATATAGCAGCTTATACAGGCGTTAGAGCAGAGACAAAGGGAGACAGACAGACAAACAGACAGACAGGCAGGCAGACAGACAGCCATTAGACTATAATTACTTTTACACATTTATTAGAATCCACTATCCAGTGACCAGGCATCAATCGATGGCGCTGAGCAAATTGTAAGTGACAGGCAGGCAGACAGAGAGACAGACCCACAGACAGGCAGACAGACAGACAGAGACAGGCATTTAATTCTACTGCCTAGCCGTTAAAGGTCACCATGACGCCTTGAGTTTAGTTGACGCTTTGGGACGAACGTTCATCACCAGCTCTTACTTACATATTTATGAAAACGAACGCTTGCACTAAACGCATTTCGAACCAACGTCTGCCATTAAGGAAATCCTATATGTTAGCTGTCCATCAGAATCTGCTCTAATACCGATTCCCTATAGTATACTATTTGCTAAATTTATATAGCGCTTATACATATAGACAATGTCATCAGTCGATGACTCGAGTAAACAATAGGTACTTGTGTGTATTTACTTTGAGAATCGTAAGCAAGAACAGGGTTCTGTTTCTTGAGAATGGAACGATCAGTTTGCACAATGACGCCAGCAAATCAATGGGTGTTGCCATTTGATTCACTACATAACATTCCTCTCCCACAAACCCCGTTCCTTAACCCACGCTGTCGATTATGGGTATACGAAGCAGTACAACCCTCTTCCCGGACGGGTTAACCGCCTAAATTTTCATGTGACCAATTACCTGACAGACAGAGTAGTTTCAGTTTAACGACACTGTGTGAAAACAAAGATCATTAGCGTCGCCCTCCTCCTTCATGCACCCTTCGGACTGGCACTGCCAAGGTACGAGAAGACAACTGGTTTCTCTGTGTGAATAGGTAGGGTATACATGCAGGTATGGCCACAGATGGATGTGCGTGGATGGGACAGGTAGATGTTGGCTAAACTCACCTGGCGGTGTAGCGCGGAAAGTATCAATCAATCAATCAATCAATCAATCAAATTTGTTTATTCATACATTGAACTGACACAGACGCAACTTAGACAAGCTAGAGAGTATGGGTTCGAGCCTTCCAGAGACGGTCGCCTTGTAGGGAGCAAGTCCTTCACTCACAATTTGCTCAGCGCCATCGATCGAGGCCTGGCCATTGGATAGTGGAGCTTAATAAATGTTTGAAAGCAATTCTAATCTAATCCAAGATTCTATAGTTCCATGGGTTTTCTCGCTGAAGGCTTTCTGGAAATGCTTCAGGGTAGATGTTTTGAGAGTAGATGTTCTAGAGGAATGTTGTAACACTCGACAACGTAAGTTTAAGGAAGTAGGTCGTATATGAAACTTATGGAAGTCAATCCTCTGAATGAATAAGAGATTGGATGGATGGATGGATGGATGGATGGATGGATGGATGGATGGATGGATGGATGGATGGATGGATGGATGGACGGACGGACGGATGGATGGATGGATGGATGGACGGATGGATGGACGGATGAGTGCATGGGTGGATGGGTGGTTGGATGGGTGGGTGGGTGGATGGATGGATGGATGGATGGAAGGGTGGGTGGGTGGGTGGGTGGGTTTGGGTGGGTGGGTGGGTGGGTGGGTGGAAATAGGGTGGGTGGGTGGGTTTGGGCTTGGGTGGGTGGGTGGATGATGGATGGATGATGGAAGGTTGGATGGAAAGAAGGATGGATAAAAGGATTGAAAGATGAATTGATGAATGGACAGATGGATGGAGACCCAGAAGTTGCAGGCCATTACAGGTAAGATACAGGAACAGGTAAAGATGAGCTTAATCACTACCTCTGTCAGTTTATTTGAACCGTGTTTTCTTGTCTTTCAACAGGTCGCAGGGCGTCGTCATGAAAGAAAAGGCTCCGCATCAAGCCTCAAGCGTCCCTAACCGCAAATCATTTAATAACAAAGTGTGGCTCTAAACCACGGATTTTCGCCAGGCTCATGGCTTAAACTACATGACTCAGGCACAATCTACAGGATTTTGCTCAGCTAAACGTGTGAAGATCGGGATAATCCATTCAAAGATTTCGGGAGAATTCACAAGATGACTGCAGTTTCAAAGCTTGAATTAATTCAAAAGATGTATCTGTATTTTCAAAGTTGAAAGTAATTCACACAAAGGCTGCATTTTCAAAGATTAAATTAATTGGAAGATGGCTACTACATCGTCAGGAACGAAACTAACTCTGCACTTTCAAAGATGAATCTACTTCCCACGATGGCTGCATATTCAGAGCTGAAATTAATTCAGAAGATAGATGCAATTAATTCCCAAGATGACTTCATTCTCAAGGATGAAAAACTCCCCAACGGAGACCTGGCCTGCGCAGTTGAGATTCTAGCTAGTGGCTCCTGCTACACACCGTATATGAGCACTCTCCTGATCATCCTACTGACCATGCATAAGAAACGCCTTGACGAGTTTATTTCCTGGTCAGACAAAGGATGACCACTTAATACATTCCTCATTCCGTGCAATAAACGGTAATTCACGACGGCATCTAAATTAGGAATTACTATAACACCGGATGAATTGCTTTGTAACGGAAATGGTATGAAACGGTTGAGGCCGCGTGGTCTTGGCGTCTATACGGGCTCCGGAGAGCGAAAATAAGTCTTCGTAGATCATGCTTTATTGTGCTTATTTAAAACATCGTTAGGAGATTATGCGCATATAGACCGGACTACTTGTCAATATTGTAGCCATACGCAATAAATACAGATCTGACCTAGGGATCTCTCTCTCTCGTTCACTCTCTCTCTCTCTCTCTCTCTCTCTCTCTCTCTCTCTCTCTCTCTCTCTCTCTCTCTCTCTCTCTCTCTCTCTCTCTCTCTCTCTCTCTCTCTCTCTATCTCTGTGTCTCTGTGTCTCTGTGTCTCTGTCTCTCTCTCCCCTCTCTCGCTCTGTCTCTCTCTCTTTCTGTTTGTCTCATTCTGTCTGTCTGTCTGTCTGTCTCTGTATGTATGTATGTATGTCTGTTTGTCTGTCTGTCTCTCTTTGTCTCTGTCTGTCTGTCTTTCTCTGTCTGTATCTGTCTCTCTATGTCTGTGTGTGTGTCTTTATATCTGTTTCTCTGCCCTTTCTGTCTGTCTGTCTCACTCGTCTCTCTCTTTCTACCACCTCTGTATCTGTCTTTATCTGATTCAATCAATATCTTTGTCTTTCGGCGTATGCCTCTGCTTCTATAGCCTCTGTTATAAGTTCATCTGCATAGCCGTGTCTTTTCGTCTGCTTGTGTCTTCTCTGTAGGCATCTAGATTCCTCTCCCTCCTCCTTGTCTCTGCATGCTTATTTCTGTGTGTGCTATTAGCTCTGCCTCTTCCTCCTTACAACTCTCCTCTTTGTCTCTAGTTTGGTGATAAACGTGACTACGAGCAGCACAGACATGTACGTGAGTCTGGGTTAAACAAGTCCTACTAAATCATTACGTATGGATTGGTTTCGTGTCCGAAGAGAATAAAACGAAATATGAACACTTCTCGCATATTCCGCGGTCAGCCATCATTATTTAACCGTGTCTAACATCATGACCTATATTCATGTGTACACCACACGCTAAAGGAATATGTATCTGTGCACTCTACAACTTCATTCGTACACGTACACCACACGCTAACGTACTATAGGTCCGTATTGTTAATATCTACATCTAATGTATTTATCTACATGTATCATATTGTCTGTATTTACAATACATTGGCTGATTGAGTCTTTGTAAAGATCTGCGCCAAGCAATTCCATATGGAGAACGGACTCCTTTCAAAATACAATACGGGTCATTTAATTCGTTAGTTGCATTTTAAAACTTGAATAAAACTGTGTAAATGTTTATATTTTGCAGAATGAGTAAATTATTCGACTAAACCGTGGTTTTCTTATAGGACTTTTTATATGTTTGAACGCTAGTTGCCACTACGTCTTGTTGAGAGTCACTGTAAATACTTGTGTGATTAATATCGTGTTTGCAATATTGTTGATCTGTATAGTGCTTACTGTTCACGCTATACTGTGATCATACATGCGTGTTGAGTGCAATCCTATTTAATTCTAAAACTTACTTGTGTCAGATAATGTTTCCTAGGAATATATGAACTGCATTCTTTGTAATTTCTTTAGACTAATGCCGACATTACACGGGACATTTTTAATGCTGGTTGCCGTGTTTACTTTCTCAACTTCCTTGCCTGTGTAAGCCTAGGCCTACGTACAAAATAATGAAAGCTTGGAGTTTATTTCCTGGAGACAATTAATGTTAATAAAAATAATACTTATTGATAAAATGTGGAATCACATTTCTGCGTATCGTGTTTTATATTCAATTGTTTATTGTTTATTGCGTCCAAACAAAGTACAAGTCATAACAGAAACATATCAATCACTGCCAACAGGAAGCCAGGAAAAGCTTAAAGCTTATACCACCCTGACCCCTAGTACCTGATTCACATTTCAGTCAACGTTTAGAGTGTCACACAGATCTAAACTAAGTTATACTGATGAGATGCAGTTGCGACCAACAGTTTTAGCAGTATACCTTAATTGCGAATTGTTGAGAGCTCGTATAGCATGATCTATGTATGAGCGCAAGCCACACATGTACAAGTAAAGAAACGCTTACATAATCTGTATGCACAAGGATGTACATGGTTGGCTTCACTGTTAGAGATCCAACTGCCTTGCAATGCGAACCTCGTTGCCGTTTTCTTTTTACAGCGGGACTATTTCTTGCGATTACCAAACGTCCACGGTTAGCAAGAAGTCCAGATTATCAAGAAGTCCAGGTTAGCGTGGAGAAGAAACACTTGGAAATTGGTCCAGGTTACCACGAGGAGGAGTTCACTTCTAAATATCCAGACTCTCGTAGACCATACATGGGTTATCAGGGTAGCAATAGAAGAAGAAGAAGAAGAAGAAGAAGAAGAAGAAGAAGAAGAAGAAGAAGAAGAAGAAGAAGAAGAAGAAGAAGAGCAGTCCTTTAAGCGCGCATTGCGGCTGCCATGAGCATGATGTGTTTGCGACTTCATTTTCTTAGCCTCGGCATATGAGGGCGTATGGCCAGTCCTTTCCCTTGCTGTCTCATCTTCCCACCGAGCCTGTACGGTCAGTGTACTCATCATAGCTGAGTTGGCTAGGAAGTGCAGGTAAAGCAGAAATCTCGAACCAAATTTCTGCCCTGGCGAGGATTTGAACCCTTACTTCTCGATTGACAGTCCAACGCGCTAACCACTACTTTGTTGAGCACACCCTTAATACATGTTAATAGCTAGAACCGTGCTTGCAGAAGAATTCATCGAATACACCTCGATTTCAAAAATCCAGGATGTTCCGCAGAAAAAGGAAGTGGAAAATCTAGATGTTTATAGACCAGAGTAGCAGAATATACTGCACCCATGCCGTGACACATCAGGATAGAAGACATAACTAATTCATAGAGGCATAAGTTTCAGTTAGCACAAGCACTGGACACTGTCGGGTCTGTCTGGAATGCCAGCTGGAGAATATGCGTTTGCCTTTACAGAAGCTAATCGGAGATTCTGGGCAAAAATTCCCATATTTCTAGAAGGTCGGCTTTCCGTCAAAATAACTCATGAACTGTCGTGATTTTCCACGCAAAATGACGAACTATAATTAGGCCTATAGTAAATGTAAATGGAGGCCTTTCCTATTATAGTCTAACGCTCGTATGGCCTCAACTCTGCTCAGTTTTCAATTAATTAATCGGGCCACGATTATTATTATTATTATTATTATTATTATTATTATTATTATTATTATATTATTATTATTATTATTATTATCATCATCATTATTATTATTATTATTATTATTATTATTATTATTATTATTATTATTATTATTATTATTATTATTATTATTATTATTATTATTATTATTATTATTTTTCCCCCGAGGTACATAGGCCCTATGATCCCTCGGGTGTTCAAAATATTATTATTATTATTATTATTATTATTATTATTATTATTATTATTATTATTATTATTATTATTATTATTATTATGACGACAACGACTGCGATGATGGAAGTGACGATGATGATCATGACGATAATATTGCTGATGATCGTCATCATGATGACGATGGTGACAATAATGACGACGATGATGATAAGAATGAGGATGACGAAATGGATGGCAGTGATGACGACGACGCTAAGGCTCGTAGCGATGATGACGATGACGATGATTGGAACGGAGACGATGAAATTTGTACAGAGCTAGCAGCGCGTGTGTCTTTGGCACGATATGTCTTTGGCCGTCGTGACGTTAAGTGGTGTGGATCGAGATCTTGGCCATGCTGTAAATAGCAGACGGCGTATTTCCTGATTTGTCGGGTGCGGACGATGTCTTTGACGGGCAAGACAACGCGGCGATGGACGTCCGCCTGTGTTCCGGTAGGAAATTGAGTTTCTCCTCTCGATCCAATGACTCCTCGGAGGCCAACTCCAGAGAACGAGTAATTATGACGTATTTGGGAGAAACGGCGTTCCATAGTCACCCGGTCAATGACTGAATGGCTCTCGGTCGAAAGAGTATTCCTGTCTTGTCCCTAACTGTTAGTGGAATGTTGGCTACGATGGCTGTGGATGAGTCGATGAGGAACGGACGGGAGAAGGAGCAGGGGAAAGAGAATGAGGGGGAATGGTAGGTGAAGAGCAGGAGAAGAAGAAGAAGAAAAGTAGAATGAGAAGAAGAAGAAAGAGGAGGAGGAGGAGGAGGAGGAGGAGGAGGAGGAGGAGGAAGAGGAGGAGGAGGAGGAGGAGAAGAAGAAGTCCTAGAAGTAGTAGTTTTGGTGAAGTAATGGTAATATTGGTGGTGGTAGTAGTAGTAGCAACAATAGTCGTAGTAGTAGTAGTAGTTGTAGTAGTAGGCGGTTGTAGTAGTAGGGCAGTAATGGCGGTCGTGGCGGTGGTAGTAGTAGTGGTGGTGGTTGTAGTAGTGGTGATAGTTGTAGTAGTAGTAGGACTAGTAGCAGCAGCCGCAGCAGCAGCAGCAACAACAACAACAACAGCAGTAATAGGAGGAGGAGATCTAGGCCTAGTAGCATCATAGTAGTAGTAGTAGAATCACAAGTACTAGAACAAGGATGAAGAAGAGGATAGCGATGACCATAGCGTTCAAGCGATTGACATAGATGCTAATGAGGACGACTACGACAATAGTGATAAAAATGCGCTTGAAAAGAGGATTATAGCTCATTAGAGTAGCCATATAGGTTGCAAAGCTCGCATTTGCGAGTAGGAAGCCAAGGCCCAAATCTCTATTTGAAAGAAGATGAAACCACCTTTTGCTTGAACCATTATTATGGGTCCGCATAAATACATACACGCACACATAATACACACATACAATACATACATAATATGTACATACCTACATACATAAATGCATGCATACATACATACCTACATACAACACATACATAC
>OY744610.1:38193236-38218236 GCA_963556255.1 Allolobophora icterica | reverse complement strand
ACATATCCAAGCATATTTGTCTAACACTGTGCCTTGCTCTCGGCCGGTCAATAAGTAGGTCGATCGCTGAGTCGGTAGTTCAGTCAGTAGATCGATCAGTGAGTCGGTATTTCAGTTAGTAGATCGATCAGTGAGTCGGTATTTCAGTTAGTAGATCGATCAGTGAGTCGGTATTTCAGTTAGTAGATCGTTCGGTCTGTCGTGCCAATACTTTATGTGCTAGACTTGTCCGAGGTGCTAGGCTTATCCTTCCGCAAAATGTTCTTTTGTGTTTTTTTCTTTATTATTATTATTATTATTATTCCGGATATTTCTATAGCGCCTCTCGAAGTCTACTACTACTCAGAGGCGCTCCCGACTACAGCATTTGATACTGTGCCGGAATTTTCACGCCGAAGCGCCACGAGCAATTGCGAGTGAAGGACTTGCCCAAGGTCCGTACGCAGCGGCTACAGTGGGATTCGAACCTGCAACCCTCCGGTCACAAGGCGCCGAACTTACCACTGAGCCACCACGACCCACAGAAGTGCACACAACGATACGACATTCGGCATTAGCTGTTTTAATCATCATACAACCAAGTGAACTTTTACAGAATGAAGCTATCTCGATCCGTACACAGGGACATACAGATCTCATATGACAATACATTATCTAGACCAGGGGTGGCGAACCTATTTTAAGCTGCGTGCCAAAATGCTGCTAAATCATTTTTAAAAATACCGTCGCGTGCCCCTCGGAATTTTGAACAGTGAATACAGTTATTTTTCTCATAGGTTTTAGTTAATAAAGCGTAACAAAAAATGAATTAAAGATGTTATATCAAAGATCTTTTTGAATGAAGTTAATTAAAATTAAGTCCTTCAACAAAGCAACTGTGGATTTGTACAGGGATTTGGTATTTCGAGGTTTGAATTTTCGGGGACGCTCTGTATTCCACGTGCCCTAAAAATTTCAACGCGTGCCACTCTGGGCACGCGTGCCCCAGGTTCGCCATCCCTAATCTAGACCCTGCTTATTAGTAGGGTTAGAGTGACTATAGACAATGTATTGTCCTATATTTATATACGTTATCTTATCAGACGGTCGCTATAGAGACCCGTGTATTTACACGGCCCAGCCCAGTAGCTAGTGTTTAATAACCGCATGTCCTATTTGCACTCCTCGATTCGGAGCAGGACAGGGCAATGAACGCTTCCACTTTGCCATAGTTGTTGGGTTAAGTGCACGGTAGAGGAAAGATATAGAAGATATTGAACGAGTTACATGTAGAGAGAGACAGACAGACTGACAGACAGACAGACAGACAGACAGACAGACAGACAGACAGACATAGATAAGAACAAGGTTATGTTATCCGAACCATTAAAACATTGCGATACAGATCTATGCTTAAGAAACAGGGAATTGGCTCCCAATAGCCATGACAAATTCAGAGGAATGTCTGTCGGTAAGTCAGTCAGTCAGTCAGTCGGTCAGTCAATAGAAAAATCCAGCAAATCAGTCAGCCAAAGATAGCCAGCCAACGAGTCGGTCAGTCAGTGAGTCAGCATGAGTCACTCTGTTTTCTGTATGTCTGTGTGTCTGTGTGTCTTTCTGTCTGTGTGTCTGTGTGTCTGTGTGTCTGTGTGTCTGTGTGTCTGTCTGTCTGTCTGTCTGTCTGTCTGTCTGTCTGTCTGTCTGTCTGTCTGTCTGTCTGTCCAACAAACTCGAGAGAAGCATATCATCGTACATTGCACCGCCTATCGAACGATCCCAGTAGTGTAGATAATATCGACGATTGCCGGTGGCGAAAGTGCAGAAGCACCCTCCAGAAGCGTCAGCCTCCGCTGCCTACAGCGCCAGACCGCCCGTCCGTCCGTCCGTCCGCCCGTCCGACCCAAGTCCGCCCTTGCGGCTGCCTCCTTTGCAAACAATATTGAGACACACGATCAGCATCAGCAGCAGCTCCATCGGCTCTGGCTCCAGCATCAGCAAGCGGAGGCTGGACACGCATCCAACGGAGACATCGCGGTCGCCCGCGCAGATGCGACTTTTCTCGCAAACTAATCGGGTATTAGTTCTTGAACAAGCGGATAATTGCGAGTGCTGAAAGGAAGAACACTACGACTGTTTTACGACCGATATAAGTGTGTGCGTGATTCCTTTAGCTGCTTTTCTACACGGTTTATCATGCTCGTGCGTATGTGTTTAGGGCCAAGCTCTCTAGATATGAATTACCGATTCATCGGAAGTTGTATACTCATTAATATAATCGGAAGAGGGCAATTCATATAGTTTATTACAGGAGACGAGAGTCTCGTTTAGTGTTTTGTCATCGCTAAACAGACAACTCATCTGACTTGTGGTGCTCAGTGGCTAGTTGGTTAGAGTGCTCGGCCTGTAACGCGGAGAGTACGGGTTCGAGCCCCGCACGAGGTAGTTACTGTGTATACGGATCTTGAGCAAGTCCTTCACTTACAACTGCTCTGCGCCATGGATGTTGTCGTATCGTTGTGTGTACTTCTGAACCTTAGAAGGAGGGCACTGTCAAATACAGTTGTATTGTTCATTTGTTTCATTGTAGTGTATTGACGAGAGCTTGTTTTCAGCAATGAGCTAATGGCCTGAGCTTAGCGTTTAAGTAGCGCACGAGTAATTTTAAAGTAAACTATCTTACAGTTTGCGATTCTTCCTCTCTTTCTTTCTATATCTGGTGTCTAAGTGTCTGTCTGCCTGGCTATCTATCTACCTATCTGTCTGTCTGTCTGCCTGTCTGTCTGTCTTTCTATCTATATCTCGCTCTTACTGTCGTTCGCTCTCTCTGTCTCTCTCTCTCTATTTGTCTCTCTGTCTCTCTTTTTCTCTCTTTCTCTAGCTGGTAGCAATTAGCTATTTTGTAACGCAAGCGAAATCTATGAGAGTAGAACGTTACAATGCACATTTTAAACCAGCATCTGAAATATTTCCTGATGCATGTCCGCATGTCAATTGTAGAACTCTTACTTTTAACTGGATATTGACCTGAATTCTGACAAATATATTAGGTTTTGAAGCAGAGGCTATACATTAGTGTAAAATGACTGATTTATCCTTCGATTTCTCATGAGATTTGTCCTTAAATTTGTCCTTAGCTTTCTACTTAGATTCATCCTGAGATTTGTCCTTAGATTTTTGCTTGGATTTCTCATGAGATTTGTCCAACAATTTCAAGCTCATGCGCTAACTGAGAGCACCAGCTTATAATTACGAACGATAACTATTGCAAACCTCAGTGCAAACCTAAACGCGTGTGACATAAATAATTAACCAATAATACGGTAACAAACACGGCCATCCCTGCAAATATATCTTGTGTTACATAACTTAAGTGTAAGTCCAGAATAGAAGAATGCAAGGTAACTGTTAGGGATGTGCATTCAAGAATTGAAAGATGCGAATGGATGGTGCGCCGGACCTTAGCGCGGAGAGTAAGGGTTCCAGCCTCGAGCCAGAGGGGTCGCCGTGTGGGGGCCTTGAGCAATGAGCAAGTCCTTTACTCACAATTGCTCAGCGCCATCGATGTTATGTCGTATGGTTGTGTGTGCACTTCTGAACTTCGGAAGGGGGATATCAAATTCAGTTGTATTGTATTGTAATGTACATGATAGGAATTGGCTACGATTTTAGGCCAAACGGAGCGTATACGTGAAGCATCTAATCGGGTAAGTGGTGCTAGATAAATTAGAACATCACGTGACGTTTGGTAAATGCTGCCTTCGAGTGTGCTTGATCAAAGCAGATCTTCTCGTTGTTTTAGTTACCGCCTCGACTGACCAGGTGGCGTCAATCCGCCACATCCGCTCAGCCGCCACACTTGGTAATATGAACAAACGCCTACATCTGTACTGCCATCCTACGTCCGTTATTTAAGACTTTCCGAATGTTTCGGACCGCGCCATCAGAACCCGGCTTAAGTCAGTTATCGCAAGGCGCGGCTAGCATCGTCCGTCCTCCTCCTCCTCCCTCCTCCTCCTGCAGCAGCCTCTGAAGCCGACTTGCTACATCGTCGTCGGCGCCGTCAGATGCGGAACGCTGCCGCCGCAGCAAGAGTTGCATCTCGCGACTGGAATTGATCTTGGCTTTAACAGCCGCGCAACGGAAGTAGCGAGACGCGTCCGGGGCTTCTGCGGATATCGATCAGCTTTGGATTCCGGGCGCCGGTATTGATCCACGTTCGGAACACACACACACGCACAAACACACACGTAACACACACACATGCACGCGTACAGAAACGCGTACACACAGCCACACGGACGCGTACAGACGCACAGCCGACAATATGAAGCCGCGATTATTTGCCATAACTAAAGCCGGCCAACTGTAACGTACCGGTCGTGTGATCGTCAGCCATGGCCAAACAACACCGGAACAACGAGGTTCTAATGGACAGGGATTTCTTCTTCTTCTTCTACTTCTTCAGTCGGACGGCTATCGTGAGTTCGACGGGACCGGAAGCTCGAGGCACCGGAAGCGGACGAGTCTGTGACGGTCTTCGGCCGTTGAAGGATGTGCGAGCGTCGTAGAGCCGAGGCTCAAACTGAGGCAGAAGCTAACAATTGGTCGGGAACTCTAAGACAACGAAGACGTTCAAGTCATGCCTGAGTGGTTCTATGCGAGTGCGCCAATGTTGATATCAACTATGGCAGCCTATGCCACGCTCATGACGATATCGCGTAAGTAACAGAAAACCAATATCCTGCAACATCCTACAGTATCCTATAATATCCTGCAATATCCTACAATATCCTGCAATATCGTGTTCTTGGTGAACGAGCTAACTGTTCTTGATGAACGAGCTAACTGTTCTTGATGATCGAGCTAACTGTTCTAGATGAATGATCTAACTGTTCTTTGTGAAACGCGCCTTTTCGGTTGCTAGACCTACTTTTTGGGACTCTCTCCCTGTGTCTGTGCGCTCTGCTCAGTCGCTTGTGTTATGTCGTTCACAACTGAAAACTCACCTCTTTCAGATTGTTTATCCACTGTACACGCTGCCTATCTGTTTTACGGACTGATCTTCTGGATATTGACCTGATTACGACTTGGTTCTAGTGTGCCATCGGTTGATGCCTTGTGCATTAGACGCCAGGGCAATAGAAGTTACTAATTACAATTACCTGCAATCGCAACCGTAATCGTAAACTCCACATTTCTAAAGCGCTACTCTGAAGCTAAACGCAGGGCACCAGCTTATTCACGAGCGCTGCGTTGTATCAGAGGAGTTGTCCAAAGATATCCAGTCTATGGAGGTCTGAGTCGGGTTGCCAGAGAGACCTGAGAGAGGAGGCAGAGCAACTGCTAAGGCGGGTTTCGTTGAGGACGAGAAAAAGCTTGGAAAACAGAGGATCAGATGGATTAGAGTAGGAATCCACTTATTCATATTACAACATTAAATTATTCACGCCAGTTAACTTTAGTCAAATAAGAATATTGTCCACTAAGTGTACACGTTTTTCTATAGCGACTGCATACGGCCTTGACAGTCTATTGGTTATTTCTCACATTTTATTATTTGTTTGTTTCTCCAGACTAGTGTTCAGTCATAGTTCTCTTGTCCACGGTTGCGGTGTGTCAAACAGTATATGATCAATAATAAAAACGAATATGATGATGATGACCCTGCTCATTCTTCAATGAATTGGCCGGGTGAAATCCTTCCCCACCGGTACCAGTTTGAATGGGTGCCACGCCAGGTAGCTGTGTCCTTTGTCACCGTGGATATCAAAGGAGACACGAGGAGGCCTGAACAATAACAACGTGTTTCTGTAGACCTATAACAACAACGCCTACACTTATTCACAATGCATTATATATTATTCACTGAAAACAGTATACGAGCCAGAGATAATGAGGCAAACATAGACCGGCTTAGACATAATGAGAGAGGGGAAAGGAGACACAGACGCACAGACAGGGACAGAATGACAGACGTAGACACAGAATAATCTTTGGAAAGATATAGCACGGCAAAGATACAGACAGGGGTGAATTTGGTGAAATAGGGTGAAATAGAAAGAATGAGGCACAGAGACACCGCACGAGCAAGGCTGATATGGAAGCACTTGCTTCAACATGATCTGACTTGCAGTTTAATAGATTACTGGAATACACTTGCTCAGTCATCTATTTGTTGTCTTTGACGAAACTATGCGGCGTGTGTGGCTTACTTAGCTTTAAGCAGGTCATTTAAATCTGGCTATTCGTGTATGTATGTATACGTTTTCTATAGTCTGGTGGTCTTGACCGTGTTCATGGTTCAGCGAATTGATGCGAACAAGCTCAAACAACTCAAAAGTTACGTTTACATTGTTGTTATTCGATTATAAGAGAGTATGAAGTAGATCTATCCAAATGAGTGCCTTCAACATTAGACGTAGAGTTTTAAACTGGACCCGAGATGGACAGGCGACGATCCGAAAGGGCAATTCCCCAATGCCCCATCTCGGGGACATGCCAATGATTTGCCCTAAAACCTGGTTAAGTTATGGGTGGCCGCTAACGTCTAAACTGAACAAAGCCATGACAAAATTAAGAGTGTTAAAAAGGTAATTAAATTCTCGGAACTGAAACAGGCAATTTAAATCTGGGAAAGTGAAACAGGACATTTAAATCTTAAAACTTAAACAGGACATTTGAATCTTGGAACTTAAACAGAATATTTAAATCTGGCAAAACTGCAACTGATCATTTAAATCCCGGAAACTGAAACAGTCCAATTAAATTTGTAAAACTGAAACAAGTCATTTAAATCTGGGAAACTGAAACAGGACATTTAAATCTTAAGAGCTTAAACAGAACACTTAAATCTGGTAAATTGCACAACTGGACATTTAAATCTGGGAAACTGAATAAGATAATTTAAATCTTAATAAATGTTGAATAGTTTACAAGCTATTACCCTCACCAATGGACACTACCATCCCAGCTTATCCAGAATTCATTTATTCATTCATTCTGATAATTTATATAGCGCCTCTTCAAGATACCTACTCAGAGGCGCTCCCAGCCCAGCCACACCTAAGGAAATGTGATTTGAGGGACTTACAAAAAGCAGGCAATTTTAGTTGAGGCAGCATGCGGAGGTCTAGACTCTTGAGGGAGGCCATTCTCGATCGAGAGCCCCACAACTGAAAAGGCCCCACACTGTCTAATAGCATTGCGAACACGCGGGACCAAAAGCTCCTCCCTTGCCGAAGAGCGGAGAGTTCGACGGGCTGCAAGGTCAGACACAGATCAGACAGGTAGGATGGAGCACAGCCAAGAAGGCACTGCCTAATAAGTGAAACAACTCTTTAGGAGATGCGCTGAGAAATAAGAAGCCAGTGACGGGCATCACTCATATAGGCAAAGACAGGAGCATGTTTTAGGTGGCCAATGAGGTTATTATTATTATTATTATTATTGCCCCAAGGTACATATGATCCCTCGGGGACTTAGATATTGAGGGACTTACAAAAAGCAGGCAATTTCTCATCCTCATCCTCCGCTAAGTCGTTGAAAGTGCCGCGAAAAGTGATGGCATTATAGCGCTGAATACAGATGGAAAGGAGCTGGAAGAGAAACGTAACCTCTCGTGGCTCCCCAGAGATGGCCGAGAGTCGCCGATCAACCTCTCGAAGGAAACTGATCCCGGCGGCGTTAATTGGCCTCAGTGTCTCAGAGGCAATGGGAAAGAACAGGTGAGACGGGGGCAGCCCCGAACACCTCTCAGATTTGCGAATGGCAGCCTGCTCCGCAGCGGCTCCTCCAGCATTGGCTGTGTGAGTGATATAAGATGCGGCGCAGGTGTGAATCACCGTGGCGTCCCAGGCCAGATATTTTATCCGACGCCCACGGGATCATTGTGGCCAAATCGGGTCTCTTGCAATCTGTACGGAACAAGCCTTCGTACTCGGGACATCAGCCTTTCGAAGGGCTCGCCAGACAATGTCATTGATGTCGTGATGGCGAAGAGCTCGAAGTTTATTATTATTATTATTATTATTATTATTATTATTATTATTATTATTATTATTATTATTATTATTATTATTATTATTATTATTATTATTATTATTATTATTATTATTATTATTATTATTATTATTATTATTACACGTAACGTCGACGAAGAGGAGCGAAGACAGGCGTGGACGCTCGCAACACACGAAGCCACCACCCAGCAATCCCTCGCAGATGGTAGAAGACGCTGCGCATTGGTTAAAGTGGTTTGGGTGAGCAGTGGGAACGCCAAAGAAGAGTTTCATTGGAACGCATGCGTGAGCAGTGGGAACGCAAGCAAAGAATATCGAGAGCAGTGGGAACGCCGTTACCAGCGTTCCCACTCCACTTTAACCCCTGACGCTGCGTACGGGAATCCCTCTGTCACCGGGTCTGTGAAGGACGACAGTCTGCAAAACGACAGTTGTTCGTAGAAAGTCACAGCAGTAGAATGTTCAGCACCAATTCAATGATTCTCTTGGCCTTAGCTGTCCAGTTAGAACCCTGAACCCCTCGTCTGGACAAAAAGGCAGTGAAAACTCTCACTCGCAATTACATTTCTTGCCCTTTTTTGGTGTTTCTTCAAAATTTGGGGGGGGGGGGGACAAATATATGGCGTGTTCCCCCACTCTTAGAGGTGGGGTCATGTCCCCCTCGACCCCCTAGATCGCCGCACATGCCTGGTTGAAGAAAAAACAGAGTAGAAGCGATACCACTAAATCGCTCCAACGACTCAGCTATAAGCACAGTGAGGAGATTAGTCGTGCCGCAGGTGCTGAGCTTTACCTGGAAGGCCGCGGTGACCGTAGTGATGACGAATGTGACTGAGATGAAAGACGAAGACAAACTAATGACCAGGCAACATCATCATCCGTCTTCGGCTGTGACCTCTGATCTCTGTCACATGACGTCATTAGTTCATGTCTGTAACTCTATACGAATGTTCATATAAATGTATACAGAAACATAGTCTATACAAATGTACAAGCATACATACATATATATATTATATACAAATATGCACAAATGAATACACACATACATACATAATGTATACGTATATACATACATACGAACATACATAAACACATACATACATTTATACATACAAAACATACATACATTTATACATACATGCATGCATGCATACATGTGTATACATACACAGGTGTTCAAAACTCTACATGCATACAAGCATACTCTATCTTACGGACTGATCTTCCGGATAGTGACCTGATTACGGCTTGGTTTTGGTGTACAATCGGTTGATGAATAATGTCTTGTGCATTAGACACCGGCGCAATAGAAGTTACTAATTACAATTACAGACAATACATGAGTGCATATATACATATAGCGCATACATAAATACATACATACATGTACGCACCTTCATATACATGTACACACATGCACGTGCATACATTTGTACATACGTGCATGCCTATATATGCCGGGTGTGCGCAGTGTATGATTTTTCACTATAATCTGTATATGCTGGAATGCCTTTTAGTTCGCTAAGTGCTTTGTTATCGAACTGATGCCCCAACCTGTCAATAACATCTAGACGCTGCAGCTGCTGACTCGGAAAAAAGCCGCGTGACTCTGGGAAGTCACGTGACACTGTCCCTTTGATTGGCTTAAGCGAACGGATGGTGCGTTCGGAGCGTCCTCAGGGTGGTTGAAGAAACCCAAAGCAGGGAGACGCCGGCCGGTGTGGCTTCGCTGGTGTTTTTTGTAGCGCCCTGATCGATGCATTCCTTTGGGTCTGGACGTCGTGCATTCGACCAGCGAAGAAGACCAGATGACACGCAATGCTTCCTAATGAAATGAGGCGAAGAGTAGCTGCTCGGCTCTCTTCTTAGTCTGCGTTGACGCGAAATCCCACGAAACCTGTCTTCATGGCATGACGTGTTTCTCGGCGCACAACCACCAGAAGGATTCCCATCTATACTTACATGCATGTATGCAGAAGTTCTTTATAAGGCCCTGAAAACGCATTATATGAATGGCCATACATATACATATATGTATACATATATACATATTAGGGCTGTACCGAATAGGTGATTATCACTATTCGGCCGAATACGAATAGTTGAACCAACTATTCGGCCGAATACGAATGCGAATACGAATAGTGTACAAAATAGGTCTACTGACAACATTCAAAATTTCAAATGTAAGCAAAAATTTCAGTTCAGTAAATTTAATACATAAACTAAAAGTAAACAGTCACTGTACACAAAGAATGAGATTACCGACACTTCGATACCGCGGTTCAGGCAGTAGGCAACGCCTGGCTGCAACCACAGCATATATTATGTTAATGAGAGAGTTACTTCAGTCCACTCGCTATAGCAGCCGCATATGCAGAAACAGATGTCACGTGACCACTATTCGTATTCGGTCCGCCGGCTACTATTCGGCCGAATACCGAATAGCTGTTTGGCCAACTATTCGGCTCCGAAGCGAATACGAAGCGAATATTCGGTACAGCCCTAATACATATATATATACATATATATATATATATATATATATGTACGTGGGCAATGCATCGAAAACACACAGCCGGACACGGTGACAAACGCGGGTACTAACAGACACACTCAGACAAACAAAGATGTACTAGACAGTATCATTATTATCAGTGCTTTTTTCTAGAAAAAAAGGTTCCGGAACTGAACAATTATGGATGGACTAAAATCCGGAGAAAAACGGGATTGGAGGTTCAGATGGGTCTCAATAAGCACTGAAAACAGTTCACAACGCTGAAATTAAATTAAAATAACTAAATTATAATTTTCATTACTAAAATAAATAAATTATATTTTACAAGCTGAAAAAGGTGCCGAAACACTGCTTCGGCGCGTTCCGGCTGAAAAAGCACTGATTATTATTATTATTATTATTATTATTATTATTATTATTATTATTATTATTATTATTATTATTCAATGATTCTTATAGGGTCACCGAATCATTGATTAGTCAGTTATCGCTAAAAGCCGATGTAGTTTCAAGATGCGTCGTCTATGCTTTAAATCAAATACAAATCTGACAAATTTCTCGTAATGCTTGTTGCGCCTTTTTTAACTGACATAAGACTTGCGAGAAGATTAAATCACGTTTAAGACCAATTCATCCAAACTGTCATTCCTGAACAGTCTGTTCCCTTTGCAAACGCTTTGAATGCGCACGTCGGCGTGTGCGTACGTGACAGCAAGTGTGCGTTGCCATAGAAATGAAGCATTCATCTGCAAGTCTACAGCGACATTTTCTTAATATGTCGCTTATAAATTGACCGTTGGCGCAATCTTTCTCTGCTGGTTCCTGTCGCAGCTCTGCAGGGTGCTTTCGCAGGACGCCCGGCTTGTTGGCGAGGCTCTTCGCTGCCGAATGACAACCAGAAGGAGCTGGGCTGCCGCTGCTCCGGGCTCTCATTGATGGTTCGTAGAAGAATAAATTGTTCCGAGTGCCTTGAAGATATTTGCAATATGCCAATGCTTTCCGATAATAAATTAGTATTCTGAGATAGGAGATGGCGCCTCGACTGCGATGCGCTGAAGGTATTTGACCTATACAGTGTCCAGTTCGAGGGTGGAGTGTATGACGTCAAGATGAGGCTTAGAGTGCATGATGTCAGTTGCTGCCAAGACGAGGCTTAGAGTGCATGACGTCAGTTGCAGACAAGAAGAGGCTCGGAGTGCATAACGTCATTGCAGCTAAGACGAGGCTTGGAGTATTGTGACCTTTTCTGCAGCCAAGACGAAGCTTGATGTGCGGTGACGTCAGCTGCAACTAAGACGAGGCTTGAAGTATTGTGACGTCAGTTGCAGATAAGACGATGCTTGGAGTATTGTGACTTCAGTTGCAGCTAAGGCGAGGCTTGGAATAATTATGGTGTCGTCAGTTCCAGCTAAGACGAGACTTGGAGTATGGTGACGTCAGTTGCAGTTAAACGAGACTTGGAGTATGGTGACGTCAGTTGCAGTTAAACGAGACTTGGAGTATGGTGACGTCAGTTGCAGCTAAGACGAGGCCTGGAATATGTGACGTCGGTTGCAGCTAAGACGAGACTTGGAGTATTGTTACGTCAGTTGCAGCAAAGTCGAGGCTTAAAGCATGGTGACGTCGGTTGCAGCTAAGACGAGGTTTGGGAATATGGTGACGTCAGTTGCAGCTAAGACGAGGCTTGGAGTATTGTGACGTCAGTTTCAGCTAAGACGAGGCTTGGAGTATTGTGACGTCAGTTGCAGCTAAGACGAGGCTTACAGCCATCCAGTTGCAACCAAAGCGAGGCCTAGAGTTGTATGATGTCATTCGCAGCCAAATCGAAGCTGGGACTGCATTACATGTTATGCTTATCCATTGTTCAATAAAGCAGCAAGCGCATCAATAATTTTTCATCCGCCTATATTTACCATTACTCTTTACATCACCCGTTTTCCCATTTTGATTAGTGGATGGGCAAAAATCGATATATTTGCAGGTGACATTTTCTGTAAGAGGTAGTATTGAAAGTTAAATCAACGCACTACAAAACGTAGGCTAATAGAAATCAATGGCAGCTATGACGTTTGGATTTACAAATAGGAATTCGTTGAATTCTGAGCTCAAATAAGGCGTCATAAATCATTTAGTAGACAATGTAAATTGAAATGTACACGATTTTATATAGCGACCGTATGGCCTCCACCCTGCTGATTTTTCAATAAA
Source organism: Allolobophora icterica (assembly GCA_963556255.1). Lineage (NCBI taxonomy): Eukaryota > Metazoa > Annelida > Clitellata > Crassiclitellata > Lumbricidae > Allolobophora > Allolobophora icterica. The sequence goes on along the minus strand of OY744610.1, from coordinate 38,205,510 downwards.
TTGATCGTGTAAGATCCTTCACCACCGCTGCCCATTTTGAATTGGCGCCACGCCATTGAAGGTTCCCGTGTTAGGGCCGTGATAACTCGAGATTTAAATCTCTGAAATAAGACACCTTCGGGAGGCGAACCGCGATCCGCATGTTCTCTAGACTTACACAGAGAAGTATGGGACTCAGCCTACGCTTTAACCAATGTAGCTAACCGTGCCAACAGTGCGTGTGTCCAGTTAATTTACTACGCTTTTAAAACCACTGTCTTGAAAAGACGGTCATTTTAGTGGTCAGAACCTACACTGCCCGGTAATGAGTAGTCCAACAGTGAACTGCAATATAGATCATATTATTCGTGAACTCCGCAATTCTTAAGCTGATATAACACTAAGTTAAGGAAACCAGTTTACTGACGTGCGCAAAAATCCGACAAAGTATTTGAGGCGGGTGTTTTTCCAGGTTCAGTCCCAGTTCAGGTAAGGTCAGAGAGTGGGTGAGATAGGCAAACGGAACTGATGGGGGAGTTAGAAGATAAGAAACGAGGATTGAGCGCTGTATTGATCTGAATACGGGTTGGTCTTGGTGCGCCATCGGCTGATGCCTTGTGCATTGGTACCGGTTGACTAGTTTTGCTGCTATGGGCCCCTCCAGCTGGAACCGCCTGCCTCATGCGCTTAGGGTTCCTCACTCTCCCTCCTGCCCAGTTCCGCAAGCGCCTGAAAACCTTTCTTTTCGTCAGTGAAGACACTGACCCGGGTCTGACTTTGAGTGGCGCTATATAAGTGCTTGATTACAATTAATAACTATCAATGATTAGAGAAGCTACAGTGAGAGTCTAGTTATCGGCCACAGTCGGTGTTTGCTTTGTCAACAGATTGCATGTGTCTGTAAGCGTGGTATGATCGAGTTGATGTTCGGATTTTTGATGTAGCACAAAGAAGTAGCAACATTCATTTTGATGTTTCCTGTCAGCGGATCCTAGCAGAGCAACACCAGTCAATGAGAAAGCCCCAGTGAGACGAAGGAGCCAGCCAACTGACGAAACCAGAAAAACGAGGGAATCAGACTGCTGAAGGAACCAGGAAATCTAGGAAATCAAGCAAATGAGAGAACAAGCCTTTTGATGGCATCCAGTCAGAAGGAACGCATAAGCTTGCTTAGAAACAAATCCTTCCCGTGTAGACAGAAGCAAAAGCCTTACGTTGCAATCAAATCGGCTTTACGTCTCTACGAAGCGTTGGTTCACCGCGCCTTCTGCCGTCTATGTGTGTCTTTGTTTGTGTGTGTGTGTGTCTGTGTGTGTCTCTGTGTGTGTCAGCACAATGGCGCTATATAATTAAATGGAATCCTACGTGCTTTCTCGTCCGTTTGGAGGGACAGGCGTCGTCAAGCGGTCACTAACGAACAGAGGAGACTGACCATTCCAGCTGACCGGATATACGCTGCCAAGCGCGCTTCATTTCGACGATTGATTGGCCGGCTGAAGTTGAGACTTCTGCCGCCGCCGCCGACTCGGACGCTCTATTTCGTCAAAGGTCTGTGGTTTCGACTGCGCTGGCCAATTGTTTCATTTCCCGTCTCTCTATTCTCGTCACAGTCTGTGGTCTTTGTGTTTCTCCTTTCCGTCTGGTCTCTTTCCGTCATAGTCTGTGACGGAAAATTGTTTTTCTATTCCTACAAAATTACTTCATGACTGCAGTCGTAAAACATGTAATTCCTCACTCTCGTAATCATGTCGTTGTTGTAATCTCAAGATCTATAAAGGACTACCTTGAAGCTAATTGTTGGGCACCAGCTTATTCACGAGCGCTGCTTAGTGTCAGAGGGGGTCGTTCTCTGCTCACTTCAGGTTGAACTCAAAGTCGAGAAATCCGTTATATATCTAACGAATGTAGCTGATATTTGCTAATATAATCTAATGATTTCTATAGCGCCGTTATTCACAACGCAAACTCGATGGTCAGTTCACGTGAAAACGTAGCCAACGATCGAAATCCTTTGGAGAAGCCCCCGTTAAAATCCAACAAACCAGGAACTCGGGATCAGTTCTTACAAAGAGAAACAACATCAACAGAGAAACTCCATCTCAGAATTTATATTGGAAACACCAGCTGAAGATCGCACGTAAAAGCTTTAGATATTTATAGTTTACCATTACGATTACTATCACAAATCCAAAGCAACAGGGCTCTGAAAGTTAACCATGATGCGATTTTAGACTGTAAGCAAATACTAGAAAATATGAGAGGGTCGCATTGGGATTTTTGGCTTCATGCAGAGGAGCGTCAAGACTTCAAAGTGAATGAAGTGAATATACGTAAACTACCATTTGGATATCAAATCAAATCCAATGGAAACTCCTTGTCTCTCCCTACAAAAATTGTCCATAACCCCTTCGTCAATGGTTAGATCGGGGTTAGGCAATGGGCAATCTGTCCCGGATCGTCAGTTTTTATAATTGATTTGATCTGTTTGACGATTTATTTTCGTAATTCATTTTGTTTCTATTCAAGTAACACGCATACGCAGGGCCGTAGCCAGGATTTTGTTTCGGGGGGTGTTTTCTGTTTCGGGGGGTGTTTTCTCGTCCTTGAGCAAGCCGAAATGCAACCAAGTCAACTGACCAAGGGGTTTGTCGTTAGTAAATGCATTATTTTATTTTTACATTATTTAATTTCGGGGGGTGTTTAAACACCAGAAACACCCCCCTAGCTACGGCCTTGCGCATACGTATTTTTTATCATCTTGCAACAAGTAGGTTTCGTTTTCGCAGTAGACTATAGCCATACGCGCTGCTGTCTTTGTGCATTGCGGAGCGCCGATTAACTTTGTATATCTGCTCGTGAATAAATCTTATAGAAGTTCTCGGATTATATGACATAGATAAGTTTGCAGTGGTGTGATAGGAATTCTCGGATAAGACAAGGCATGGCATTCTCTCTTAACCGGTGCAGGCAGTTTTACCATTAATTTTACCCTACTATTTGCAGCCAGTTTTATCATTAGTTTACCCTAGCAATTGCAGACACTTTTACCATTGCCTCTACCCTACTTTTGCAGTCATTGTTACTATTAACTTTACCCTACTATTCGCATGAACTTTTACAACTACTCTTACCATACTATTTGCAGACACTTTTATTCTTTCCTGTATCTTTGCAGGCATTGCTTTTCCAAGTACACACTCGTACATTGCTCGTTACCATCCATTATAATCTATACAAAGCCGCTGTTTGGTTTCAGCGCCAGGTCCCAGGTGTCGTCTGAACAGCACAGACATAAACGAATGTGACGAACAGGTCGAATACATCCGCAGTGGAAAATTCAACGAGAACTTTCTCTCCAATCCAACGGTCGAAAACTTCGACGCCCTCTGCAAGTGAGAATCAGACGATGAGTAAATTTGCATAAAATTAACAACTTTCATGACTGTTGCAATTATAATACATACATACATTCATGCATAGTTACACACATACATACATACTTGCATATATATACATACGTACATACATTACATACATTCATACATAGATACATACATACATACATACATTACATACACAAATACATACATACATACATACACACGTAGATACATACATAGTATAGATACTTGCATGCATAAAAGCATACATACATACATACATATATACATTCATTCAATCATTCATCATCATCAGTTCCTGACGCCAACCGTTTGGCGGCGATGGATACGAATAAATGATCCCCATTGTCCTCGGTCATTTGTCAAGTCCGCTGCCCCTTAGTATTAGTCCAAGTGATGCTATATCCTCATTTATTATTTATCCATTCATTCATACATACAAATAAACACAAATACATTCAATGGCATGTATGAATGCCTTTGTTTCTTCGATCCAGTGAATGATGTTCATTTCCTATTTCAGTATGTACCAGAAATGGTTGTTCTGCGTACGGTCTGCAGCAGCCTCCCGATGCAACGGCTCCTATTCCTCCTCCTCCTCTGCTTCTTCATCCTCTTCATCCTCCTCTTGGTCATCGCTGGAGCGTGACCTCCTCGGCCGGTCGAGGACTGTCATCGTTCAGACATGCACCGTGAAGCGTGAACGTAAGTGACTTGAAATCAAACATAGTCCCTTCTGGCTTCGTTGTACTCCCCCTCGGTCGATCCTTCTCGAAGACAAATGTCGCCTAAAAACACACACACGTGTATCGCCAATGATTTTGAATGCTTTGTATAAAGGCGCTTTACAATCATATAAATGCATTCACATGCAAACATGTAAATAAAGACATTTATGTATGCGCATGTATAGGCATAAATATTTATGTATGCAAATATACATACCTACACACATGCTTGCATACATACATACATCCAGCATACATACAAACATACCTACATACATAAAAATATACATACATGCATACAGACATACAGACATGCATACATTCATACAAATATACATACAAACCTGCATACATACACACATACATACATACATACATGCATACATACATACATACATACCTGCATACATACAGACATACATACATACAGACATACATACATACATACATACATACATACATACATACATACATACATACATACATACATACATACATACATACATACATACATACATACATACATACACACATACATACATACAATGTCATACATACATGCATACATACATACATACATACCGCATACATACAGACAAACATACAGACATGCATTATATGCATTACAATTACAGTCATGCTTATGGGATTTCTTTTACAATATTGCACTTTAAATTTGTGAGAGAGAGCGAGCTTTCTCATCAGATATTAGGTTCAGCCACTGTTGCCTGTGAGTAGACTTTTTCTATGAATACCTCCAGATATATAAGGTCTACCCATGGGCAACAGTGATCTATCGGTGTCGCGCGTGGTCTGCGATCTAACCATCGCGAGTTCGAGTTTTTCTGTAACGACCATGGGCAAGCTGTTAACGCAGACGTGCCTCTGTCATCAAACTGCCAATTTGGTTCGGGCGTGTCCTGCAGAGCAAACGACAAGTCCTGCAATGCGGTTGCCTCCTGTTCTGCACAACGCTGGGGTTCGTCCAATGCTCACTCAAAGGACGAAAGAGTGGGAAACAAGGGTCTCCCTACGTTCCACTACAATACGGATAAAATGTTCAACCCGCAGTCTTTTTTCTACAATTCCCACACTGCAGCCACTACATGTTGCAGTGTTTATTCGGTCATTGCCTCTGAGAGGCTCTTAAGGGGCGCTATATGAATGTTTTATTACATTACGTTACATTGCATTAGTGAACGACCTGCCAAGAGTCGTACACGTTGACACCAGATGGCAGTGAAGGCGACATTAACGGCAAATATTCCGAGGGGGAATTCGAAGGTCCTTCAGGGCCGTTTCGAAAGGCTCAACGTTCATTATTGTCACTTTCGCCTGTCCTTATTGAAAATGCATCGGTGCATGTCAACACTCTACAGACCTACGATCCTTACAGCCTTCGTTATTATTTAGAATCGTAATCGTAATCGTTACGAGGGGTCCATAGAGTAGTGGTAACATCACTGGCGTGAAGAGCAAGAGGTAGCGGGATCGCTTCCCGCAACCCTCACAAATTTAGGTCCACTCAGCCTTTCATTCGCGAGATGGCGCGTTGTTAAAATGAGATGTAGGACGTGATGGGCGCCTTGCATGGCTGCCGTGTACAGTTAAATTCGACTCCTGTAATAACTTGTGATCATCCGTTCATACTGATGTGTAATCATACTGATTTGTAATCATACTGCGTTGTGTCAGTTTGAAAATATTAAACGAAGATTATTATTATTATTATTATTATTATTATTATTATTATTATTATTATTATTATTATTATTATTATTATTATTATTATTATTATTATTATTATTATTATTATTATTATTATTATTATTATTATTATTATTATTATTATTATTATTATTATTATTATTATTATTATTATTATTATTATTAAACTCCAAATCTCTAAAGCTCCGCTTGAGAGCTACTTGCTCGCAGGGACACAGATTATTCACGAGTTTTGACTTCTAATCACGCTGATTCTAATCCACGGAATTGCAGTTATTAGTGGAGGACCTGAACATTGGGCATGGGCGTATACTTTATAGGGTTTATGAGGTTCAAAACCCCAGATAAATTGCAACACAATATTGGGGGTCAACCGGAAATCGCCTCGGACATTTGCCTCGGCCGAATATACCGTTTTTGGGCACTATTTGCTACGACAAATACTGTACACACAAATAGATGCTTGTCTGCCTCACACAGTCTTGTTGTCAAGACCTTAAACCTCAAGACCAAGACCAAGACCAAGACCTTGAACCTCAAGACCAAGACCAAGACCAAGACCTTGAACCTCAAGACCAAGACCAAGACCAAGACCTTGAACCTCAAGACCAAGACCAAGACCAAGACCTTGAACCTCAAGACCAAGACCGAGACCAAGACCCAAAAAAATCACAGTCGTATTCAGACTTCTATTCCTTACTAAAAATTGTCCAGTCGTAATACTCGCTATTTTAATGAAAACGTGAGTTTTTTTATTTTTTCAAGCAAAACAACTCTAAATGGAGACTGCAGATAAGTCCGAATTCGTATTTACAAAAGTCCTTCATGCAAAATGTTCCAAATGCCTGTCGAATTTTATAAAAACCAATTTGCTCAGAATTTTCTGACCAAGACCCCTTTTATGAGGCCCCTGTGGGGCCTCATAAAAATTCTGCCATGTGAAAAAACACGGTCTACAAGTGGTGAAATCGCTAGCACACAAAGCAGCTTTTCAAGAACCGGATGTAAATGTACAAATTAATCATGAGTCTGTTTTGAAATCATTCCATGGTAAATAACCGGAAGTCAAAAATAATTGTCCAAAACAACAGCGAAGCCTCATTCACACTGTGTAAATACTAAAGCAATAACTGTATGAGTAATTATTGGATAAATTTTTAAAATTCTTGCCGTTTGTTAAAATGAATGACTGTTCATATTGACAAAAGTCTTGGTCTTGGTCTTGCAAAACCAAGACCAAGACTTTGAACCTCAAGACCAAGACCAAGACCAAAACCTTGAACCTCAAGACCAAGACCAAGACCAAGACCTTTGGTCTCAAGACCAAGACCAAGACCAAGACTTTTAAAAACGAACTCGAGTGCACTCGAGACCAAGACCTTGGTCTCGAGGACAACAAGACTGGTTAATTCCAGACAGTGTTACAGAGAATGTATTTAGCTCTGAAAATCTACATCTGTAGATGGATGACTTTTAATTTCATGTAGGTTATGTTATGAATACACGTATACCAGCCTTCACCTAGAAATAACCGATTGTGCGTCAAAGTTTAATCACTGATCGTTAAACTAGCCAATAAGAAAGCTTCTTCTGTCAACCAATCACGGAGAAGACAGTTCGCGCGTGAAAACGGCTATATATATAAACTCGGGGTTTGTGGTATCATCGTGTGCGTGTACACTTGGGCGGCCCTGACAAGGTTGTCAACAGAATCAGATTATTCCGATGCACGGAGGTCTATGGTTACCAGATCAAAGTGTCTAAAGCACGCGAAGTAGTCAGACACAAAGGCAGGTATGATCAGAATGTGATTAAAGGAGTACCACCTGCTTTATCGGATGCAGACATCGTTAGCAGTCTTAAAGAACAAGAGCACCTGCCGGTTCTTAAGGTCGAGAGGATCCATAAGATCCAGAATAACGTAAAGGTAGCGACCTTGGCAGTATTGACCTTGCACCTCGTACAGTCACACCTGCACGACTGCATATTGGGTTTTTAACTGCTAAAACACACGATTATGTGCCCCCCCACCTACTCGATGTTTTTGTTGTTTGGGCCATGGCCACGTTGCCAAGTTTTGTAGGAACAGACAGCGATGTAGTCTCTTTGCTGGTGAGCACAAACATACCGAGTGCATCATGCGGGAAAAACATAAATGAGCAGCCCGTGGCGGACGGCATCCTGCACTGTCCAACGTATGTCCGATGTACACGTTGGCCCAGACGGCGACCACCATCAGCGTCAAGCAAGGTCTGCTGTACAGCGACGCGCTCCCGGCTGCTCGAGCGCAGCAGCTTCAGACGACAAGTGCGACCGACACACCTACATCTGCTACATCGACCAGCCACGATGCCGGATAGGCGGAGTCCACAAGAACGCGTCCTTCTGGGAACTTAAATCGCCAAAGATCTCGGACGAGGCCAAGGTCATCAAACACGCAGACCCCTGATGCGTCAAATGGTCCGGAGGAGCCCGAACAGATCGACGACGGTAAGGCTCAGAAGAACGCTCTTGACGCTCTCAGTCAAGCCTGCGCCGTGTTTGTGAGGGCAATGGAGGCCAACGACGGCACCATGATCTCGCCGGCGAAACTGATGGAGATCATCGTAGGCGTTATCCATGTTACCTTCAAGATCCCTCTCGACACGGTCTGCCACGCGGTCACGACTCCCTACGCTGCCGCTATGGAAGTCTCTGGTGCCACGAGCGCCACGTCATCCACTCCAATCGATAACCGACATAATGGATCTCCAAATACTCCAATGGAACGTGTTTAATCTCAGACCCCGTGTAGGCACCGCATCTCGGAGATGCGAAAACCGCTGACGATCGTCTGCATCCAGGAAACCTGGCTCAGGCCCGCCATCGATCTTGAGATACCCGGGTATATTTTGTGCGCCATGATCGCATTACTGAGGAGAAGGAGGAGGAGAGGAAACGTTCGTGAAGACTGGCATCGCCTACTCTACGATCAGCACCACTGACGTCCCGGAATCCATCACCATCCTGATCGACGGACTGCCAGAGGAGATCAAGATCGCGAACGTGTATCACCGACCGCCGCAACCTTTGCTACCGGACACCTACTCGCGCTTCTTTCAAGAGAAGACTGCAATCTTCTTTGGAGACTTCAACGCCCGAAACACACTTTTCGGGTGTAATTCCACCGATGCACGTGGTTGCCAGCTGGAAGACGCTATGGAAGCAAACGGCTACGTCGCTCTGAACACTGGCAGACCGACCTTCGTCAGCAACTCCACCGGAACGACCAGGTACCTGGATCTCGCAATAGCCTCGGCTCCCTTGGCCCAAAAGTGCACGAGGCCGTTCCTTGACGACTCCATGGGAAGCGACCACTCACCCATCCTCATGAGCATCAAAGAAGCAGTCCCTGTCGAGGAGTCCTTCATTCCGAGGTGGCTCCACTGAAAGGCCGGCTAGCTGGCCTTCAAGAATGACTGCATCATCGACCTAGTCAACGACGACATCGAAATAAGAGCAACAGCAACTTCCTTGGCTCGCTGATGGAGATCGCCACGCTGCACATTCCAAGGTCCACTCCCACTAGGGAGAAGACCAAGAATTTACCGTACTGAACTGACGAGTGCCGCGACACGTCAAAAGGGCACCGAGTCGCGCAAGAAGAGGCAGAAGACCAGGAATCCGGAGAATGTCGAAAAATACCGTCGCATCAATGGAATCACCCAAAAGGCTACCAAGGACGCGCAGAAGGTCTCCTGGAGGGAATACTGCACCACCTTAAACGACAAGAACAAACTCGAAAGAATCTGGGGTACCCTGAGAAAAATACCCGTACAAGGTGAATACCAGCAGTTCCAAAGCTTCAAAAAGACGGACGCGCTCACACAACGAACAAGGAGAAAGCGTATCTCTTTAGAAGGTGCTTCTCGGAAGTCAGCTGCAAGAGCAAACATTCCGTGTAATTTCAGAAGCGTAAAGCCGCCTTCGAGGAGGAGGACGCTGAGGAGATACAAGGAGGACAACTTCCTAACGAAGACTAGCCTTCAACGAGCCTTTTACTATCCAGGCTCGGAGAATGGGTCTCCTGCGTTTCAAGAAGGACATGAGTCCGGGTGATGACACCGTCACGTACGAGATCCTGGCTCAACTTCCTCATCCAAGCCTACTTGCCTTGCTGAAACTTTACAACAAGGTTTGGGAATATGGACGACTTCCGGCCTGCTGGAAAAACTCCATTGTTGTTCCTATCCTGAAGCCGGAGAAACCAGACTCCGACGGAAACTCCTATCGTCCGATTGCTCTAACATCCGTCTTATGCAAGCTGATGGAACGGCTGACCTGGCACATGGAAACTAATCACCGGTTCAACAATTTTCAGTCTGGCTTCTACAGGCTGCGGAGCTGCCAGGATCACATCTTCCGACTCCAATGTGACATCCAGAGAGCCATCCACGCCAAGTAAACCTCACTGGAGTCTTCTTGGATCTCGAGAAAGCCTTCGACCTGATGCAGAAGCTGCAGCAGCACAACATCACCGGCCAGATGTTCAACTGGATCCGAAACTTCCTGACTGACAGAAACATCCGTGTTCGCGTTGGAGTAGAACTATCCGACCTTTTCCGTAGGGAGAACGGATCGCCACAGGGCAGTGTCATCAGCCCTGTGTTGTTCATCATCATGATGAACGACATCCTGGATCCAGATAACGTCGTCAAGCTTTCTCTCTATCGCAGACGACAACGCCATCTGAAGAGCAGGACCGAACGCGGACGTGAACCAACGTCACCTGCAATGCTACCTCAACCGCGGAGGAGAATTCAAGCCGTAGTACCTGAATCTGCTGGTGAAGCATCCGCCGGGGCTGCATGGCTGCCAGTGGCGTCGGTGGAACGGTCAACGCGACTTAGGACATCGGCATACTGCAAAAGTGCATGGTGCCATCAGCGCAGCAGCTGTTTTCACATCACGCTTGTTTCAGGATGACAATGCACCATGCCATCGCGCCAAAGTGGCACCAACTGGAAGAGCCAGAACAACATCAGAACGCTGGATTGCCTCCACTCAATCTTTGGCATGTTCATGTTCATATGGAGAATTTATATAGCGCCTCTTCAAGGCTATCTACTCAGAAGCACGAAGTAGCCGGGCAGATATCCAAGAGACATAGCATCAAGAGTGAGGTGATAGAATAGCTCCTCGCCGTCTGGAACCCTATCGTCACCCACGACCACTTCGTCAAGGTGGTCCACTCAATGCCGATGCACTGCAGACAAATGGTATAGAGCACGGCCTGGCCCATAAAATAGTGATCCACAATTGACACTTAACACCAACCTTTTCAAGGCTACTGCATGACAGAGAGGGCTTACGATCGCATAGTACATGTTCTTTAATTCATTTCAACACATTGTATGTGTAATATACATAGAAGAAGCAAAGACTGATGACATGCTTGTTCTTTTTACTTTTATTTATATCGGCATATTCTCGACGTGGTAAAAAATTTTTTATGTTAATTCAAAGAAACAAATTTACTAAAAAACAAGAAAACAGTTATTATTTTTGCTTGCACATGTTTGCCTTTCACTGTTTACCTTAATACAGAACAATGAATCAAAGAATTGCAAAACTCGACAAGTGATTGCAAACTTGTGCAGACCACTGCAGACTATTCTGCTTGTGGTGCAACCGCAGTATGTTCTTGTCCACTTCTGGCATCTTGAACCGCTGTAGCTTCTTACCGACGCCCAGGCAATCTGTAGCATGGGCATCCGGATGTCTTGTCTGATGCCTGAGCCAACTGTTTGCGCTGCTGGAGTGCCACACTGCAGGGTCCTGAGGGTTATATTCTTGGCCTATATTAATTCCAGTCTTTATTTCCCCAATCAGTCGCATAGCTAGTCACTTCGGAGTCCAATTACAACATAACGCGGATGATACTCAGCTCCATATTGCACTTGCACACACTGAGTTGTCTTGTAAACTACAACTTGAGGAGTGTCCCTTTGTATGTATGGTTCTGTTTCAATGGTTTGGCCATAAACCCAGACAAGTCTGAGGCAATTTTGTTCGGTTCACGCCAACGCCTGCGTTCTCGTCGTTCGCTTTCTAGCATCGACCTCGCAGACACTGCTGTGCCACTAGCAGATGCTGTCAAAACACCTGGTAAAACCCTGGACAGCAAGCTCACATTCCAACCACACATAACAAACTTTTTCAAATCTTGTTTCTGTCACACCAGGGCAATACGACACATCTGCTCGGCTCTGACCAAGAATATGTCGCAAACCATAGCCTTTTCCCTTGTCTTCTCTCGCCTTTATTTACTTTAATTCGGTTTTTGTGGGTCTCTCAGACCTGCATCCAAAACTCCTTAGCTCGCGTGTGGCTGCGTGTCCCACTACGAACAAGCTCCTCAGTCTTACTCCATCAGCTGCATTGGGTTCGTGTTGAGTT
>OY744610.1:38158236-38188236 GCA_963556255.1 Allolobophora icterica | reverse complement strand
ACCGGATGTAAATGCACAAATTAATCGTGAGTCTGTTTTGAAATCCTTCCATGGAAAAAAACCGGAAGTCAATATAATTGTCCAAAGCAACAGTGAAGCTTCATTCACACCGTGTAAATACTAAAGCAATAACTGTAGGCCTATTGGATAAATTTTTAAAATTCTTGCCGTTTGTTAAAATTAATGACTGTTCATATTGACAAAAGTCTTGGTCTTGGTCTTGGAAAACCAAGACCAAGACCTTGAACCTCAAGACCAAGACCAAGACCAAGACCTTGAACCTCAAGACCAAGACCAAGACCAAGACCTTGCACCTCAAGACCAAGACCAAGACCAAGACTTTTAAAAACGAACTCGAGTGCACTCGAGACCAAGACCTTGGTCTCGAGGACAACAAGACTGGCCTCACATGCCGGAATTTGTAGGCTCATAATCTCAACTTTGAGCTTCATCTAGCTGCTTCTAGCATATTCAATATTGAAGAAGAAAAGTACAAAAATTCCAACACCGAAAGTCCACAACGGAAGTCAAGTCCATTTCATTGATTATTTTTCTAAAATTCAGACTGTGTTAGTCAGGTATTACAAGTACAGAAATATATTTCGATACGTTTTCATTACATGAAAATGTGAAGCTCTGCATATGGAACAAATGTTACTCGGTTCGTACCCATATCCGGCAAAATAGTATATCCAACTACTCGGATTCGGTATTCGGTGAAAAATGTCTACCCGGCTGACCCCCACACAATATATAAATGCACTACTGTCATACAAAACTAAAAATGCAAAAAAATACAAAAACACTTGACTTTCAAAACTGATCCGGTACTCTGCGACCATGTCCAATGGAAACCTCTGAAATTGATTCCTGGCTAAGCCTCTAACATTGGGCAATTATTTCTGATTGCTTGTCAACCCATTTGCTATCAGTAACATCAATTAGACTATGTTGACAACGAGTTTTTGCTTGAGTTATGGCGAGGGCCAGGAAACAATCCCTGCAACTATGCATTGTATGCAATGCGTGTATGTATGTATGTATGTATGTATGTATGTATGTATGTATGTATGTATGTATGTATGTATGTATTGTATGTATGTATGTATGTATGTATGTATGTATGTATGTATGTACGTATGTATGTATGTATGCATGTATGTATGTATGTATGTATGTATGCATGTATGTATGTATGTATGTTGTATGTATGTATGCATGTATGTATGTATGCATGCATGTATGCATGAATTCCTGCATGCAAGCATACATACATGTATGCATGCATGTATGCTTGTATGTATATGAGTAGGCCCCTATGCATACAGATATGTACGTATTCATGTACTTACGTACGTGCGCATGTACGTATATATGTGTGTACGCACGTATATAGGAATGTATGAATGCATGTATTATATGTATATATAATATATGTATGTATTTATGCAATGTAAGCTTTTAGATTTGATAGTCATCCATGTTTCAACGCCTTTGTGAAACGGGTCAAAGCGGGATATATGTTGTTCATATGCACGCATTCCCGAATCGATTAGTTTTTGGAGCGAGCCTTGATCCAACGAATGTTGACTTTAGTGTGATCGACGGACTAACTGAAGGGACGAGAAAAGCGGGTCCAATTTTTGGACGTCAAGATTAAATGGCTTTAATTTGAGCGTGGGTCCAGTGAGTAAAACTTTAACGATGCCTCACGTCTCTCCAGGCGTCTGTGTATTTATGGGTCCCAGGTGGTTGACGGACGATGGCTCCTCTCTGCAAGTGGCTGTCGCTGCCTCGATGGTAATATTTTGTCTCTGAGGAGGAGGAGGAGCGAGAGAAGGGGAAGAAGCTGTTGTGGGGAGGGAGAAGGAAGAAGAGGAGGATGAGGAATAGAAGAAGGAGGTAGAGGTTGATGACGGAAAAGAGTAAAAAGAGCAGAAGGAAAACGAGGAGGGGAGGGAGGACTATGAGCAGGAGGAAGAGGCTGTTGTGGGGATGGAGTGGGAAGAGGAAGAGGCAGAGAAGTGGAGGAGGAGAAGGAGGAAGAGGCGGTTGTGAGGAAGGAGCAGGAAGAGGAGTTAGATGAGTGGAAGAGGATGAGGAAGAGGAGAAGAAGATGAGGAAAAGAATAGGAAAAGGTATTGAAGAATATTGATGAAGGAGGAAAATAAGGAGTAGGAAGAGGAGGATAGAGAGTAGAGAGGAAGAGGAGAAAGCAGTGGCGTCACGAGTGGGGTGCGGGGGTGCGGACCGCACCGGGTGACACCCTCAGATGGGGTGACACCAAAATGACAAAATCACTGTCTAAGAATTTTGCAGAGTTTCAGCAGAAATCAGGGACGTGAAATTTGTGTAAGATGACGAATTCCTAAGAAAGATCATCAAATTTCACCTAAAGCTGAAAGTCTATGCTAATTTACTTTTTTGAACATTTTAATGAGGGTGACACCATGACTTACCTCACTGGGTGACACCAGCCCTAGTGACGCCACTGGGAGAAAGAGGAGAATGAGGAGGATGAAGATGAAACAATATTTGAGCAACTTGAGACTTAATGAGTAGGAATTTAAATGCAATTACAATTTGAGCTTTTGTGAGTGAGTGAGTGAGTGAGTGAGTGAGTGAGTGAGTGAGTGAGTGAGTGAGTGAGTGAGTGAGTGAGTGAGTGAGTGAGTGAGTGAGTGAGTGAGTGAGTGAGTGAGTGAGTGAGTGAGTGAGTGAGTGAGTGAGTGAGCGAGTGAGCGAGTGAGAGGAAGCTGATAAGATAGTTGTGGTGAAGCGGGATGATGAGGAATAAGGAGAGGATGACGAGGAGTAATCGGAAGAGGAATAGGGTAACGAGGACAGCGAGGAGGAAGAAGAGGAGGCATAAGAAAGAGGAATAGCATAACGATGAGGAGTAGTAGAAGCAGCAGAAAGAAGCTGAGTAGGAGGAATATGAGAAGCAGAAGGGAAGAGGAGGAGGAAGATTAGGAGGAGGAGTAGTAGGAGTGGAGGACGACGAGGACGACGAGAAGGAGGAGGTAGTTGTTTGCCGTTGAAGTCGTAATATGGAACGTGCAGCCGAGGATCTAAGGGACGTTGACATTGAGTCCGGAGAAATAGCCGCCTGGAGAAGCCATTTTGCCATGCAAGGCCTCCAGGCTTAGTTCCACTCTCCCGTTCCGCCTCCTATCCTAACAGTCTTTCAAGAGATGTCTCGTTGCAGCAGGCACTTGTGCCTAGGCCTGCGTAATTCGCCACTAGACACAGAACTGAAGATCACGCTACAGCAGTCATACACAGATAGATGCATACACGCCCATACATACATAAATACATACGAATACAAAACGAATACGAATACGAAACGAAACTCGTTTATTGCCACCAAAAATAATATGCTGCTACCTCATCGCATTCACTCACTCACTCACTCACTCACTCACTCACTCACTCACTCACTCACTCACATACATATTACGACTTCAACGGCAAACAACTACCTCCTCCTTCTCGTCGTCCTCGTCGTCCTCCACTCCTACTACTCCTCCTCCTAATCTTCCTCCTCCTCTTCCCTTCTGCTTCTCATATTCCTCCTACTCAGAACATACATACATACATACATACATACATGCATGCATACATACGTACATGCATACAATGTCATACATACATACATACACACATACATACACACATAGAATAGATACACACATACACACATACATACATACATACATACATACATACATACATACATACATACATACATACATACATACATACATACATACATACATACATACATACATACATACATACATACATACATACATACATACATACACAAAGACTGCAGTTTTCCAAATTGCATTCATAGCATGTATTAATAGTATTTTCCTAAGGATCTCAGCCAAACATGAGCGTCAGACGGTAGTCGGTCAAAGTGGCTGTGGTCTGCTGCCAGGCATTTCATGCCTGTGAGCCACACATTGGTGTCTGATGCGATGAGGTAGCAGCACCCTAACGCCGACGTGGCATTTCATGAAACGCTGCAACCTCCCACATGCGCTGCCGATATAAATCTGCCCGACCCTACATCGATGGAGGCGATAATGCTAGGGACCCAAGCATCACCAGCCATGTCAGCAGCTTCAGCAGCCGCAGTACCACCACCGCCACCACCACCTCCACCACCACCACCACCACCTCCCACAGCAACGACCTTCAGCTGCCGTTTGCTTTCGCTTCTAATCGATATAAAAGCAATCGCAAGTCACTGTAGTATGTATTGGTATGCGTCTTTGCCTGCGTGCGTGTCTTTCAAGTGTCTTTTGTGTATCCTTGGGTGTTTGTGTGTGTGTGTGTGTGTGTGTGTGTGTGTGTGTGTGTGTGTGTGTGTGTGTGTGTGTGTGTGTGTGTGTGTGTGTGTGTGTGTGTGTGTGTGTGTGTGTGTGTGTGTGTGTGTGTGTGTGTGTGTGTGTGTGTGTGTGTCTTGATGTTCGTATTTGTGTGTTTGTATTTATCTGTCTCCTAGTGCGTCTGTATGTCTGTTTGTGTTGCTCTCTTTGTCACACGTTTTTCTTCGTGTATCTTTTGATGTGCCTATGGGTGAATATCTCCCTCTCTTTCTGTGTCCCGTTACGTGTGTTTCTTTATATGTCTGCGTGTCTGTGTATGTGTGTATAATTCCCTTTTGTCCTGTTGTCTGTCGTTTCGTCTGTCTTTGTGTGTCTGTAGACCGGCTAGAACTATCAGCCATGCCATGAAGATCATGTGTGCCTATCTCTCTGTCTGTTTCACGCTGTTTGTCTTTGTGTCTGTTTGTCTCAATCTGTTTCTCTCTGTTTACCTCTGTATCTATCATTCTGTTTCTCTGTGTTTACTTATCTGTCTCTGTCTGTCTCTCTCCCTGTTTATCTCTGTATTTGCTTTTGTGTCTGTCTTTTTCCGTTTCAATGTCTGTTTGTGTCTGTTTGTGTGTGTGTGTGTGTCTTGCTTTATATGTTTCTCTTTCTTTTCTTTTGTCCGTTTGCCTCAATGTTTGCGATAATCTCCATATTTTATCGTTTGCTTCACGAGTTCTGCCATCTGTCTATTTGTTCATCTCCTTCACTGTCTGTTTGCCTGTCCGCCTGTCTCTTTGTCTGTCTGCCTGCCTGCCTATCTGTCTGTCTGTCTGCCTGCCTGCCTGTCTGCGTGTCTGTCTGTCACGAGTTCTGCCATCTGTCTGCCTGCCTGCCTGTCTGTCTGTCTGCCTGTCTGTCTTTCTGTCTGTCTGTGTATCTGTCAGACTGATCGATATGCGCCTAATGCTGCCAGCTAAGTGAATTTCTTTGAATGTCTCCCAGATGACATCGGCAATAAAAGTGACAAGTCTTCATCGCTGAAATGGCATCACGCCCCCCACCGCGGCTGTCTCAGAGCATCTACCCGATCGGGGATGGATCCTTAAGAATGGCACGAAGGGACAGAGAAGGCGAAGGGAGTGGAAGGGATGGCCAGAGTGATGACATGAGTAGCCATAGAAGGTGGGTGGAGTGCGGGAAGAACCAAGAAGGATATATAGGGACAGAACAGGCAGGTGGAAAGAAAGTACCAGAAGGGTCTGCGAAGGAGGAAGGACGGGAACTAGGGGACACGAGAGAGCGGCTATAAAATGACGATAAAACAGGAGAGGCATATGTGACCATGCCTCCGGAAAACCCTCACAAAGTCGGTAAAGTTAATTTGCGAGGAACTCGGTCAGCGTACAAAATCATAAAAATAGGTCAAAATGAGTTTCTTGCATATTTATATTCCTTTTAGTGTTAGCCATCGGAATGTAAGTCCTGTAGCGTTTTGCCGTTTAAGTATCTTCGTTTTCAGTTTTACTATGATGCCCTGCAATTAAAACTTAATTTCGCATGTCATTTTCCTAATTTGAAGTCATGTGAATGGACTATTGTGGAAATGACCAAGTCATATAAATATTCACCATGACCAGTTTTCATGGTGATTTCATCGAAGTGACGTCAGAGGCGTATGAATATGCTCCAGTTTACTATGGTAATAAGCATTCACGACCCCTAAGCACCGAGGCTTAGGTTGGGCTATAATTATGGTAAATTTAACGCAATTTCTCAAAAGTAACCGTAATAGAACTTTAACATTTTCTTTATTTGTTAAATAAACATGCTTTTCACCTTATTATCTGATTATTCAGTAATTCTGGTGCAATATCAAACCCAGTTTGCATTTATTTCCGACGTTTTTTCTCGTGCCGAATATCTTGTTCATTCCTGACACTTAAATCAGTGCCTTGTTTATCTTGTATTTTGATGCAGAAAATCTCTGTTAAATAAAAATCTCCGCAGGATATCGCTCAGTCTTAACATATATGTCTTCTTTTTCTCCTGTTTCAGTGCACAAAATCTTTATAAAAATCTGTTCATCGTTACTATTCCCTGGCCTTCTATCGACTACATATATATATATATATATATATATATTATATGCATGGAAATTTAATAAGCCTATATATTGCTTGAAAAAAGACTTTAACAGCCAGCCAGAATCACTAGTGTGGTCTCAAATCGGGTACTCTTCGGCCTCGCTCGCATAATCGTTGATCCTCGGACAGGGATGGGTTACACCGTTACAGTACCAGGTTACTGCATAAATGATAAGAAAACACTTGCTTACTTATTTACTAATTTGAATTTTTTTCTCGATTTATTGCTTCTATGTTTTACAATCAATGCTTCTAGCTGCTGTCCCATTGTGCGTTTGCTAATGGTGTGATAAAGAATATACTTACTTACGTACTTACTTATATCGCTTTAGCTTTATCACCACTTACAATTAAGATCAAGCCTACATGGCTGGCGTCAGACCACTCCTGCTTCAATGCCATGCAATTATTGTCCAGAAATAGCATTCGTGCGGCGACCGTGTCAGACCTGTGTGTAGCTGTCATCGGAATTGTTTGCAGGGTCTTTGTCGAACCTTCTCTGTCTGAGTACACAGTCGCGGGAAAGCAACCACCTGTTCAACGGCTGTTACGTCATGATGCAGCTTCGAAGGAAGTCTCAAGTGATGGAACTGTGCAGGTCTGCGGAGAATGCAATCATCAATTGAAATATAAATAGCATTCAATGTTTGATCTTTACACAATGATCCCATTTGTATGTATGTATGTATGTATGTATGCAAGTATGTATGTAATATGTATGTATGTATGTATGTATGTATTGTACATATGCATGTTTGTATGTTTGTATGTAAGTATGTATTGTATTGTATCTAGAAATTTATACAGCGCCTCTCGCAGAATAACTATTCAGAGGCACTCTCAGCACAGAAGCCCCGGGGAAACAAAAATGCCTTTAGGGAACGCGACACCGATGAGGAAAAGCCTGTCATTAGTTTGGCCCTGAGCAGAGGGGGAAGGTCATTCCAGATCGTAGGACCCACTACAGCAAACGCCCGGTACTGGGCCAAGGCAGTTTTAGCCCTGGGAACAAAAGATCCAGCCGATATATACAGAGCGCAATGGGCGAGAAGAAGATGCAGATAGCGGTTTTCTCAGATAGTTCGAGAGATATTTCGGGACAGTAGGCTGCTGAGATTTAGAGACAAGGAAGAGGATCTTATATCGGATGCGCGCAACAATAGGGAGCCAGTGAAGGACTTCACGCATCGAGCGAATTTTTGACCTCGTTAATCTGATAGGCTTCTGAAAAGCGCTATAAATTTTTTACCTCCATTATTGCGGGCTGCAACGGATTTAGTTTAACTAAAGCCGCTACATCAATATATATATATATATATATATATATATATATATATATATATATATATATATATATATATATATATATATATATAATTACGTGCATATATATATATATATATATATATATATATATATATAATTACGTGCATATATATATTATATATAATGATATATACACTGTGAACGGAAAAAAACCATACCTCTCTTATTACTACGATAATTTGTGTAATAATTTGCATATTTTAATAAAACGTGGTGGAACTTCAGTTTAAAGGATATGAATCACATGACTATTATTTTTTAGTTATAATGTGTGTTCAAAATGTCCTCCTTTGGCCTCAACACACGCACAAAGACGCGCTCGCCACTGACTAATTGCTGAATCGATTACAGCTTGATCAAATTCATCCCATGCCTGAGTTATACGTTCACGCAGTTCTCCGACATCGCGCACCTTTGTCTTGTAAACTTTTTCTTGCATCACACCCCAGATTTTGTAATCCACGGGATTAAGGTCCGGGCTATTTGGAGGCCAAAGTGTAGGGGGTATGAAATCTGGAGTTTCGTTTGTAAGAAGTTCAACAGTATCGCGAGCTCGGTGTGCCGGAGCACCATCCTGTTGAAACGTATAATATTCAGACAACTCTCGGATATCTGGTAGCAATTTCTGCAGCAACAAAACATCACGGTAGTACGCACCATTAATTTTAACCCCAGGTTCCACGAAGTGTATCGCTGTTCTGCCAAGCGCCGACACACCGACCGAAACCATTACTGTCTTGCTGAATGTCGAGCGTGTGCGTAGCAATCGACTCGCAGGGATGTTTTTCTTCAGTGTTCCGAGGGCAGCATACAGGCGATCATTTTGACTATTTGAAGGTGAAGCAACAGTGAACAGCTTTTCGTCGGTGAACCAAATGAAATGTACTAAGTTAGCAGGATAGCGAATCAACAACTGCCTTGATCGCTCAAGCCGTGCCTGTTTGTTGGCCTCCGTAAGTTCAGTCGCTCTTCGTTTCTTAAAACATTTTAAACGAAGATCAATCTTCACAATTTCATTCACAGACGTTTGAGAAATGCCTACCTCTCGTGCTATTTCTCTTTGTGTGAGATGAGTTTGTGGCCTGTCTTCTTGACTCAACACAAGATCTTGCACCTGTTGGATGTTTTCGTTATTTCTTGCAGTACGAGGTCTACCGCTGCCCACTTGACGCTTGCATGAACCAGTTCTATCAATCTTTTGCAGAAGGTACTGTAGTCCACCAAGTTTCCATGCTTTACCCGGAAATTCCCTAAGAAAACGTTTTGCACTGTAATTCTGATTCTGGCGTAAATATTGTATTACGATTCTATCCTCTTCACTGAACGCCATTTTGTAACGGATGTTTTATTACAAATGACGTCACGGGCACGTCAATTTTTAACTGCTTTAGCGCATTATTATCTGAGATTATAGTTTGGAATAAAATAGTTTTAAGCTCAATAACATTTTCAATATTTGGTGTTAATTTCCCTATTTATGGTAGAGGTATGGTTTTTTTCCGTTCACAGTGTAGTTTTCTCTGATGACTGTGGTATATAATAATAGGTTGATGTCGGACTACCTTCAATGTGAAGATCGTCTCATAAGATCGGCCTGTGGCAGCGCTATTGCTGACTTCCGGTTGGCCGTTTCCATGGAAACAGCACTGAATCCCGCGTCGCTCAACCAACAGTGCCTTTACATCTCAACCACCAACTATATCGGTCGGTCATCAGGCAGGAGTTCGTCTGCGGATCTTCTTTTGTCTCGTCTTTAGTCTTTCTCTTGTCCCCTTGCCTGTTGTCTTATTTTTACCTTTTGTTCTTAAGTTAAGTAGAAATATGTAGCGCCTTCGTGGGAAGCTTAAGCGGCCTAAAAATCCAGATACACATACTATCAGTGTCGCATTAGCAGAGGATAGGTAATGTACGTGCAGCTCCATTAGCTTGGCGACTGAAATTCGGCCCAGGTCATTCGGACCTACGCGGTGGTGTAGTGGTATGTTCGGTGCCTTGTAACCAGAGGGTCGGAGGTTCGAATCTACCTCAAGCCGTTGCGTAGCGACCCAGCGCCATCGATGTTGTGTCGTATGGTCGTGTGCACTTCTGAACTTTGTAAGGAGTACAATATCAAAATACAGTTGTATTGTGTTGCATTAACCCTCTTTAGCTTGAAATTCTATACATGTCCTGAACTTGAGACGTTGCTACTCAAGCCCCATGTCTTTAAATCTCCTCTAACTTGAAACCCTGGATCAGACTTTGAATGATGTCTTGTCCAACAGTGTCTCATCATATATCGTCTCTGCATTAGCACAGGATTTCAGGCAGCCTTGGACCGGGTCGAACTGCCAGACACGCCTGATTAAATTAAATATCATTTGGAGTGGCCTCACCAAAGCTGAATTCCCAATTACAAAGGAGCCTACTGGGCTCGCTAGGTCTGATGGGAGACGTCCAGATGGTGATGGTTATAACAGAGAGACTACTTTTCTCTTTCAGCGCTTATCAGTGACAATCCAACGTTTCAGTGCAGTCGTTTTTTGTAGCACATTTCCCACCGATAAAACCATATGCAAGACTAGCTATTCCAGAACAACGCTCCCTAATTTCTGCAATCCTGAGAGATTATAGGCCTATATCTCGGGGAAATAGTAATAATAATAATAATAATAATAATAATAATAATAATAATAATAATAATAATAATAACAATAATAATAATAATAATAATAATAATAATAATGATAATAATAATGATAATAATAATAATAATAATATTGATGATGATGATGATGATGATGATGATGATGATGATGATGATGATGATGATGATGATGATGATGATGATGATGATGATGATGATGATGATGATGATGATGATGATGATGATGATGATGATGATGATGATGATGATGATGATGATGATGATGATGATGATAATCATTAATAGTAATAATGAGCTAAATCTCAAAAGGCAAGTGAGTTGCGCTTAAAAACCTTTATTTCGCATACACCTGGCGTTATAAAAAGCTAACTAATTCACACAGATCGGTTATGTAACAAGACTGATGCCCGCACGTATTTTCGTCGATCTCAGTGCAATTCAGCGAAAAACTTGTAGTTTAGCGTCGGAAATTATTTACATAGCATGAGCGATGAAACACTTTCATAGTAAAACTCAAACTAGAAGTTGGACGATTGATGAAAATATTACTGACACTAGAAGCTGTATGATCGATGAACATATTAAATAATAAAACTCAAACTAGAAGTTGGATGAGCGATGAAAATATATCGTTTTATGCCGATATTATTGCCGTGAATTAGCGATTGGAAACATTTCACACTAAAACTGAAGCTAAAGCTGGATGGTCGATGAAAATATAGCTCAGACTAGAAGCTGGATGATCGATGAACATATACCTGAAACTAGAAGTTGGATGAACGATGATTATTGTATTATTTATCACGTTTACCACTAAAACAAATATGGGAAATCGGTCCATATTGCTGTACTAGACTGGGATCGGCGAAAATGCTGCCTGCCGCGCTGGGTTATTTCAATTTGATGTCAACGGCCCTGGAAGCCATAAGATGTCGCTAAACGCTTGAAAGTTGAACAAACATCAAGTAAATCCATCAAAAATATTTCTGCCTATAAATCGAATTGAAATTCCATTAATGTACGGGTTTCGTTAAAAAAATAATCAAAATAGAAAGAATAGTAATAGCAGTAATAGCAGTAATAAATAGAACAGTAATCGTATTGTAGGCTTCGTGTATACGATCAGTTGTCCGCCTGAGTTTCCGGAGCTGATGCGAATGTGTTACAAGGACTTCATGAGCGCCAGGGTCGTCTTCTACCCAACCCTCCTGGCCGTCGTCAAGAGCTCACCAGAAAACATCGATCCCTGGTGCATGTACGTATATATGCGCAACCAATGATAGATAACTCGGATACATTTCATTAGATACAATTCCACTGTTACTCAACGATACTCTACACTGGCGCTTTATAAATGTCAGATTACAATTACAGTTACCCTCTATGATCTATGATCTCTATGATACTATCCAGGATAAGTTTAACAACTTATCCTGGGTAGTATTTTCCAATCTTTATGTGCGTACGTATGTAAGTAGGTATTTTGAAATCAGACTCACTTTTTCTAGCTGTGTTAAGACGAACCTCTTGTGCAGAGCGCTTTTGAGGGTTCCCAAATGCGCTTTATAAAAGTCCAGATACATATATAGTCTATAATATAGATAAATACATTTATGTATGTATGTATGTATGTATGTATGTATGTATGTATGTATGTATGTATGTATGTATGTATGTATGTATGTATGTATGTATGTATGTATGTATGTATGTATGTATGTATGTATGTATGTATGCATGCATGTAAGTATGTGTGCATGTATGTATGTATTGTATGCATGTATGCATGTATTGTATGCATGTATGTATGTTTTGTATGTATGCATGTATATGTGCATGCATGTATGCAGGGGCGGATCCAGAAGGTCTGTCAGGGGGGCCAAAAATTTTGTAGTCATCTCCCAAAAAAGTTGATGACCTTTTTTTTTTTTTTAGTCATTAACCTTTTTAATGTCTTCAGTCTACATCTACGGGACCCGCGTTCTGTATACATTATACTCATCCACGCCTACAGGGGGGGCCACGCCTGTGTAAACATCATAAAACGCCCATAAAACACATGTTAAAAATAAATAACAATTTCTAATGGGGGGGCCATGGCCGGATTGGCCCCCCTGGATCCGCCCCTGCATGTATGTATGTGTGCCTGTTTGGAAATGCACAGGTAACAACGGTGAGTCTGTATGTAGCCTATTGTTTGCATTGGGACCAGTTCCGCGGCTTATACTTTGGTATGCATTTTTGCCATTCGGCAAACTGATCTGAAAGGCAGCGACAGAGATTGCGACGGAGCTAAGCAATGGCCGACTTCGTATACGAGCTAATCTTTCCTGTGATTGCATCAACAGAATTGGCCAGCGGCGATACGGAGAAATCCTCGGAGAGTTGAGTGCTGTATAGATACGCAGGATTTATAGTTTCCTCTTTGTATCCGTGGCTCTTGATAGCTGAAAG
Source organism: Allolobophora icterica (assembly GCA_963556255.1). Lineage (NCBI taxonomy): Eukaryota > Metazoa > Annelida > Clitellata > Crassiclitellata > Lumbricidae > Allolobophora > Allolobophora icterica. The sequence goes on along the minus strand of OY744610.1, from coordinate 38,175,334 downwards.
AATGAGATTATCACTAGGATTATGTCTCCTGCTCTGTCTCCTGCTCTGTCTCCTGCTCTGTCTTATTCGCTTCTCCTCCGTCTGTTTCTCATTTCATTTCGTCTTAATCTACCTATCATTTTTCTTCTTCATTTATGCTCATCCTCTTGCTAATCCTCCCTTTCGTCTCTGTATCCCAGTCGATACCTTAGGCTGCTTATCCTCGTCCTCTCTGTCTAATCCAGCCTCTTCCTTTGTCTTCGTCGTCTCGTCTGTGTACGCACCTTCTGCACTGCGACATTCTGCTTTTTTCGCTTCATATAGTTAACCTATTTATCACAATATCCTCTTCCTCCTCCTCCCCCGCTGAACTCCTCTCTTCCACCCATTTTCTTTGCTCTTCTGTCTTTTCTATTGCTACTTAACTCCTTTCAAGTTCCTGCTCTTCCATCATATTTTCCCATCTTCGGACTCATCCTCGCTAACGGCCTACTCCTCCTCTGCATATTCCTGTTTCTTCTTCGGCTCGTTTACATCCTTTTCCTTGTCTATCTCTTCATCCTCCTTCTCCTCTTAATCCTCCTCCTCCTTATTGTCCTTAGCCTCCTCCTCCACATCCTCCTTCAGCTCATCTTTCTTCTGTCCTTTACCCTTGTTGTACTTCTCTTCATCCTCCGCGTAATTTTCCTATCTTCTATTCATCCTTCTCCCTCTCACCCTCTTCCTCCGTTAATACTCCTTCCTCCTCCATCTCCTTCCTCTACTCCTGCTGCACAGATGCGTGTCTGTTTGTAGGTCGTTGATTCATTACAAGCACTGTCTGGTGCCAATCGAACAGCAGTGTCGAGACGGCGTCAACGAAATCTACACCATGTCTTCCGATTGGAACAAACACCTGCACATCGCCAGATACATCTGCGAAATCGCATCAAACAGTGAGACCTAAATCTCTTCCTTCCAACCAACCACTGTAAAAATTCAGATTCATACACGAACAAACTCGATTTGACCTCCCCGGATTCTGACCTGGCACCGAAACGTACAAAGCAAACTGACTTTAGCGAACTTGATTTTATATAGCGCCGGTGTTTAAGCTGGTTTTCGTGATGTTGCTTTGTGTTGAGGAAAGAAATTTCGGAGCTTTACATTACATTATACGAAACTGAATGCCGAATCTCAGTGTTCATATAACGCTGTTTGGAGTCTGTCAAAGAAGATCTATTACTGACTGACAAAAAAAATAGGGACTAAAATTGATGTTAAGCGACGAGGCCGTGGCGAAAACCTGCAAGCAGCGGCCAAAACTTAAAAGTCCCAGAAAAGCTCGATGTCAGCCAAATTGCAAAGCTTTTCTTCATCTTCTCTCTGTCCGCTGGTGTCTCTGTAGCATGTCTTACTCCACTCGTTTCGATCCTATGGCCTATGCCACCAGATTCATCATTTGCACATCCAGTTTGCACCAATCTCTGACATCGTCAAGCCATTCTCTGTTTGGTCTTCCACTATAATTTCTGTGCCGTTCACCCTACCGATACATTCATTCATTCATTCATTCATTCATTCGGAGCACTCATATAGCACCACTCCATTGCCTTCAAGGTACCTAATCAGAGGCGCTCCCAGCCCAACTCGGGCGATAAATAACAGTTTTCAAATGCTTGTAAAAGGAGTATTCAGATTCCCTGGTTAAAAAACATGCAGATCTGACGGAAGGTTAATGTATTGAATTACCTTTCCCTTTTTTGCTGTATGATGTTACTGGTTCATTGCGCTCTTCTTCATACTTTTTTTTATTTAATATGTTCTGCCAGGGTGGGAATTGTCTGGGGTTGGCGTTCGACCCCTTAGTCTTTCTTATGGCCCCCTAGTTAAGTCTTCATTGCACACCCCAGGGGGTCGTTTCCAACACCCTCAGTTGTGCTAGTGTGATTTAGCACTATTTGACTCTGAGTCTCTGACATAGAGAACACATTTCCATGGTGTATCATGTATGCATTTTGAATTTTCTCAACAAACGAACTGATTTTTATTCGAGTCTGACTTGCAAAATTGCCAGCGTTGAAATCAGCTGCTTTCAAATTTCGTTGACATCAATTTGCAAAATACAGATAAAATGCTCAACCCCCCCCCCAGTCTTTTTTCTACAATTCCCACACTGTGTTCTGCTGCCATCAAAATGCAACGCGCGCCGCTGGAACTCTGATGCTTCCTGCGTTGCATCCTCTGCTGTGAGTCACCTTAGCATCATAATTATCACCGTTCCGTTGAAGCTTATCAGTTCCCTCCAGATGAATAAATGATTCAGAAGGCCACTCGACAACTAGTTTTACTCGTCGGCCAGTCATAATATCGGTTAATAGGAATTTGTCTTACGGATTAATATGATTATCGTTGACCCTGATCTCCCATTGACGAAGCCATCCTGCGCATCTTCTCTGAAGAGATTATGTTTGTGTTGTGACGTACAGCTTGAGATGAGAGTTCGTGCAAACCCTGTGATGGGAAGTAACATGTAGGCACTTCGAACAGACAGACAAACAGACAAACAGACAAACAGACAAACAGACAGACAGACAATATGAATGTATGCCTCAATTGTCTCATCCATCCATATATCCATCCTATCATCCATCTCCATCTGTTTATTACCCATCCTGCAGCCTCATTTTCTCTGCACCTTTTTGCAGCGCCTCAAGAATGTTCTCAACTAGTACGCTACATAACTTCAATGTGCGATTTGTAGGAGGAGACTGGACTGAAGAGACTCCACACTGGTTCAGACCATCACTTATTGCGGTACACTGTCCCCAAACACGCTTTGCTTATGACCAGGTTCTCTGACTGTCTGAACGCTTTAACGAAGAGCGTCTACTAAAACCAGTGCAGCTCGTCGTTGAAGTGCTAATCTGGTCTTAGTCTCTCTGGGTCTCTTCTGGCAAAGTCCGTGTTGTCCCCTCACAACTAGTCTCCTCTTGGATTAATTCCTCCGTAGGCTGTTACCATGTCTCCTCGGATTTCAACCGCACTCACCATGCAGTGCTTTTTTTCAGTCGGAACGGCGTTCCGGCGCCTTTTTTTAGCTGCTAAAAAATAATTTATTTATTTTAATAATTAAAACAATTATTTAGTTATTTTTAATTTAATTTCGGTGTTGTGATCGAACTGTTTTCAATGTTTATTGAGACTCCTCCCATTCCCAAACCCCAATCCCGTATTTCTCGGGATTGTAGTCCTTCCATAATTGTTCAGTTCCGGAACCTTTTTCTAGAAAAAAAAGCACTGTCACCGTGGAATATCTTTGCACACCGATTTCCTTTAGTAGCGACCGTCATCTGATGACTTGGTCATTAGTAGCTGAGTTATTAATCGTCAGACTGCTATATTTCTCCTCGCTGCTTCCAGAGAGTATAGGTCTACCAGTTCAAGCCTCCACTGTAGCGGTTACTTTGTGGCGTTGGGTAAATCCTTGCCGCACAATAATTGTTCAGCATCATCGATTTTCTGTCGTATGGTCGTGTGTGTACTTGTGATCATGGGAAGGAGGGCAATATCAAATACAGATATACTGTATAATTGTATTGCATACATTTCTAATTGTACAACATTGCAATACGTCGATGCTAGTTATGATCTGAGTGTTGCGTTAATTGTAGACTACCGTCGCTTCCTTCCGTGCTACGTTCGGGCTGTTAAGTCTTCAACTTACCCGAATCTGTGTCGGCAGCTGTACGAAGCCTACCCTTCGATGCATGAGATGTACGCCGCCCAATGTTTACCCAACTCAACGGATAGCATCACCACGATCGAGTAAGTTATCCCATCCAAAGTCTGCTTAAATTCTGACTGTTATTGCTTTTGATGATTGTGACAATGACGCTAATGACGATAATAATGATCATGATTATAATAATAATGTTAATAGTAATAATAATGAAAATAACCTTAGCATTTAATTGTAATAATAATAATAGTAATTTTAATAATAGTAGTAGCACTAATGTTGGTAGTAGTAATAGTGGTTTTAGTAGTAGTAGTTGTTGTAGTAGTGGGAGTAGTAGTAGTGATGGTGGTAGTAGTAGTAGTAATAGCAGCAGTAGTAGTGGTAGCAGTAGTAGAAGTAGTAGTAGAAGTAGTAGTAATAGTAGTAGTAGTAGTAGTAGTAGTAGTAGTAGTAGTAGTAGTAGTAGTAGTAGTAGTGGTAGTAGTGGTAGTAGTAGTAGTAGTAGTAGTAGTAGTAGTAGTAGTAGTAGTAGTAGTAGTAGTAGTAGTAGTAGTAGTAGTAGTAGTAGCAGTAGTAGACTAAGTGGTAGTAGTAGTAGTAGTAGTAGTAGTAGTAGAAGTAGTAGTAGTAGTAGTAGTAGTAGTAGTAGTAGTAGTAGTAGTAGTAGTAGTAGTAGTAGTAGTAGTAGTAGTAGTAGTAGTAGTAGTAGTAGTAGTAGTAGTAGTAGTAGTAGTAGTAGTAGTAGTAGTAGTAGTAGTAGTAGTAGCAGTAGCTCTAGTAGTAGCCGTGGTGGTGGTAATAGAAGTAGTAATTATTAATAATAACTGTTCTTTCTTCACGTCGATTGTCTTGCACTTGCCTTGAACCACGTACACATATTGAATCGACCATCGATTTGATTGTGGGTTATGACAGTCGTCTGATACCTTATGCCTCATGATAACTGCGCTAGAGAAGTTATTTGATTAGATCAGATCGAATATTTTATATATATATATATATATATATATATATATACTGTGTATTCTCTTCTTGGCAAACACGTGTGCCTGCATACCGTTTGCCCATTATTTGTTTCCAAGTGACCTCAGCTTTGCTCCCGTTCGGCGTCCGCAGCGTCTCCTCGACAGCCCCTTTCAGTCCCATTCTGAATCCGTACCACCCACCTATCCACCCATCCATCCACCTTCCCCCAAAAGGCTTCTGTTTCGCATTTATGCCCAGCGGACGAGAAGATGCATTGCCAATGGTCAGCAGAGATGGAGCGGGAATATAAAATGACCTCGTCTGCATATCTTGCAGAAATCGGGAGGCGGCGGCAGCGCATCGGATCATTGGCATGCACGGAGGAGTCGCGGGTAGCATACGGTAGTAACGGTTTTATAGAGAAGTAGAAGAAAGTAGAAGGCCCACGGACAGGTAGAATGTCAGAAAGGGGAAAGTAATGTGTCACACAATTTATGTAGTGCTTGAGAACACTACCAGGGCGCTATATAAATGATAGTCAACTCATCTGAAGTGTTCGCAGTCCAGTCAAGAACGGTAAAGTGGATAGGGGAAGAGAGAGCCGACTATTCGTCACTCCATCATGGGATAATAGATCAGTCGTCAAATGGGCCTCATGTGGGTCGTTATACACAGTCAAGTCAGAGTTAGTAAGGGGTGCGTGATATCCAGTGGTTAACGTGCTGGACTGTCAAACGAGAGGCCAGGGGTTCAAATCCCCGGTACGAAATAAATATCTTCCAAGAATTCAGCTCCCTTGCGCCCCCTAGCCAACTCAGTTATTATGCGTACACTGATTGGACACTGTCTGTGGGAAGATAAGACGGTGAGGGAAAGGATTGGTACACCGCCTTAATGTTCAGTGATTAAGAAAATGAAGTCGCTAACACAACGTACCCATAGGCTGCCTCTCGTGGTTAACTGAAGGGACTGCTCTTCATACTTCTTTTTACTAATCGCGATATCTTTCAGCCCAACAGCATGACAGCGTACAGTTTCTAACCAGTGAAGAAACGTAGTATTGAGTTTTTATCAATGAAATAAAGGGCCAAGTCTTGTAAAAGATTGTAGATTTTTGTTACCTGGCTCCTGTTGCGCTGTTCCTGTGAGCTATGAATGTTGCTGTAACATCTTTACAATTGCAACTAAAAGCCTTAGAAACTAATTTCTGTTGACTCCTGGAGACTATACGGAAATATGTCATACGCTCCAGTGACTGGTAACTGTCGAGGGCAACATGATAGCTCCCACCCCCATGGCTTCACATACCACAGACAACTCGTTACATTAATAAGTCTCTGATAAATACAATCTGTTTAAATAACTAAATATTGTTATCATTATTATTACTATTATTGTTGTTGTTGTTGTTTTGATGTATTTATAAAGCGCCATTACGTAATGACTGAGCATCAATCGATGGCGTAAAGCAATTGTGAGTGTAGGACTTGCTCAAGGTCCCTATTCAGCAACCGTCTCAGAGGAGACCCGAACCAGTACTACCCGCGCTACAAGGCGAGCACTCTAACCGTCAAATAATCATTAAGCTTCTTAGACCGGGTTTAAGCATACTATTCACTGCCCGGGTACCCGGACCCCCGAATGCCTGCTGACCTACTTAGCAAATTTGTATGCTTTGTATTTTGTTTCAGCCTTCGTCAGAAACTGATCGACTGCTACGGTTCGTTCATTCAGAAGGAATGCGGCAAGACAGCCCGAGATACAATAGCGCCTTTAATTCGTATGCAGTATTCGTTCGACTTCATGCCACCTTGTTACGCGGCCGACATTGCGACGGAAAGGCCGCCCACCGTCTGCGCATGCTCGCAGATCAAGAACGAAGCTTCCGTTCTGCTGCTGTCGAATTCGTTTCACGTGATTAGTACCTTGCTGGCGCTCGACTGCTCGATCGTTTGGTATTCGTTGCACAGTTTTGCTGTTTATCTGAATAGCACGCTCGACCGGAAATAGAATTAAGCGGAAATGACGAGCAGACGAGACTAATAGAACGGCGCGTCGGTTGTTGACTCTAGGTTTTCCTTGGAAATTAGTGACGTCGTTGTTTTTGCGTTATTCATTTGCTAGTGACGTCATTAGTTTTTGCGTTCTTCGTTTGTAGGCCTATACGCAGGTATAATTAGCGCAGCGCGATTATTTTGCGCAGAGATTGTATGTTTTCTTTTCAAAGGGAAATAGTAAATTTCTTATTTATTAGAAATTTTACTTGTGTATAATATCGATCTTGAGGTGCTGACCTATAGCGGACTTGATTTGATATAGCGCCAGAGTTAAGCTGGTCTCCATGACGTGGCTTTTGCGTGGCGATGAGAAATCTCGAAGCTTTACATTACATTTAGGCTACATGTATTCATATTCCACTACTTGAGTTGAACAACGACCTATAATTTTCGGCGGAATAAGTCCAGTGATAAAGCTGCCAACCCTGGGTTTAAAATCCCGCCAAGACCACTGACGATAGTATGCCAGACGCTTCGTAGGTTAAGGGGAACGTGGGCTCAGAGGAAGTCGTTATCTGTTTAGCCCTACCTAGTCTATAGGCCCTATCGCTTCATTTTAAAAACACGAAAACTGACATGAAAGTCGGTATCTGGAAAACTGAAACCTCCCGAAAACCGAATACACAAAACCGACGAAACCAAAAACCCTTACACACAAAATGCAAATATCAAATATTATTTTCCCTCACATATCTATTTCGAGCACTGAAATTTGCTTATAACTGTTTTAATGAGTTGACGCAGTTTTAATTGATGGGTCTAGCTTTTGTCTCCTTGTTCGCGTTCCATACTGTAGAATATAGCAGCAAAGATCCACATTTACTCTAGAGTAGGCCTGTATCTAATCTATACATATAATATCCATATAGCGTGTGTCTGTCGGAGGACGCTACGTCACAAACGGTTTCTGGAATCTATTGTGAAACAGAAACCGTTTGTGACGTCAGTACTGCCGTTTTGACGACGGCGATCAGAGCATTTTAACCAACGACATAATTATATAGGCCTACACTGCCGTCATAATATGACGGGCAAATACTCTATCTATATATCGCGTCGTCATAATGTTCAGTCGATTAGAGTGAAATCTCGATCCAAACTCATTTATAATCTATGGCAAAAGCCAGGTAGAAATCCGATAGAACAGAGCAACCAGAAGCCAATCAGAAGTATGTGACATATGCCCACGCGTAGCCTATAGGCCTACTACCGGTAGAAATAGTGAAATAAGATTCAATCCAATACCATCTGAAGACACCCGATATTATCCAGCTCTAATAAAGGGCGTCCATTGAGGACGTCCACAAAGGAGATGGATGGGTCATCCAAATGTGGACATGGGAGCAGGTCATGCCCAATGCCGACATCCACATTATGAATTTGATGCATAGATTAATATCATTTCAGTCTGTACCCTTAAAAGACACCTTCTAATGCGTTCGATCTAGTTGAGATGCCTCTGTTGAACTCATCAGTATTAGAGTCCTGAGTCCCACCCTGTAGCACAATTAGCCCTGCCAATGCCATAGTCTATAAACGGCTTTGGGATTCCACTGGAGTGCTGACGCCAGCAAACGGAGACGGGGCGAGTAATGCCGATATGCGGACAATGGAAGGGAAGGACCCGAAGTAGGTCATTTTGTGGACGTTCTTTATCGACAACCTCCAACAGTCTTGTCCAAGTAAAATCAAGACAGAAAAAGGTTTAAACTATTCCGCAAAAATAGTGTCCTCTGACGAATTCACATATTGAACGAGGATTATTATATCCGTATTCGCTAGAGCAAATTGAACAATTTTTGTCTTATTTCCGCATTCTCGGTACGTGAAAGCATTCCTCGCACAATCAAATGATTTTACAGTCGTTAAGAACAGTCGGTACCGTACAAAAATATGCTTGAACAGCTGGTTATGCTAAAATAGTGTCCTCTAGCGAATTCATATATTGAACGACGATTATTATATCCGTATTCGCTAGAAGGAATTGAGCAATTTTTGTCCTATTTCCGCATTCTGTGTACATGAAAGCATTCCTCGCACGATCAAATGACTTTAGAGTCGTTAAGGACAGTCAGTACCATGCAAAAATATAGGGCCTACGTGAACAGCTGGTTACGCTCACCGATTAGCTGAACTGAAGTTTGAAGGAGAGCTTTTGTAGAATGTAAGCATGAAGATAAAGGCGAAATTTGAAGGAAGCAGGTCCAAATCTACAGAAGCATGATATGTGTCACAGCCTTAGTTTATTGTTCAACTTCGAGGCCCCGAAGGCCCTTCAGAATAACCTTGTAGGAAGGCCTAAATCTGAAGTGACACTGATTATACTATAGTATAGCTTACAGCCTGAAAAAAGCTTTCATGTTCACTAGTGCACGGTATACGGGGATGAGTTCAATTCCTGGTTTTCTACATTATCCAGTATAGTATCCCTAAACAGAAGTTCTCCCATAGAAGCCCCTCCCCAGAATCTATTGCGGAACAGATTCTCCCGGACGGATCTGTTCTAGACTAAATTCGACCCGAAACAATAATCAAAAGCAACTTCTTCATCCTCCGTTTAAATAATCTCTCCCCGGGGAGAATTTATTCTATGATAGATACAGTCACATTGCTTAAAAGTAAATGATAAATTTTAAGCAGGTGGATTTTCTAACTTCAGTTTAAAACTATTTAGAAGTTTTAAACTATCTATTACACTCATGACATGACATTTGTGAGCGGAACGGAAAAGAAATGGGAGATATTGTTTCAATCCGGGGAAGAGTTTATATCGTGACACCGGCAGTGGGCTAACCCCAAAGTCCTTGCAACGAGCCAGTGGGTCGTAGGACTTGCGGTTTATTTCCCAGCTTACGCCGGCACACGAGGGTCTACAATACAAAACAAATGTATTTGATATTGCCTTCCTTCCAAAGTTATGAAGTGCACACGACCATACGACAGAACATCGATGGCGCTGAGCAATAGTGAGTGAAGGACTTGCTCTAGGTCCCTACACAATTATTAACCGTCTAAGTGGAGATTCGATTCCGTTTGGTGACTGAGACAAATGTGTTCAAAATTGCCCAGGATCTTTCACGGAATCCCCTCAGCAGGGTCGAACTAGCAACTGTTAGAAAGCAGGCCGAGCACGCTAACCGAATAGACCCGGGATTCTTATACACTGCTTGATTAGAGTGTTTATATTATTACTAATAATTATCTGCTGTTCTATAAAGTACATTTTAAAGTAAAAAAACACCGACTCAAGAGACATCAAGGTATAATTTAATAATTACATACACGAATGTGGCCTTCCGTAAGAAACAATAGGCCAAGAATTGCTGTTACCATTATCCAATAAGGTAGCAAAGCAAAATTACATGGTAAATGTCGATTACAAAACACAACGTCGAAAGACAAGCAAGATTTCAAGCCAAACACGATTTCAACACCACTGGCGCATGAAAGAATATAAAACGAAAAGAAGATTGTCAACAATAACACCTGAAATTACCCTAGCCTTTTATCCAATCAGAATATCACGCGGCTAAGACAGATTTAGCCTTCGATGAACGTCACTGTGACATCATTATGACGTCATAACGAAGACGCAGTGAGGTCCAACGATTTTACGACAAAAAAACAAGATTGGTCACTTTCGAAAAATTGACCTACGCATTCCGTAACTAGGTTATATGCAAATACAAGGATAGTGATTGGGTGGAAACAGGCCCGTTTGACCGAGAGAATGGAGACTATTTGCAATCACTGATTGTGGTAATTTAAGCTCGAAAAGTTGCACTTATATATACCACAGTAGGCTAGGTTTAAAACCGAAGCCATATTGCGTCCTGTGGATTTTTGACTTGCTACATTGACAATTTCTTACTGAATATTTAAAGTCTGAATAAAGTACTACTGAAATGGAGGGGATTGGAATAGTACGACACTTCTTATTTTAGATTATTCTACATATATGGGTTTTAAAACAAGTCATATTCATTCCCAGAAAGGCAAGAAAAACCCTTTCGGCTTTACCACAATGCACCACGCGCCCTGTTAGGATTTTCCAATTGTAATCTCGAGATTTCTACAACGCCCAAAAAGCGATTTGCGGGAACCAACTTCTTCACAAGCAAGAGTGACCGATTGTGCACCCTTGCAAAAATCTTTGCTGACGTGCAAAGGCTCTAAAATCATGAAACAATTGGCAAACATGCTCAATACAACACGCTGAATCCAAAAAATTTGAAAGAATGCAATAAATTAAAATTTATAGTAACATAATACTAAAAATTTAAGTCAAACCACACTACTGAAAGTTCAAAATTTCAGGCCTGAATAGTAGGCCTATTCGTGGGACAATGGAATTTGGCAGATTGACTCAATTCAACATGCAGACTCTAATTTGTCTTTAAGGAGCTATAATATTTAGAAATGAGGCAAAATACTCAAATTGAAACTGTGAGCAAATGCTTATTTCCCTAGCAGATTACTACGAAACAAGTAAGCAAGCAAGTATACTCTTTATTAACCAATTGCTAATCGCAGTTTGGCGTATAGACATCTAATAAACACAGCTAAACACAGTTACAGTTTCATAGAGACACAGAATAGGTGGTACTTGAAATGATTTAAACCTTAGGCAAACGTTGCAATTGGCATGATTCCATCATGACTTTCATGTTAAATAGACAAAAAATGCTGTGTTCAGAGTTTAGCCTCCGAGGCAGTCATTACTTTTGGAGCTTGAACATGTTCTAAACACGATAGGTTAAAACCATCATTTGAAAACTAATCATCACGTAGGCCTAGTAGTAGTACACAAATATAACCAATAAGGGAATATGCCAGCATTTCCGAAACTGGCGCACGAACTTGGAGGAACTGGTTGACCCGTTGTTTTAAGTCTTGTGTTGAAAGATCAATTTGTTATGCACGACATGTATTTGTGCTTTTGGAAGTAAACAGTACAGTTTCCTACGTAGAATTACATAGTGTCATTTATGATCATATCAACGTCACACATGACCATGTAAAGTCTATAGGATACAATATCTGGTACCACTGTCTGTACAGGACATCACCTGTTCTTTTTTCAGTGCAGATTTAAGTGTTTTCCTTGAAACACCTTTTGATGGTGGGTTATGGTCAGTGTTGCCCCTAGCAGCAATAATGAAAAGGTTACCCTTAAGTTGAAATGGGCAAACAGTCCGCTTTTTTAAAAAGCCACTAGCCAAATCTGTCAAGGCGGACACTATAGGACCTACGTCCCTTGATGATAGACGTCAACATCAGAGAGTTTAATTGATTACAGGTTTCTTCGTAGTAGTAACATATAATATACAACAGTAGTGGTGACCTGTATCTTGTCATGACTGCAGTGACTCTGTTGTGATTGGTATATTAAATTAATACTGTACACTGTTACAGACAGCTGTGCAATCGCTGCTGCTACTTTTGCTGCAACGACTGGTCAATCAAAATCCATCAATCAATCAAACAGAATTGATGTAGCGCCCCTTCAAGGTCTCTACTCAGAGGCGCTCCAGACCCAGGCCAATCGGAGAAAAGCCGTCTTAAGGAACCCGTCGAATAGCGAGGAAGAACTCGATGGAGGCAGTGCACATGCCCAGGGAGCCCATTCCACGTCACATGGCCAGCAACTGAGAAAGTGCGCTGATGCGCTGGTCATCAGTCGCTGGGCCTTCACGCATCATTATAACATGGGTAAGCAAAGTCTGAGGAAGAGAGTTCTCGCTAAAAATTTGCAGAAAATTGAACAGAAACATCATAGAAGAGTTATCCCTATCAAAAAACACCTGCAGCACAAAGTATGGTTCCATCGATAGGCAAAATTATCGTGAACGGTTCTAACAGGAAATTGTAGAAACCGCATTAAACGAATAGCCCAATAACGTCGCCCAAAACGGTTCAACTACTCGTCAAGATAACATATTTTGTGATAAATCTTCAATCATATGATTGATCTACCGTTTGAATAAGATCTAAAACTTCATGAAATTTGTTTAGCTGCAAGCCAAAAGATTTCATGCTTTTTTACTCACGGTGGAACAATGCACGAAGGTCACCAACAGTTCAACGACGTCTTATGGCATCAAAGGCCTTTGACGTCGATGGGCAAAATTGTTGTGAAAGGTTCTTACGGTTTGTGTGGCACAATACAGCTTTCATCTTCACCAACAGAAGAGATCAAAGATTTAACTTAAACAAGATTGGTCATAATCGACACTTGACATGCACATTCATAAACCAGGCTTACATAAAATGCAAGGAGAATGATAGGATGGCATAGGATCAAGGAAACGGCTCTTGGGTGTGTGAATGACCGAAACTATTCGTTATTTGTGTTCTCAAACTCTTAGGAAGAGGTCAAGTGTGGAGTAATGTTGTGCCATCCTCATCAAAGTCGAGAGCTGCAAAATTGTGAAGTTAAATAGAAGCTCGTCACTGCCACGTGTGAGCCGCAAGAAAGGATCAAAAGGAAGATTTTAAAACGAGATTCGAAAATTTTCCAAAGATGTATACCAAGATCAATGATGCAGAGATTGTAATTAAGATATCAGAAATATTAAACAGAGGCGCTGTCTACGTTATAGCCTAAACGATGTCATTGCGAACTGGGAGTTCGTCCGTTGATGAGCAGTGCTCAGACAAAACTAGAAAAGTCACAAGTGTCATTTGCCTCTGCGTACATGTTGAATCCAACCAACTGATCCTCATCAAGAGTAGAAAGATGAATAGAAAGATGAGGCCCATAATTGTAATTTAGGACGTCCATCGCGCCGATGTCTAATGCACAAGGCATCAACCGATGGAGCACCAAAACCAAGACGTAATCATTAATTAATTCATTAATTCATTAATTCAGAGGATTTATATAGCGCCCCTTGAAGATGGCATAGGATCAAGTAAGCGGCACTTACTTGATCCTCAGAGGTGCTTCCAGCCCAACTCTGGCGATAAAGAACAGTTTTCTGATGCTTGCAAAAGGTGTATGCATAGTTTATAAAACATGCAGACCTGAAGGAAGGTTATTCCATGTGGTGGGCCCAACCACTGAAGAGGCACGACGTTGCGTCTTCGAAGTGCGCGCAAAGGGAACTAGTTCACCTCGAGACGCAGAACGAAGACTTCCTCGGCCAGCTAAACCCGTGGTGGGGCAACACAGCACCCGCAAGTAGGTCAATAGCAGATGGAAGTTCAGGTTGTATCTTGAACAGACCAACAGATTCTTCTCCAGTTTGGTGTTGGTGGACTTTCTGGCTTTGAGAATGCTGAAAGGGTAAGGCTTGTTTAAATTGTTTTCTCCTGTTCCTTCGGCTGGAGATTCAGACTGTGAAAGGAAAACGGAATGGGTAGGTCAGAAGAACACACTATAACAACTGAAAATGACATCCATGCGCAGTTACGACCTCTCATCTTGGATCTGAATAAATACATTCATTTATAACAACGTTCAAGCTAATTCTACAACACAAAACAGATATGGCGAACACAATTTACCCAATTCTCTGCAGAGTACTACAATTGTCACCCTGCATCTGCACAGCCATTTCGTGGTAATTTTAGTTGCAACTGTAATCATAAATTTGTATAGCGCCGCATCTAGAGAAAACAATCTGAGGCGCTCTCTACGCAAGTCTAAACGATCTTAAATTTCATTACAGCAAAACGTATTCATCAATAGGGAAACTGCTCAGATAACGAAAGGCCTCACCAACGTCCGCAGACGCGTAGAACCCGACCAACGGTGACATCATGCTCAGCCACTCGACACCATGCTCAGCCATTTGACACGATGCTCATTACTCAGCCATTTCGTGGTAGAACGTTTTCCGCCACGGTTCATGCGTCCAATGTTATCCTCGCTGCATATATCCTGTATGTTGACAACGCAACAATTACAGGCCCGTGTAAGCCTACAGAAGAATAAGACTGCGCAAGATAAGTTAACCATGCCATAGACCGTTGACAAGGATTTTCGATTCTGGACACAAGAGCTCTCCAACCGTGTTCAAAGTTGCTGCAAAAAATGCACAAAATGGCGCAGAACAGAGACAATTTTAAGCTAAAACCATCCGTAAATATATCTTTCGCGATTCTTGTTCATTGTCGACGAGCATTAATCCTATCTTCGTCTGTCCGAAGAACGCGATTCCAGCCTTTAACCGGATATGCCTCATCCAATACTCATTCGACGCAGGTTTCTAGGTGCGCTATAGAAAGCTCAACCTTGCTTGCTTCCCTTGGCTGGTTTCGAGTCGGTGGATGTGCTTGGCGGACCTTTCGAACCCTTTGGTTTCAAGTTGGTGGATGCGCTTGGCGGACCTTTCGAACTCTTTGGTTTCAAGTTGGTGGATTCGCTTGGCGGACCTTTCGAACTCTTCGGTTTCAAGTTGGTGGATGCGCTTGGCGGACCTTTCGAACTCTTTGGTTTCCGCTGTTTGTCGCCTTTCGCTCGCTGTGTCGTTTTCTTGCCCCCCGGATTTTTCTGCGATTTTTTTGGTGTCAGTGGCCTTGGTGGAGTGGCTGTTGATCGTCGCGGATCCAAATTAGCAGCCTGGGTGACCTTTCTGATCTTAGCGGTCGACTTGCCGGAGCCCTTTCCTCCGCATTTGCTGGTCATTAGCGCGGCGGCCACCTTACCGTTGCCTCTTTTTTCATCATCGACATCGCTAATGTTGATCGCTTTGGAGCTGTTCTTGCAGATGTTGGCGTTTTTCATCGCCTGCAGCGCCTCCTTCATCTCGCAGGATTTCCTATCGATCTTCATGACGAACTTGAGGACGTATCGATCCCTTGATTTGTGTCCCATCACCAAGAACTGGCCCAGCTTCTTTGCCTGTCGCTGAAGCCCCGTCTGCGTGCAGTTGCATCGAGTGAAATTATCGACGTGGAAAACCATCCTTTCTCCGGATTCCTTCTTCGAAAAACCGACCGCCTTGTACACGGTTTTCTTCTTGGCCGCGTTAAGCAGAAGACTATCTTCGGATACGGTCGTTTTATCCACCTTTATCTGCATCGCTGAAAGCAAAAGCAAACTTGTAACAGTAACTTATTGTAATCTCAATTTTTATAGCGCTTCTTCAAAAGAAACTCCTCAGAGGCAGGCCCGATCTAACAAAACGAGTTCACGATCAAACAGGTATGGAAAAGAAGCAAAAACCATTGAACTCGTGTTATACATGTAGGTAGCTGAAGGCGACTTATTCAAGAAAGATGGACCGATCACGGCGTAGCTTCAATGCTGCATCATGGAAGTTAGAGGCCGGAGGGGGGCCAACGAGGTCATCTCGCACAAAAGAGCGAAGTGATCTGGAGCCAGGGGAATGGATGACACAGAAACAAAGCTAGTTCCAGGAGATAAGATAGAGCTATGCCCTGCAAGAAAATTACGCATAGCTTCACATTTACACAACGTTGCTGGTCACCCAACAATCATGATCAGCCAAGTTGGACTTGGAAGTGATCTTTGCAAAAAAGTGATCCTTGCAAAAAAATAAAAGATGAACAATGATTCACGAACTTCAATAACGCTCCAGACATTAGTTTACGATTGCCACTAAGTAAAATCTGCGTGCATTCCAAATTCTATGTAAATATAATTTCATGGTGAGTTCGTAGAAATATAGAAGGCTGCACATGTAGAATTGCAAAAAGTGTAGAAATGCAGGGTTTAGGTTTGGACCAAGAGACTGAATTAATGCATAATTTCGCCATTGGCTTAACTGGCCTTACACCCTGAGTAACCGCCCCCTGTACCGTGTATTTGAAACGATAGGAAACGCCTATATATATCCTACGTGTAATGCTTACACTCAATGCTTACGTGTGTAAATCGTATTCTTCAACTGGTGATACATGATGGTTCGATAATGATTACACACGAGTCATACGCTAACGTATTTATATACAAACATATACAATTATACATACATCCTTCCATACATACATATAGCATTTAGCATATAACATTTACAAGTACACATACATACACACTAGCGCACACATAAATGTAAGCATACATGCATGCATACAGAAATGCATACGTTGGCATTGAGCTGCGGTGTGCTTGTCAGTGGCAAGCACTAAGAACTGCCAGCTCAATGAAGTGTTCCGACCTCAAGTGCCTAATTACAAGTGTTCCACTATAGCCGTGTAGTGTCGGCTGTCGGGTTCCGTGTCATCAAGCAAAGTACTCTGGCCGAATTTACTCTTCGGGTTCGACTCGCGCTATAGTCAGCCGCATCAGCAGCCGAGGAAGAATTAGCAGCAGCAGCAACAGAGAGAGATGGAAGATGGAAAGCAGTTTTGTTTCGTCTATCTGCCGGTCCTCGGGCGCAAATTCTTCTTCAGCAGCAGCAGCGGC
>OY744610.1:37838236-38155736 GCA_963556255.1 Allolobophora icterica | reverse complement strand
TATGCGGATTCCGTGGTTTACAGGCCATAAAGACAGCCAAGCATCACGCATTCGGAAACAGCAGAACACTTAACACTATATATATATAATATATATATATATATAATATATATATGCGTAAATTGGATATAGTATCGATATGTTAGAAACATATGTATATATATAACATATATAATATATATGTAAAATATAGAATACCTTACCTCTTCCACATTGTTTATTCACACCAGCCTGCCTCTCTGTCTTAGCCAATATTGAACTGATTACAGCTTGTTTTGGTGCGCCATCCGTTGATACTTTTTGCACTAGACTCCAGCGCCATGGAAGTTACTAATTATATATATATATATATATATATATATATATGGTGCTATTATACTGTAACAGACCTTGCAGTATACTGCAACATGTTCTATGTGCTTGCGAGACGTTCTTATCTATCAGCCGAACAATGTGGTCCTATGTGCCTTAGACATTTAGATAAGCCGAAGCCATTGAGATCAATTTCTGTGCGTTTGCTTGTTTCTTTTTATAAGTGATGGATGATGATCTGCGTTATAAAGCCATCTTTTCATGACGCCTCAGAAAGCAAACCAGGCGCCGGGTGCGCCATTCATCCTGACCAGAGGCCCGCCAAGCCAGAGACCAACCACCTCCTCTAAGCCAGGTACCCACATCCATGAAGTCAAAGACCCGTCTACACTTAGCCAGAGACCAACATTCACTAAGCCAGGTAACAACCTCCCCGAAGTCAAACACTCACCTCCACTAAGCCAGAGATCCACAGCTACTAAGCTAGAGACCCACCTCCACGAGGAGACTCACCTCCTCTAAGCCAGAGACTCACCTCCTCTAAGCCAGAGACTCACCTCCTCTAGAGACTCACCTCCTCTAAGCCAGAGACTCACCTCTACTAAGCTAGGTACCCACCTCCACTAAGCCAGAGACTCGCCTCCATTAAGCCAGAGACCCACCTCCTCTATATAAGTCACAGACTCACCTCCACTAAACCAGAGACCAATCGCCTTGCCAGAGTCAAACATACAGAACGAAGCCCAGATTAGGTATTAGTATATAGGAGACAAGCTATCATCTGGGCTCTCTGACGCACATCCAACTAAATACCAGCGCAATTTTTATGATAAAGGTATGGTAAGATAGGGTAAGGTCAGGCAATGTAAGGTGAGGTAACATAAGGTAAGGCAAGGTAAAAAAAATGCTAAGGAAAAGCAACGCAAGTTAAGACACGGTGATACAAAATAAGGTAAGGTAAAGTAAAAAGGATTAGGAAAAGAAAGGCGAGATTAGTCAAGGTAAGGCAATGTAAGAGAGGATAAGGCAAAGTAGTGTAAGAGAGGATAATGTAGGGTAATGTAAGAGAGAATAATGTAAGGCAATGTAGGGCAGGATAAGGTAAGTTCAGGTCAAGGTCAGTAAAGCAGGGTAGGGTAAGGTAGGCTAAGACAACTAAGACGATGATTGTCTGTGTATTGTATTCATGCATTTATGAAGCGCCTCCGATGAAAGAGTGTCTGTTGAAACTCTTACCAAAGCTGGCGTGACAGAAGTTGTCGAAAATCGATGCGAAAGTTTCCGGTTGATTGCACACAGAGCAGGTCTCGTCTTCTGCAAGTGGAGACACAAAAGTCACGTCATGTATAAATATCAAAAGTGGACGAATGGGAAGATCTCTCTATACGGTGCCAAGATCCAACGAATAGGCATCGCATCGATAGTTTTGGTAAACAACAATACGGCATGCTAAAGCATCAGATGTTATCTAAATTGATTCCTTTCTAATGAGTCACTCTGAGTAATTTTCAGTGTATGAGTACGAGCGGCGGACAGGGGACGGTTAAGATGGGAGGGGACTGGAGGGTGTGTCCAAATTTTTGGGGTGTGCGTCCAATTTTTTAAGCCTGCGGGCGCCCCTGCCAAGATCCTTAGGATATGCAGCCGCAATAAATAAATAAATATATATATATAGGCCTATATACATGTATATATGTATATATATATATTGAGGCTACATATTATATATAGCTGGCAATTACAATATTGATGATAACGTGTCTGGCATGGTAGGTGATTGGTTCAGGGCCGCCATCAGACTGGCCGACTC
Organism: Allolobophora icterica; assembly: GCA_963556255.1. Taxonomy (NCBI): domain Eukaryota; kingdom Metazoa; phylum Annelida; class Clitellata; order Crassiclitellata; family Lumbricidae; genus Allolobophora; species Allolobophora icterica. The sequence continues at coordinate 38,153,614 of OY744610.1, read as the reverse complement.
AGTGAGCTCTTTCAAATCCAGGCTAAAACCTGCTTGCTAAGGCTTATCCTGCCCGCTAGAAGTTGTGAGGCGCCCTTGTAGCGGCATGGCCGCGTTACGGCGCCATATGAATTGTCGTTATCATCATCATCATCATCATCATCATCATCATCATCATCATCATCATCATCATCATCATCATCATCATCATCAGGGTCGAGCCTCTTCTGAGACGGTTATAGGCATTGAACAAGTCCTGCACTCACAATTGCTCAGCGCCATCAACTGATGTTTTTGCCAGTGGCGCTTAGCAGATACAGAAAGAGGCTGCCATGCACTTGGATAATGGAAAACAGAGGGCCTATTAATTAACTAGGATATCAAGAATCACATGGAGAGATTACGTTTGTAAACAGTGGAAACTCTTTATGGCACGCATTGGTGCAGCGCGAATTAAAATATAGCGCGGTGCAGTACAAACTTAATTCAGCTTTAGAACATAATCCCATTTTAAAGCAGGCTCAAAATAAGGAACGGTGCTTGTTCTGGTGGGTCCCAAGGAAAGTTCCGGTATGCTTATTATAGCTCTACTCTGCGGAAGGGTGCTTCAAACGATGGAATGTCGTCGGCATAGCAGTCGTTGCCAACATTTAACAAATCCAGATACCGCTTTAAGTGTTAATGACTTTCGTCTACCGTCCTATATCTCTACCTGGTGTTTGTCATATATATCGTCCATCCGCCCGTCCATCCGGCTGTGAGTCTGTTCGTCCGTCTGTCTCTCCCTCCGTCTGTCTGTTTGTCTGCCTGTCCGCGTGGAAATGTGCCTACTGTTCGGTGATTGGAAAAAGAGAAGGATAATCCTGTACGAGGATTAGGAGAAGGAGGAGGACGAGGAGGAGGGCGGCCTTGGTGAGATAATAGACCCAGTGTGGAGATAAGAGTGAGTTGAACGATGAATGGAGTGCGAACACGAAGATACCATTTGCAATCGGAAACAACTCCGGATTTCTTCACCGCTCTGAGAGGCGAAGCCGACAGAAGATTAGGACTATCATGGATGAAGACATAATACAGTGTTATACCTTGGCTCCCTATACCTTATCTTTATGCATTACCTAGTTACTTTGCCTCTATATCTCACCTCATTACCTTTCTTCTATACCTTATCTTTATACACTACCCAGTTACCTTGCCTCTATATCTTACCTCGTTGCCTTGCCTCAATATCTTACCTTGTTACCTGTCGCTATAGCTTATCTTTATACACCTCCTAGTCAGGGCTGTAGTGGTAAAATTAGAGGTGAGTATACGCTACCGGTTACTTTTCCGAAACAAATTAGAGGTGAGTATATACGCTACAGTATTTTGTGAGTATACGCTACAGTATTTTAATATAAATAAATATAAATATTTTGTGAGGCGAGTATACGGTCTCTAGAGGTAAGTATACGCTGTATACCCGCGTATACCCTCGACTATACAGCCCTGCTCCTAGTTACCATGCCTCTATATCTCACCTCGTTACCTCTCCTCTTAATTTTACCTCGTTGCCTTGTCTCTGTATCTTATGAATAGAACGGTCCCCCATCTAAACGCACATGGTGTGTCTAGATGAGTTCTGCGCTACGCAGCCCGTCTCATCGGGCATGTTCGCAACAAGGCCAAGTATCTAGATAGATGCTGGAGATCCTTCATTGGCTTCCTATCCGCTTAAGCATTGAATAGGGCCTATATATATGGTCGCTGCCTTAGAATGGCTATGTTGTTAGGGCCTTGCCCCTGCGTATACTCGAGAGCTGTGCTGCTCCGTTTCAGGTGCCCAAGGCCAACGTTCCTCGGCTCTGCGGGAAAATGGGTTCTTTTAGTCCCATTCGCTCGTTCCACGACTATGCAAAGTCAAGCTTTCTCAGTGGTGGGCCCGGTGGTCTGGAATAGACTTCCCTTAGAGCTACGCGTGAGACCTGGGTTCCCTCTGGCCTGTTTCTTGCTAATCTTAAAACTGTACTATTTGAGCGTCCTGGTGTCGGGAGCGCCTCTGAGTGTTTCCCTTGAAGGGGCGCTGTATAAATCCTCGAATGAATGAATGAATGAATGAATGAATGAATGAATGAAAGACGGTGAGGACCTTTATAGTCTAAGTCTGACTTAGATTGTGTTGCGTCGTTTACACATGATTGGCGTTACATAAATTATTTGCCATCGTCATCATATTCATCATCATCATCATCATCATCATCAGCAGCAGCAGCAGCAGCAGCAGCAGCAGCAGCAGCATCACCATCACCACCACCATCATCATCGTCGTCGTCATCAATATCGTCACCATCGTCATCAATATCATCATCGTCATCGCTATCATCATGTCATTGTGTCCTCATAAGCGTTAGACCATAAAGGTCTATGATGATGATGATGATGATGACGATGATGACGACGACGACAATAATAATGACGATTCACATGATGACGATTATGATGATAATAATTATTATGATGCCAGTCAGTCTTAGGATTAGGATGGTTCGGATGGTGATTAAGAAGATGAAAGTAACAAAGAGCATCATCATTGACCTCGTCTATAATCATCATTTGTTGGGGATGGTAGCCGATTGGCTGAGCGCTGGCCTTCTAACGCTGAGAGTACGGGTTCGATACCCACTTGAGACCATTGCTGTGTATGGACCTTGAGCATTCATTCATTCACAATTGCTCAGCGCCATCGATTGAAGCATGGTCATGAGATAATAGCGTTTAATAATGTGCAATAATAATAATAATAATAATAATAATAATAATAATAATAATAATAATAATAATAATAATAATAATAATAATAATAATAATAATAATAATAATAATAATAATAATAATAATAACAATAACAATGACAATAACAATAACAATAACAATAACAATAATAATAGCAATAATAATAATAATAATAATAATAATAATAATAATAATAATAATAATAATAATAATAATAATAATAATAATAATAATAATAATAATAACAACAATAATAACAACAATAACAATAATAACAATAGCAATAACAATAATAACAACAACAACAACAACAATAATAATAAAAGAATAATAATAACTGTTACACAATAAAAAAAGCTCTAACAGTGTTTAGTCTGTCCTTCAAATCTGTTGTCCAACTAATGTTGCATCATATTTTGAGAGTTTCTTTGCTATAGTGCTACTTACGTGAATGCTATAAGATTCATATTAAATTTTAAGCTCTCGTGTTAGTAAGCAAGTATACGCAAGTTTGGTTGGAGGTAGCAATTGGTGCAGGTCGAGGACAGCCCCAAAGAGGCAAGTAGGCCTATGTATAGTATGTGTATATATATATAAACCTGAGGCTAACTCCATTTTGCTATAGGTGTTGTTGTAGATAATTACTTTAACAAGCCGGCGCTATAGAGCTCCTAGCTCCCCCTTCGATGACAGCGCTCGTTAATAACCTGGTGCCCTGTGTTTAGTTTTCGAGTGGCGCTTTATAAATATGCAGTTTACGATTACGATTCGCTAACTGACCTGAGGCCTCGCTGAGTACATTGATGCAAAGATCGTTGTCCGGAGGAAACCTATCGCAGCGCAACATCTCCGGCCACGAGAACCCGTACCTGGTCATGCGACGCTCGCATCCTCCCTGGACGGCCAGGCAGAGGGACCGACACGGCCAGATGGGTCGATCGAAGCAGACGGGGGCGAAGAGCGAGCAGAGGAAGACCTGCGTGTCCGGGTGACACCGGATGCTGAGCAGGTGGATCCAGTCGTTGGCCTGTTGCGTCACCTCGCGGATCGAGTCGTGATCGAGGAGGTTCGGCAGGCGCATCTGGTCGTATCGGATGCCGCGGCAGAGGCTGAGGTTCGACGGGATCGGCACACAGGTCGTCGGTCCCTGTCGGCCGCCGGTCGGCACGCCCCAGAGCCACTCGGAGTGGTCGTAGCCGACCGAGTGGACCTCGTCACCGTATTCGGGCGTGGCTGGCCTCTGCTGTTGGTGGTTGGAGGGCAATGAGGAGACGACGATTGACGAGGGAACCATAGAGATGAACAGCAGGACTGGTAGCAAGGTTGGTCTTAAGGGGTGGTTATTAGCGGCCGCGCCAACTGATCCGGCCATTCTCGTCACGGATGACTGCACGCAGAGCGCTCGGATAATCGGTAAGGAGAGGATAAAATCTACGCCCAGCTGACTCAGGAACTTTGCTAAAATAAAGAGGAACAGTTGTCGATATCGACAATACTCAATCATCGTTTGAGAATTGCAGACTAGCGTATGAACTTTCTGGTCTTCAATCAATCAATCAATCAATCAATCAATCAATCAATCAATCAATCAATCAATCAATCAATCAATCAATCAGTCAATCAATCAATCAACCAATTAATCAATCTAAAACTTGATATAGCGCCCTTTAAAGATAACTACTCATAAATGGCGCTATATGAATGTCTAATTACAATTATAGTTATTATCGATCGTGTTAATGACAGTATAGGCACTAATTACTGATGTATGCTCACCAGAGTGCGGGTGCTCAACTGGTATAATAAAGAATATACTTACTTACTTGTCTTGTAGCTGCCAGGGCCGTTGACGTCATCTTTACCTTACCGATAAGACATGTTCGCATGCATATCATATACATGACAAGACTAACTACACCAACTTTGATGTAGCGCATTTTTATACCTTGGAAAAGCGCTACACAAATGAATGTGCTACTGATCTAAACAAATGCTTTTCACGACCGTTACGAAATGTATTCGCTGCAGTTCCAAGAAAGTCGACAAGTAATTAATTAAAGATACAAACAACGAAGAATACGTGATACGGAATTATAATACGCTTCACTGCACTAGATATACGGTCAGACAGATTTGCATAAGCGCATATCTAAACAACAGGGGCGTAACTTTGGTCTAAAAAGTGGGGGTCCCAATTTCTTACATACACGAAGGAAGGCGGAGACTGCGATCTCTGGGAAGGCTCAATAATGAAACATTGATTGGCATTGTTTAAAAAGTGGGGAGTACGGTACCGCCAATCCAAAAAGTGTGGGTACGGGTACCCCTCGTACCCCTCACAAATTACGCCTATGCTAAACAAGACGATCGCAAACCTCGTCATCAGGGCTCTGTCGATTAATGTGTTCCATAGTAAATGTGGGTCTAACTGCGAATATCCGAAATATCTCAGCGCCAAGCAAAATCTGCATGAGGAGACCAATTTATAAACAGGCGCTACATCATCAAATCAAGCCTACAGAGTCATACACTATATATATATATATATATATATATATATATATATATATATATATATATATATATATATATATATATATATATATATATATAACTGTGAATATATATGTACTAGTGAATCTGTATACACCGACAGTGAATATCAGATTACTTTTGAAGAAGGCCAAAGCTCTGTCTCGGCATGAAGCAGTAGGTCGCATTCATTTAAAAAATAAAGTATACGCAAACTGAAAATATTTGAATACATTTTACATGCGTTCAAGTTGTCGCCCCGCAGCACAGCTCATACAACTTTCCGATTGTCGGCTTGCAATATATCGCCTGGGATCTTTGACACTGCGCCGCTGCCGCCGCCCGTGGAGGCCCATCGACCAGGGCTTTGCATAAAGACCGTCTCTCCGAACCATTGAACATCGCAATCCCAGAGCAAACTAGTGCCTTATTCCTCGCGTCAAAATACGAGACACTCCAAGCCGCGCATAATCTTCTTTACTTGTTGCTCTATCCAGAAATAGTGATCCATAGGCAGCGGCTTCGTCCCCTTGCTCTCTCGCCTAACTTACCGAGACACGCCAGAGCAAATATCAGAAGGCTAGGTTACCTACACTTCTAAAGGTACCCATTTTGTATTGTATGCATGTATGCAAACAGCTGTTCGTTTGAATAACAACTGCGTACTATTCACTATACTATTGTCGTGGAACGTGATTGTCTTAACATTGCCGTCGTTCGGTAACTGGAAACCAATTATTGTCGGCAAGACCACGAGGTAACGTTATAGGTAAGAAGTTCAAAGGTCATCAACAGGTGGGTTCTTTGTCCGCCTGCAGTCTCGTTTGATTAACACGTGCTAATCAAAAGACGGCGAACCGCCCATATTTAATCCAGCCAGCGCAAACTCGCATGTCGTTGTAGAATGTAGACTGTCTGAAGTTCTGCATGACTGAAGCCCTACCCTGCGAAGTTTTGGTTCTACTGTTAAGGGCGTAACTTTGGTCTAAAAAGTGGAGGCACCAATTTCTTAGATACACGAAGCAAAGGCACAATAATAAAATATTGATTAGCATTGTTCAAAAGTGGGGGTACGGTACCCCCAATCCAAAAAGTGGGGTACGGGTACCCCTCGTGCCCCCAACAAATTACGCCTACGCCTGCTGCGTTGCTATTTCGCTAACAGAATCAGACCCGATTATATACAGCACAAGTACCTCTGCCCATGGCTCCAGTGTGCCCTACCCAACCTCCTCTGCCTTCTCTCTCTGGTCTCTCTTGCAACCGAACTCAGATCGTCATTTGACATCTCTGAACAACCCCTCTGACACGACGCAGCCCTCGTGATTAAACTGGTGCCCTGCGCTTAGCTTTAGAGTAGTACTGTAGAAATTTGGAGTTTACTATTTTACCATGTCATACATCATACTCATCAGTACAATACTACCATGCCATACCTTACCTTATCATGCCATGCAGCGCTTTTGTGAAGTACCTAAAATGTGCTATAACAAGTGTCCTGACACATACACACATACCATACTGTAAAATATGTAGACCAATGCTATGCCATACTATAGCATACCATATTGTACTCACCAATATGATATATGGTATGCTATACTTTTTTCTTAACTATCATGTTGTACCACATCATTACATATACACCATACCATGCTATACTATATCACACTACTATATCACACCATATCTACTACAGTACTACACCATACTATACCTTGCCATGCCATACCAACCATACCGGAATGTACCGTATCATTACTTACCTGACTTTGTTTTACCCTAGGCTCTGCAAACACGGCACACGCAGTCCTGTAGCCTACGGAATGAATAAGCTTACGCAACGTTCGCATCATGCCAAAGGCGGTCATGTGGAACAGTTTCAAACGGCGTCCAATTAAGCTTATAACTTGAAACTTCTATTGTTGTAATATTGCCTGATCAAATCATCTCCGTTTAGATGTCGTTTTTTCAGCACTCTCCCCCAACATATTATGAATCTGACTATAATCTCACTTGATTTACTCACTCGTTACGATCGGACATTAGGATAGTGGCGCTATAGAAGTCAGCAAATTAGAATAAATTCTGTGTAGAGGGGTAAAGGAGGGAACGAGATTTTAAGTTACGCCGCTGCAGCTGAACCTGTGTCAGACTTTAAGACCATGCCACACTGTACAAGAGATTAAATACCGGTAGAAATACAAACACAGATAACTACAGATATAGACAAGAAGAAGAGAAGAAGAAGAGCAGTCCCTTAAGCTAGCCCTGACACAGCCTTATGACTTCATTTTCTTAGCATCGGCATATAAGAGCGGGTGGCCAGTCCTCTCCCTCGCCGTCTCATCTTCCCACCGCCAGTGTATATTTGAGTTGTCTAGGGGGCGCAGGTGAAGCAGAAATCTCGAAAATAAATTTCTGCCCTAGAGGGGATTTGGAATGTGAAACCCCAACCTCTCGACTGACAGTCCATGAGGTGGTAGATCCAAAATTTACTCGCTCGAGCTGTCACCAGGACACTACACTACCGAGCAGATATAGATGTAGGTGAATCTATAATAATATGCACCTTCATCTATACGGGCCCCCATACGTGGCGAGTTTATCCAGTGTGATTCTGCTCTATGAATGGAATGCATCCCACGGTTCAATAAAACATTATTTATTAGCAATGTACAGCGATTTAAGCCTATACCTTTACAAGAAGACACGACAAACGGCGAAAGGTGGCGAACACGACAGCACGACGACAGACAAATAAGAACCAGCGTCGAAAGTCGAATTCAGACAAAACCGGCAAGTCTAACATAGCGTTCAAAGCAACATTGCAACCGTCATCCATGAAAGAAGACTAAAGCGAAACGTGCTCAACAAATGTCATCCACAAAGGGAGACCAAAACCTACGGTCAACCCGACATGGTCGACGAGCAACATCAAAATAGATATCTAATGTCAACCTAACGCGGTCGATCAGCAAAGCAGAGCTCTCCTTAAACGTCAACCCAACACGGTCGCCAAAAAGTAGCCTCTCTCCAAACTACGCAGAACGGCCCAACTTTATACAAGAAGCCACCAGTCTTGTTGTCCTCGAGACCAAGGCCTTGGTCTCGAGTGCGCTCGAGTTCGTTTTTAAAAGTCTTGGTCTTGGTCTTGGTCTTGAGGTTCTAGGTCTTGGTCTTGGTCTTGAGGTTCAAGGTTTTGGTCTTGGTCTTGAGGTTCAAAGTCTTGGTCTTGGTTTTTCAAGACCAAGACCAAGACCGACTAAATTTTAAATTTTTCCGCAGCCATTGCGGTCAATAACGGTTTCAAAAAGGCTCACGATTTATACATTTAAATCCAGTGCTTGAAAAGCTACTGTGTGTGCCAGCGACTTCAGCACCTATAAAAAGTATTTTTTACATGGCGAAATTTTTATGAGGCCCCACAAGGCACGTCTTGGTCAGAAAATTCTGAGCGAATTGGTTTTTTTTAAATGCAACAGGCATTTGGAATAACATTTTGCATGAAGGACTTGATTTGTAAATTCGAATTCAGAAATTCTCTGCAGTCTGCATTTATAGTTGGTTTGCTTCATTAAAGTAGCGAGTAGTCCGACTTGACAATTTTTAGTAAGGAATAGTGTGGATATGATTGTGATTTTTGGGTCTTGGTCTTGGTCTTGAGGTTCAAGGTGTTGGTCTTGGTCTTGAGGTTCAAGGTCTTGGTCTTGGTCTTGAGGTTCAAGGTCTTGGTCTTGGTCTTGAGGTTCAAGGTCTTGGTCTTGAGGTTTAAGGTCTTGATAACAAGACTGGAAGCCACTCCTACTTAACACATAGGAGTGTCGCCCATCCTACATAGAGACTAATCAAGCATGACGCCCATCCTACCTAGCTAATCCTTATGGGCACATGCCTACACGTAACAATGTATGTACGCGGACGTTTAATATGGGGTCTTTAAGTAGGGTCATTTAGGACAAAGTGAACCAATTTTCATGTCGGGCCACTTCGCCGCTTTCAGGATCTAAATACACTGTTTTATAGATCATTGATTGCTCTAAAAGGTTATACAGTAAAACTGGAGCTATATTCAGGTCAAGTAGGTAAGGTAGCCATTCAAAGTTGCGATGTCAAACGGTTCACTTTACCTGAATTAACACCATAACTAAGCTGTCTGATGATCGACTTTTGTAGTTCAATTTTTATGTTGTAAATTATTAAAGCCAGAGTTAGAAAATTTGTATACAATAGGGCCAGCCACAAGAGACAATTAAAACTTGTAGCTTAAGAATTGAAGAGTTACTATACCATATCTCAGAGTGGTAATACCACTGCCGTGTTTCATCAATGACCTAACGATAGAAGTATTAGGCCTAAGTGTATCCTACGCTGCCGTATTTGAAGGATTTTTTTCTTTAAATTTCAAATGGCTAACCTTTTCCTGAACCAGCCACTTCCAACAGTACAAGCAATTTAACGTCGTACAAAAATTCTCATTGCCACGTTAAAGCTGCCTTACAGAGAGACCAGCTCACTTACTGGTGCTAGGCCTATTTAAAATCAAATTCCCGAATACCTTGCTAATTGATGGGTCGCTTTCAAAGCCAGCTCGATAACCATAGAGTTCTCAATCCAAGAGACCCAGTAGGTCGTGTCGAGGCTGTTTAAACTTTGCAAATTTTGTTCCTATAAGAATCAGACCTACAGTATTTATACTACAGCTGAAGCAACCCGTACCTGTTTATTTTCGCCTTGAGATACAGCGAATTCCACTTCAACCTCGTGTATGTATAACTGCTGTACAAGTCCAGACGCCTAACAAGCAGGAATGTCTTTTGGAAAGCAACTCGACCTGTTTCTCGAAGTCTTTTACTAGACTACCTACCACGCAGTCGTTCTGAGGCAGAACGGAGCAGCCGCCGTTTATAAACGATTGCGTGCCTGTCAAACATCGAGCCGCGCGCAAGTAAGATATGCGCTATAGAATTAAGAGCCAGCTCCGGTACTGACTTGTACTGATTTCGTTTTCGTTATTTACTGCACTTGTCTGCATATGTTGCAGTGCGCGTTTTTCTGATTATTCTACTGGCTTCTATGGAATCAATATTCGTTTAATTCAACAAATCCAGTTGACAATAACGCAACAGATTACAGAAGCACGATAACATTAGAATGGCTTTGAGAGAAGAGAATAGAGGGATGTGTTAATTAATACGCATCTTTGAATAAACTACGAGGAATAAAATTACATTTATCTTTAGCGGGAAGGGTAAAATAACGAATTCTTGTCCGTAAGTCGTATTTATTTTGTCGTGGGGGAGGAAAAATAATACGAAGGACATGGCTGACAGCAGATTAAAAAAGCCAGCATCTGCAGCATCAATCACGTCAGCCAATCTTGAGATGGAGGGCAGAATTAAGGAAGCCTCTGCGCATGGCTCGATGTAACATGCGTTCTAACCTGTCCCTAGCGCCAGGGCTGCCGACAGAAATTCCGGGCCCCTATGCAGAGCAGTCATGAGCCTCTCAACTACCTTTAGGCTTTATGAGAAAATTTTTAAACAAATTATTAAGAAAACAAAAATGATAAGTAAGGTAATATTCAGATGCTTGAAGTTTAAACTGATAGTAGTTAAGTTGCAATAATATTATATGTAAAAGGTATAATCATAACCTTTGTATAACGGATTATAATATTTTTCATAAGTTGATTGCCGGGCCTCTGGGCATTTGCACCCTTGTCTCCCCCCCCCTCGGTGGGCCTGTCTAGCACGGTTATCGTCATGTCCAATACATCAACCGATGGTCCATGGAAGAAAAATCGTTCTAGAAATATAATCAATTAGAGAAGAATCCAGGCTGAAATCAGGTGGATCAGAACTTTTGTCTGTTAAAATGATTGCAGAATTCACTCATGCAGGGTCACCGACAGAAATTTCGGGCCCCTAGGCACAGCACTCACGGGGCCCTAAACTAATGTAGCAGCAGAAAGTTCTTCGGCGGAAGTGGGAGTGTTCTGTAGCAAAATATGATAAGTAAGGATATATTCAGATGCTTGAAGTTTAAACTGATTGTAGTTAAGTGTAAGTCATATTATATTTAAAAAGGCATAAATCATAAACTTTGTATGACTGATTATAATATTTTTCATTTATAAGTTGACTGCGGGTCCGGTCCGGGCTTATAAAAATCGCCGGGCCCCTGGGCATTTGCCCTTCTCCCCCCCCCCCATCGGCGGGCCTCCACTCATTCGACCTATCTGAACATTCACATAGCGCCTCTTCACTTCACGTAGGCTATATTTATTCAGAAGCACCCCCCCCTGCAGCTCGATAGGCAACTAAATGTTGACCAATTTTAAATGCTGAATAAAAATGACATATGCAGAAGTCGGCCACTCCAGCTGGATGTCCCAAACATCGAAAAACGTTCTGCGTTCGACTGCCAAGGCGCCTAAGAAAAGTAGCCACTTTACCTATAACGGGTCGTGAAAAGGACATCAAAACCTAAGACATAGGAACAAATTCCTGAGAGCAAGCAAGTGAACAACTCTGCTGAAAGACCAGACCAGCTTCAAAGTTGTTGAATACTTGAATTCGACGCCGCCTTTCATTCATTTACAGAAGCCAGTTAAAAACGGCGATAATCTAGGCCCTATTTTATGCCGGAAGAAAAGATGACCTCGCAGAACTCATACGAAGACTAAGGAAAGAAAGCGAGAAAGCAGGGTTATACTTTAACATCCAGAAGACTAAGATCATGACAACGGCAGAATGGGAAACATTCGAGATAGACGGAGAGGAAATACAGGTCGTAGCATGTTTCTCGTTTCTGGGCTCAATGATCGAAAGAGAGGGAAGATGCGAGCCAGAGGTGAGACGGAGAATAACACTAGGAAAATCCGCAATGCAGGGAATGGAAAAGATGATTATGGAGAAATAGGCATGTGAGCATGGTTGGTGAAGTCAATGATATTTCCGATAGTGCTATACGGAAGCGAGACATGGACAAAAACAAAAGCAACGAAGAGAAAATCGATGCGTGTGAAATGTGGATATGGAGAAGGTTGCTGGGAATATCGTGGAGAGAAAAGAGAACAAATGTATCTGTAATCCAGGAGATAGGACAACTAAGAGGAGACATGACACTACAACAAAGGGCCATCAGACAGAAATTGATGTACATTGGACACGTTATGAGAGCAGACGGTTTGGAGATGATGCTGGCGTGCGGAGAGGGGGTGAGGAAAAGGGGCCGCCCGAGAACTCGATGGATGGAGGAGATACACAGGAGGACAGCGATGAACCTTGCACAACTAAGGGACGCGGTACGGAACAGGGAGGAATGGAGGAGGCTGGTCATGACGGTCGCTAGAGTTCCACGAACTGACGGCACAAGGTGATTTTATGCAACCGGTTGGTTCTTGTCCATTAACCTGCATTAACGTGTAGGTAATTCAAGGTATGATTTTATGTTTTGTAAACAAAACTGTAGGCCTACACACAGTTCACCAGTGCCTTTTTTTTTACCACGATCGCTGTCGACTGCAAAAAGATATATTATTACCCTGTATAGACACATGAGCTCTAGGGTTGAACTCCGTCGCCACCGTTTTCGGGTGGTGCTAGTCCGAGGTCTGGATAAGCAGGAGGGCGACGTTAATTATCTTCGTACGACACAGTGTCGTCAAACAGCTGAAACTACCTCTATAGTCCCAAGTTGACTCAGAAAACCGTCTCAGCAAGCAGGTCGCTGATTCGCTGCCTTCAGCCCAGGAACGTCATTTCAGCTTTCTCAGAGGGCAGGGACGTCATTTGAGTATTTTTCCAGGGGTAACTTGGCCAGCTTGCTAAGTTTTGTATTTAGTCTACATGTCCAAAACTGTAAGCCAGTGCTGCATGATGTGTGCTGACAGTGCTGCAGTGTGCATATTGCCAGTATGAGAATTGTAGAAAAAAGACTGGGGGGTTAGACTTTGATTTATGTGGAGTTGAGGTGTGAAATGAAGACTTTACTATGGGGTCCTAAGAAAGACTAGGGGGGTTGAACAATTCTCACCCTGCATATTGTCACTTAAATGACGTCCCTGAATTTGAGTATAATTTTTTCTTTATTATTCTTTTCTTCTTCCTCCTTTTCTTATTCCATCCTTTCTCCTTTTTGTTTCAAAAATCGTGAGGGAACCCACCTGCCCCAAATGACGTCCCTGCTTCTGCCCTGCTAGCATATTCACATGAAGCCCATGCATAAAGGACCCACGTTCCCATTGAGACCCGTATAGAACCCATGTATGGTTTCCATATCTATTGCCCATGGAAATGCTGGCATGGTAATATTAGGCCACCTACATAATAATAATCTTTTCTTTATTTTAAGCGCCTGCTAACCGCACTGCGCTGTACAGTGAACATGCATATAGTAGAAACGGCAGCCACGCAGGGCGCCTCACATACATTACATGTATATAGTAGAAGCACATGATAAGTTTTACAGGAGTCGAATATAACTGTTTTTATACGGCAGCTAAAGGGCGCCAATCACAGCCTACTATTCATTTAACCACCGCCGCCACCTAGCGAGTGGAAGGCTGAATAAACCTTACGGGGTCTACGAGAATCGATCTTGGTACCTACTGCTCTTCACGCCAGTGTGTTATCCATTACTCTACGGGCTTAGGAAGCAGCGGTTGTTTCAGAATGCAATACACAGCCTTGAGTCTGCGCAGACATAGTTAGAGACGTTTTGATTCTGAAGTAATTGAGATCATCTCGATTTGTGTCAACTACTGTCAAGCTTTGCGTAGCAATTCCCTTACTAGTTTTGAGCAGTTTACTGGTGCCCTCTTGCGAATTATACACGCGGAGGTAGAAGTCCAAAATTCACGCGTCCGAGCCGTCACCAGGACACTTAAGCATCACCCTATCAGTCGCTTCCTTACATCACTCCACTGGCTGAAAGTCCCTGAGCGCATCCACTTCAAAGTCCTATCGCGAACCTACTACTCCGTACAATACTCCCATCCAAAGTACCTTCACGAACTCTTCAGCATCCAGCCACATTGCTCTACTCGATCCTCCTCCTCTCTCACTCTCTCCCGCACCGCAGTCACTATTCGGCTCAAGCTCTCCAACTGATCGATATCTCACACTGCACCTCAAACTCTTGAACGAACCTCCCTCTGAATTCCTCATATTCTCAGTTCTTCCAAAATACCGCCACTCATTCATCGTCAGGATATACTGTACTTCGAAGTACTGTTAGCGCCGGTGAATAAGCTGGTCTCCCTGACGTGGCTTTTGTGTGGCGGTGAGAAATTTCTGAGATTTACATTACATTACATTACATTACATTACTTATTATCCCACAGGCTTTGCCTTCTAAGCTGAAGTTTCACCTCTTCAAGAATTCGTGCCCTAACCCATCCGACCCTTCGCCTTACAAGCCTTCTTGTACTCAATAATAGCTGCTCTCTCTTCTGGTCTCTCTGGCAACAGGACTCGGACCCCATTGGACATCGATTTCTGGACAACTCATCTGATACAACGCAACGCTCGTGAATAAGCTGGTGCCCTGCGCTTAGCTATGGAGTAACGCTTCAGAAATTTGGAGTTTACGATTACGATTACGATGACATTGCGCCTAGCCTGGATCTCGCTAGATTTCAAGCTTAGCGTAGCAAATCGTTTAATTTGAGCCGTGTATTGATGTGATCTAGCGCAGCGGCTCTCAACCTTTTGGGATTCAAGGACCACTTATAAATTTTGTGTCTCGGTCGCGGACCATCACTAAAAAGTGTGCCACTGGCGCTCAAATGCGACCCTATAAAATTATAAATTTATACAAAATTCTAGTATAAAATAATAAACTTGATAAGATTAAGTATTTTACTTATTATTTACTATTAATTTTAATAAATGTTTAAACAAAAAAAATTAGAAATTGACAGAATTTGTCTGTTTGCATGTTTTTAATTGCAAAAAATATTAATTATAAGCCTGGCTCGCGGACCACCAGGCAGATGGTCGCGGACCACTGGTGGTCCGCGGACCACAGGTTGAGAACCGCTGATCTAGCGAATAACGCATGCGGAGGCAGAGATGACTGGGTCCCTCTGGCGAGTTCAGAGACCAACAACGCACAACAGAAGTCTGCAGCGAGATCCAGGATTCAAAGTCTTATCAGGCGGATGTCGTCGGTCAATCTTGCGATTAACTGGCGGGCATTTGAACAGTAAAACAGTTGGTGGTCTTTAGTTGTGCGACGGTTCAGTCCAGTGGGCAACTTGTGAGGTCGCAGGACGGATGCCGCGAGGGCCCTGTCAGCATTTCCATGCATGGGCATGTGCGTATATCCGTTCAGGTTATAGGCCTAGCCAAGATTATAGGCCTAATTGAGGTGAATTAGGCCTACACATAGGCCTGTATGTGTGCATATTTTATATTGCGGATCTAGTTACGTCCGTTATCCAGGAACTGTCCTACGAATGCATAGGCCTGATGAATAAGTAGGGCCTAAACCTTTAGCCCACAGACTGACATACATAGAAGAAGAAAAAGAGCAGTCCCTTAAGCTAGTCCTGAGGTAGCCATGGGTATGAAGTGTTAGCGACTTCATTTTCTTAGCCTCGCCATATGAGGATGGGTGGCCAATCCTCTCCCTCGCCGCCTCGTCTTCCCATCGACAGTGTACAGTACAGTCAGTGTACTCATTATAGCTGAGTTGGTTAGGGGGTGCAGATGGAGCAGAAATCTCGAAACAAATTTCTGCCCTGGCGGGAATTATAACCCCCGACCTCTCGACTGACAGCCCAGCACGCTAACCACTACACTATCGCGCACCCCCAACTGACATATAGACACAGTAATTTTTAGCCATTAAGCTTTGTGTTCCCAATGGTTGCAGAGAAAAGGAGGACTCCATAATACGTAGGCCTACGCCTATATACAGATACTCATTTTAGGCCTTAATGAAAGACCTAATAAACTGATAATAAGGCTTATTCAACGACGCTTTCATACATAATAAACATGGACATTACAATATATACGTATAGACTATACAGTCATACAAGAGAATATGCGCCTACGACTTACAGCCAAATTAATGACTGGGTTATTAGACAGTCGTGGGCCTACGGGATATACCATACGAACACAACTGCGGGGCTTAAGTACACAAACCTAGGCTACATACACGTAGGTCTCTGTATCTACAGGTCCTGTTAGATAATCTAACAATGTTAGGGGCCAACATAGTTTCATACGTAGTCCTATACGAGATCATAGCATTTGACGTCAAATGTAAAGCATAATTATATGAGCCAAATATATATACTTTTACAACCTAAAATGATGACATAGTCTGTATGACTCACATGCAAACCAAAATGTGGTCAGCAATTGGTGCAATAAAGGACATACTTACTTACTTACCGGCTGTAGTATAAGTCGAATTAGGCCTTAATCGAAGTTAAACGACCCCTTCATAATATATCAGACGATGTTTATCTTTTTACGGTCGACCTATGGGCTTAGTTGAAACAGTCAGCGCACACGGTATACAATGCACAATTGCACATACATGCGTACATACACGCTCTGACAAGCATGTAGGTGTAAATTGATAAGTTTTTATATAGCGAACGTATGGTCTCGAGTACTCTCGACCCTGCTCGTGTTTAAATTGATCGGACCGTTCGGACGAGATCCTTCACCGTACTGCCCATTCAAGGGCGTGGCGCCCATTCGAATGGGCAGTAGGCCTACGGTGAAGCTGGAGATTCAAACCTCTGAAATTAGGCCACCATGGGGAGGCGAACCGAGAAGCCAACGCACCGAAGTGCATGGACGTGAGCTCTTATACGAATGAAGCTAACTGGGCTAACATAATTAGGCCTATAGATGTGCTACAGCTAGGCTACTACTGTCGACCACATATCGCACAACCGCTCCTGAACTTTCAAAGTCGCGAGACAATCCCTCTTCGCCTACAAACTTTATCGCGAAAGAATGATTTGTGTAGGTCCAGAAGTTTTCAAAAGGAGGCCCAGTTTCCGTAATTCCGTACGAACTACGCATAGCCTAAACATGTGCTAAAAATTAGTGGTCATCCACACTGTTTCCATTACACTATACAGGACCTATAGATCCTGCAGCACTAGGCCATAGCCCTGCCTGCGTTTCACTGTTTAGGCACTGTCTATGCGCTTCGTAAACGGTTAATAAACGTACTCTTGCGTCAGGACGAGGAGTCTAATACAAACCCTTAGGCCTAGCCATCGAGCCGTAGATCTATAGCCTACACGTCTAAAGTAGTAGATCATAAGTTATAGTAGCGCCGGTGAGGGGCTTTTGTGTGGCACTGAGAAATTTCGGAGATTTACAATACATCAGCTGTAAATGTTTCGTTGGTATAGGCATAAATTAAATCCCTAGCGTGTCCCTGGTCCCATTCAGCGGATACAGGCAGCCTACTGTTTCCATCAACCTTTATGCCTAAGTCGATCTGTGTGCATCCAAAAGTATGGAAGTAAAAGGTTCTACCACGAGACGCGGCCACTCAGGGTACGTACGTAAGCGGCCACTCAACCGATGAGTCAGTAGGCCAAAGGTCCGACCGCTAAGGCTTTGCCCTAGAGGCTTCACCATGCACTGTGTCAGATATACAGTCATGCCAGTGCTTAAAATACTCCGCAATGTCAAGTACACTTTATGTCAGAAACACACTATATTAGGCCCAGAGTCATGCGACAGTTTTGCTTTTAAGCCAGAGTCATGCTGTAGTCATGCTATAAGTTGCCTATAAATAAATATCTGCAGCTACTCTTCTCCTCCTCGTCCTCCTCTAAATAAACGTTAGATAGATTCCCCCGTTTTTAATGAAATTGCGCACAACTGAGTGCAATTATACCCAGGGTCCGATTTGTCAAAAAAGAAGCAGGGGGGTCGGAAATCTATACAAATAATAAAAATTTATTAAGCCATAATTAATTTTTTTTCTCGTTATTTTGTAAATGAGGTTAATGAACTTCCATAATATGTCAAGATTCTGCAATGACCAACAGTCAACTACGATGCAAACATGACATCGAAAGAATTTTATATTCAAAATTAAAGGAGTTTTCAGTTGCAGTTTTAGCTGAAATATACTTATAGGAACAACAAATTGTAGGCCTACACAGAAGCGTTAGACGTGACTAAATTGCACTGAAAGATGAAAATAATACAAGTACACAAACAAAGCTATCAAACCAATGCACCAAGTAGGGCCTACTGTCATTGGAAATACTAGCAAAACCCAAATGAACCAGTGCACCAAGTACACTAGTACAGCCACTATAAAAAAGCTGTGCATATTTCTTTTGTTTGTGCACAATAGTCGCCTTGCCAATTGGCTTATCTAAGGCATCATGGCGCCCAGATTTCAGTCAGGAAATAACGTATATCCTGGCATTCCAAGATGTTAGAGATGGCCCTTTAATGCTGATCATCAGCAGGTAGCTGATGGGGCCAACAGCCAGCAGGTTGCGTACTGTAGGCCTATGTTGCAAGTTCATCTGGCTAAAGCCACGCTCACAAGCTGCAGACGAAATGAGCAGAATCTTCAAAGCCTGCTCAAGTGTTGCGAGATGAGACCCCATAATGCTGGCCTTGTTTGTATGTATAGAGTAGGCCTACTCGATCACAATCTGGGAATTGTGACTTATTGTTAATTTATTTTTTTAAATATGAAAATAAATTGGGAAGATCCATAGGCGTAATTTGTGGGGGGTACGAGGGGTACCCGTACCCCCCACTTTTTTGACTGGGGGGTACAGTACCCCCCCACTTTTTGAACAATGCCAATCAATATTTTGTTATTGTGCCTTCCCGAGATCGCAGATTCAACCTTGCTTCGTGTCATAGGCGTAATTTGTGGGGGTACGAGGAGTACTCGTACCCCCCACTTTTTGGACTGGGGGTACTGTACCCCCACTTTTTAAACAATGCCAATCAATATTTTATTATTGTGCCTTCCCAGAGATGGTCTTCATGCGAAAAAGAAAGTGAAAAAAAATTGGTACCCCCCACTTTTTAGACCAAAGTTACGCCTCTGGGAAGATCATTTTACTTATAAATAAAGTGTCTTCTATTATATTAAGAGGTTCAAGTACAAAACAAAAGGATAAGCTTTAAGATTCTTATCCATTTTTTAATAGAAATTGTTGGTACATACATAAAAAGAAATTAAAAATAGTTATAGGCGGGACCTCTAAACTAAAAACAGATAGATTGAGTCAGTAAATTAGCTCAGTTAAGCCTACAGTTGGGTCTATATTTGAATAGGCCCAATAGGACTTTGTGCACTTTTCCATTGGCAGTCATCAATAAACTGATTAAAATTCAGTTGACGTAGAATATCACTATGCTAGGACTCTCATGTGTCATACATGCGTGAAGCGTGTTCTTAATTGTCTTCATCTTAGAAAATGACCATTCAGCACTACAGTTTGTTACCACGAGAACCAAGTACATTCTTAACATACTTTCCACATTTGGAAATGAACTTTCAACACCTTTGCCATGTATTGGTACATGAACTGCTCCTGACTTATGTTGAGGCCTGCCCTACCTGTCTCGTGTTTAAACATTTTGACAAAATAAGAACACTGCATATTATGAGCTCATTGCCAAGGCTTTCATCGAGGTCATCGCCGTATATTGCTACAAGGTTTTTTCTGAATTGTGTATTTCTTCATCACTACAAGATCAAGCCTAGATAGAAAACCAAACCTTGAGCAGAGTAGTTCGTATGATGCAAGCCTTCTTGTCAATTCGGTTGTGAATTGATCAACGATGGGCAGAAAATTGTCAATCCGAAACTTCTCTGAAGCAGAGTGCACAGCTTCTGGGGTTCCACCATAATCCAGTGGTAGGAGACGTACGTTTTGATGACGTGTTCTTGTTTGAACATATTCTGCCGTTCCACAACAGAGTCAGACTCGGCAGAGCGGGAAAGTTGTTAAACTGGCGGTTGTCGACATCAACTGCAGCATCACCAGTGACTTTATATAGGCACAGATCAGCCTGCATTTTGACCATCACGGTGACTGCAGATGTACTAATAGCTTTTGCTTGAAGGAAAACAGGAAAACTACTTTGCAAGTACTTTCTGATTTAGATATGTTTTTTCTTTACTTAACGCGTTTTTGAGAGCCTCTAGGCCGATTAGTGGCTCTTATGCCGATTTCCAATTCGGTTCATGTCACAAAAATGACAGCATATAGCTGTGCTCTGCTATAGATGTGCACTCTAGTCTAGGTCAATCGAGGTCAAAAGCGGCCGCTGGACAGAATGCCACTGTCTACATGTTTGACCTTTACCCCGCAACTGGATGCTCGTGGCGTTGGAGCCGATGTGCCCAAGGCGAGGACCCCGGGCATTAAGGGGCCTGAGGGGCTGGCTTGTGCAGGGACTGCGGTCCGTTTCTTGTCTGCTGTATGTTTAGTCATGCCCTGCGAAATATCTCTGACACTGCCTCTGCCTACACAGTAGACGACCTCAGCTTGAGTTAAAAGTAACTTAATCCGTCAACAGCTGAAGATGCCAAACTTAAAGCGATATACTCGTGAACAATATTAGCGCGGTATTTCAAACTTAGGGTACCGATTGGATAATAAATAATTACCCAAAGGTACCAAGGCAGTACTGCTTGCGATTGGTCATAATGGAGTCGTTTGGTGTAGGACTCAGGGTAATGAATTTGAGGGGGTCAAGCCGACCCCCCCGGGGGTCGGCCAAAGGCTTGAAGCAGGGGGGTCAAAAAAAGAAGCAGGGGGGTCCAACCCCCCTGACCCCCCCGGCAAATCGGACCCTGATTATACCGCACTACACATATATATTAGACATTAGTGCTGCCATTTCAGTAAGAGCGAGAAGCGCTGCCCATAAATGGCCAGTCGAGTGGGATATTCCAAACTACGCAGGATCAATACTCATCATCATTTGGTTAAGTAGGCCTATGATAGTGACGCCGCTTATTAGAGCAGGCCAGATGTCGTTTCGCACTTCGGTTTCTGTGGAGTTTTAAAGCGCACTCAATACTTATCCTTATATGGTAACCGGATCTTTAGTTGGCTACGGGCGCCCAGCCAGTGGGTGTGTCCACGGCCGGCGATTCGCCGTGGCTAGGCCTTATATATACAAGCGGCTGTCAACGGTGTCCGCGTGTCTGAGTATTGGCTTTCGTTGTATCATACGAGACGTTGAAGCCGAGACAATATGGCCGCTTCGGGGGTGTCTGTACAGGACGAGGTTGTTAACCAATTCAACAACATCAAACTGAAGCATAAATATCGGTATATTCAGCTTAAGCTGACGGACGACTGCAAAGAAATCGAGGTGGAAAAGACGGTGGAGAATTCCACCTACGCCGAGTTCATCGAACAGCTTCCGAAAGGCGATTGTCGCTATGCCATCTACGACTTCCAGTTCGACGTGGGTGACGCTGGACAGAGGGAACAACTTATATTCATAGTCTGGTAGGTGGACACGGTGTTCTATGCAGGTTTAATATCTTGAAGTCCCGATTTACGTTGTGAGCTGCTGTGGGTGAAAAGCCGGTGTAAAGCACATGCACGCCGGACTTGGCCTTTGTCTAAAAAAAATGAATGGCGGAAACCGCCATCATTATGCGTGTAGGCTGACTGTGGCCCACTGATAATGCCGCACTGCGACAAAAGCCGCGGTTAATGCGAAAATGCGTGTGCCTGGTGACAATGGCGGCGTCTCCTTCAGGATGTAAAACTAGGTGTGAGTCTCATTTGTGACATCTGCTAATTTTTCTTTGTACTTCTTTTAAACTCTTTTTGTTCATAGTATTTGTATGTCTATACCTTGTTATCTCCGATTATAGTAAATAGTTATTATATATAATACATATTGGGCTTTTTGTGAGGTACTTAAAAATGCGCTATATCAAGTGTCGTGACACACACACACACACACCACACAACATGGGCATCTTGAACCAAACTCTGCCATTGCCCATACTCTGGCAGTGCCAGTCCCTGGCCTGGATAAAGGACGGTGATGCTAATCATCTTTGTTATGACAGTGTTGTTGAACAGCAACTAAACGTCTTGAACTATTATCATAATTTATGTCACATTATTCTGTAAGTGTTGAAATTAGATTTTTTATAGGCTTCTGTTCTTCAAGAGCATGAGACTAAGACTGGATCCTTTGACTAGTATTTTTATCTGGTGCCTTAATTTTTATGTACGGTACATGTGCTTTTGTTGCAACCATGTAGTTTCATAGCAAAAAGACAGGCCTAGGAGGCCATCTTGATAGAATTATTGAGTTATAGCAGCATTGCCTACTTCTAGGTTATAACTTATTTTTCACCTCATTGGGACATGGGCAACCCTCGTTGAACAGCTGAGAAACTGTAGCATGGAAAACGTTGGCTATGATGAACGCCAATGTGAATATTAGAGGGAGCATAACCTCAATCCATGTGAAAGATGGTAATATATAGGGCAGAGTATAATCATAAATAATGTAAACCCTTGTTGAACGGCTGAGAAATTGTAGCATGGATGTCAAAATCGACATTTGTTTTAAAAGGCAAGCAAAATTAAAGGCCACTTGCTCCATCTGATAGATTGGCCCATACGCAGAGAGTTGGCCAGTAGCATACTTTAAAACTTGCTCTGACACCTAAGACAATTACTTACTACTGTGAGTCCAAAACCAGACATTAAGATGAAATGCAGTATCACAAATATGATTTTTTGTTTTAAATTTCCGAACAGAATGTAGAAAACCGTTAAACCTTTTTGTTATTCAGGTGTCCAGAGGAGTCAAAGGTCAAGACTAAAATGTTGTATGCGGCTAGCAAAGACGCACTTAGGAAGAAGCTGGTTGGCATTAACCACGAGGTGCAGGCCACAGAAAGCAGCGAGCTTGCTGAACGAGATATCATAGACAAACTAAAGAGCAAAATGGTGAAGTAAATTCCTAAGAAGCTTACACAAGTCCATAGATGACATTAATGCTATGGAGATGCTGCACTTGCACTGGCCATGTGTATTTTACCTTCTTTAACCTTTTCCCCAAGTGTTGGCTGAACATACTGTTGTATTTGGAACAGTTTCTTTCTGCTACTGTACTGCAGAATTGGAAAAATTAACTTATGGTAGGACTATAAATTGAGTGGTTTCCTGTGTTTACATTTTCCATACAAAAGATTTTCTGTTTCTATTTTCTAATGTGAAAATTTAATTTGTATCCTGATGTCCACTCCAGAGGCTAACAATTATGTAAAGGTAAACTAGATTTAGAAATGTTCGAATTGTGGTTGAGTTATTAATATGCAATTTTTCATTGCTTCAAGCAGTGGCCAAAGTAAGTTTCTGACTTTTGGTGACTAGTCCATTTGCTACGAGAAAACCAGAGCTGAACTCCTCCACACTGTGGCCTATGCAAATGAAAAAAAGAAGTTTGCAGAATCCTAATTAAAATGCATACAAGGAAGTTTGTAAACACCAGTACTTTAGTACTTGCCTTATCAGTAACAGACAGATTACTTATAATTTGGTGTACTTATAATTTGGTGTCATATAAAAAGCGTATTGTTTCACAAGATATGACCTGGTTTTATGGTTGCTACACAGAAATTCTGTATAATTTAATTGATTCATTTATGATTGACTGGATTTTCAAAGTTTATGGTGAAATGATCACAATCATGCAACAAAAGAAGAGACCTTACTATAATGTATTAATTTCCTACTCAATTGTTTATCTTGTCCATGTGCTTAAATTCACGTTTTGTATGTAGTGGTAGCCAGAGGAATGGACTTAGGCTTAAGCCAACATCATATAGCTACAGGATGTCCTGTTTGACTAATTGGACAGGTTGATGTGTAACTGGGTCACTGAAACTGGTCAGTATTGAAATATGATCTGCCATTTCTGTCAATGGAGCCCAGGCAGCATTTATGTGGGGCCATTATACATAGTGTGTATTTAGTTGCATGTATACAAGTAAATTGTATACACACAAATAAGTTATTTACTGTAAATTTTATAATGTGGCTTCTAGATTTAGTTGTCTGTAGTTGGCAAGAAGCGAAAATAATCGTGATGTTTCAACTGTTTCAGCTTCGCTTGGATTTTATTATACAATACCCTGTTATTTTGAGAAAATTAGAAACCTTTTCTGTTGTATTATTAAATAACTGCAATGCCTTGGGTGAAATTCCCAGTTTTATTCACAAGACTTTTTACAGTATGTGCAATTGTGCATATTATTTAAAAGACTTCCGTAGCTTTTGTGGTCTTCAACAGTCTTGCAATGTGAAGATGCTTATTAGGGTAGATACTTGTTAATTATTAGATAAAGAAAACGAAAACATTTAATTACAAAATGTTTGAATTCGAAACCACAAAAATGACATAGCAAACACTAGATGCTATGGGTTCATCTGTTCTGCCAAGAATTCTAATTTTCCAGAAGCAGAACATTAACAAACCGCATACGTTACTGCACACTGTCATCTTCATACAACTTCACTCCTGTAAAAATTTGTGAAAATAAAGCAAAGAAGTCCGTCACGTATTTGCATTTTCATCTGCAGGAAATTACATGTAAAATGACTGAATTGTAATTAGCAGATACAAGTGTATGAACAACGAGATGTTAGGTTAGAGCGCTCTGCTTGTAAAGTGGCGAGCTCGGCAGAGACTACTGAATAAAGACCTTGAGCAAGTCTTTCACTCGCCATTGCTTTATGCCTTGAATTCACATTTATTGACCAAGCATGCAGAGTAAATGCAACATAATAATAATGATAAGTTTAATACTTGTGATTGTCTTGAGATTAAGGCCAACATTTACAAATCGCAATTACTGGCACCGTCCTGTAAAGTTGAAGTGTAATTGGGACAGTAAGTTGCAGGGTTGTGTTGAAATCTGAAAATAGGTGCCTAAAAGCCTTTTATTTACTATGATCTGTGTGTGTGTGTGTGTGTGTGTGTGTGTGTGTGTGTGTGTGTGTGTGTGTGTGTGTGTGTGTGTGTGTGTGTGTGTGTGTGTGTGTGTGTGTGTGTGTGTGTGTGTGTGTGTGTGTTGGGCTATAACAATGAATGGACACCACTTTTATCTTTTGTCCCCATGTTTGGAACATGCAAGCCCCAAGATGCTAAACTGCAAGGTGGTCATCATTGGGAAGCAACTTGACAACCTCTTATGCAAATGCAATACAGATATACCACTATTAAACACAAGATTTCACCATAGGGGAGCTGGTTGATTTGAGCACTCGCCTTTTAATGCAGTCCTGATATGCTTATTGTTTAAGCGGCACCATTGGCTTTGCCTTTGGAAAGTGGTGCTTAATAAGTAAAAACTAAAAATTTTAAACTAAAAGAATTCACTTTTTTCCATCAAAATTCCTTTACTGTAACCCACCAGTTCTCAAACTAGTTGTGAAGGCTCTACATTTGAGTCTAAAAACCAGCAGAGAAATACTGTCGTCTGATGTAAAACATGCTACATGTAATACTCCCAACATACCTGAAGGTCATCAGATTGCTCAGTTAATTTCCAGTCTTCAAACGCAAGTTCGTGTTTTCCATCTAAAGTTTACATTCAGATTTATAATCATAACCGGACAGAACTTTGGTACAAGTTTACGATAATTTTAAAAGTTTAATTTGCCTTGTGCTAATGGCAAACCTGTATAGAACTACGTGTATCAGTTACCAGGGAAAGCCAGTCACTTTTGATCGGTGTGGTACCACTACCAGCAGGTCTAATTGTCACATTTATAAAACGAGTCTTGTTCAGTGTATTTTTAATTAGAAATTTGTATAGTGCCACTGAAAGAAAACCAATCGGAGGCACTCTCTGTATCAGGCTAAACAATTTTAATGTTGTTAAGAACAGAACACTCGTCCCGTGGAGATATAGGTCAGATAGTTAAGTCACCTGCGGCAGGTTTGTGGACAAATGCCCAGACAAACCAGCAGATTGCCAACTAGAGATGAATGTGAATTGTCTATTGCACTAAACAAGTATTACAGTTAAGAGTCGGCAAGTACTGTGCAACAGGAGCCAAGAAAAGCATATAGCTTTAACCTTGACCCCTCAATTGATTTTTACTCCTACATGTTTGTTTAAGATTTAATTAGTACACAGCAGCAATAATACCAATACTAATGACAATAATTATAATAATAATCAGGTAAATAATGCTAAATGCAGAGTGTGAGGTAGTTACAACTTGTACAGTTGTCATATTACCGTAATGAGTAGGATTTAACAGAGGAGTTGCTGAAGCACTTAGAATTGAATATATACTGTCGCATAGCTCTGTTTAGTTTACATGCAGACAATGTATTGTGGACTTCCATTCACTAAATGGTTAAATTTGCATCTAAAAAGGTTAAGAAACTCCCGAGTCGAGAGGTTGAGGGTTTAAAGTCATGACAGGGCAACGCTTTGTTTAAAGATTTCAGCTCCACTAGTCAAATTAAATTTTATCAATGTGTTCCCTAACCAGCTCAGTTATAAAGGGTACACTGTCAGTGGGAAGATCAGGGGGTATGGGAGAGGACTGGCCACTTCCCCTCATATATGGAGGCTAAGAAATATGAAGTCAATAACACTTCATACCCATTACCCATGTTAAAGAAAAATTTAGACTAACATTTCTGTGACAAAGGAAAGGGAGGATCACTGAAGTCTGAATCTTCTAGGCACTGATCCACATGATGCAAATCAATGTTCACTGGCTGTTCATCTGCCTCACAAAATTTGGGCGTGCTTGATACGTATTTCACAAAGTCGGCTCGCTCTGAAGTATAGAACTCTTCATATTCTGATATTTGCCTTTTATCAACCTCGTCTGCAAATGTGACATGCTTTTCTCGCTTGGCAAGAACGTTCACAGCAGAGATGCTTCCGAGTTCTGACTCTGAAGTTAAGGTTGAACTGAATGCATTATGTTCTGGCTTTAGAGCTGTGTCTGTTTCAGTTGACATATAATTTGTATGCTGTTGAGGCAAAACTGCAGCATCTTTGCAATCAACAGAGTTTTCTTTAGTGCTGTTAAATTCTGTCATCTGACAGCAGGCTATATCTTCTGCCACACCACAGGTTACAAATTTTTTGACAGTTAAATGCTGTTGACTAGATTTGCTAGTTCTCTTCCTTGACAAGTATGTTTGATGAACTTTCCCATCTTTCATGAAATGGTGTGTATTTTGCTCATCGAATAAGGTCGGGTCCCCATCTGTGCAATCCAGAGCAGTTTTGTCACAGCAGCCTGAATTTGAACTTGAGATATAATCCTTAAGAATCAATTTATTTGCAGGTCCTACAGTACTGTCAGAGCTTTGGTGATTCCTTACTTCTGTAAAGATAAAATGATTAAAATTTAAAGTGAAGCACCACTAATTATTATTCAAAACACACAGATAACCAATACAGGGTTACTAAAATTTAGGATACCACGAGCTAAATCAGATGTTCAAACGTGACGACTCACTCTCCAAATCTTTCCAATTTAGAAGTTAAAACATGTATCTGAAACGGTACACAAGATAATTCTTGCCTACCTTTCAGATACATTGTAATTAGTAACTTCTATTGCGCCAGTGTGTCTAATGCATAAGGCATCAACCGATGACACACCAAAACTAAGTCATAATCAGCATGAAACTGATGCAAAAAGAACAAAGGGAACATGTCTGCAATCCAACAAAAGATGACATCCCTTTTAAGACTTATTATTTGCTTTGGTAGTGGAGTGCTGACTGGGCACCACATAGCACGGCATTCCATAACTGGACCTACTTTGGACCCCTCCCTCCCCCTTGTCCGCATTTGACCTTACCTTCCCTCCCTCCCCTTTGCGGACGTCCGCATGCCAAAGCCAAGTTTTAATGTCATCATCACTATTTTTACAATTATTCCACAGTTCCTGTGCACGTTTAAGTGACAGTTAGGGTTTCATATCGCAGGATGTGCAGTAATAAAAGCATTTTTAAAGTCGCAGTAAAGGTTATGCCATGCATGTGGTTTTAGGCAATCACTTCACTGACCTTTACGTCTTTTGGGCTAGGTGGAAACAATGTGGTGTTTAAAAAACTATCAAATTTAAAAGTTTAGATGCGGACGTCCGCACTGGTCATAACCCTCCCCCTTGTCCGCATTTTGATGACCCCTCCCTTCCCCCTCATTGCAGACGTCCTTTATGGATGACCCCTTGCTGTCAGTATTAAATGAACTTGGCTTCATTTACCCTCCTATGCCCGCATATAATATATCAAAAGCATCCAGCCACCTTACTCCTTTGACTGACTTCAAATTCTCAATGTCCAGCGGGCAACATCTGTTTCGAATTAAGTTGCCAGAATAACTTAAAAGGTGACACACATAATAACTTGATAATCTGACAAAGATTTACCTCCTAAACGTTGGGGGGTTGCACAAGCCGAGAGAAGACCCAGGTGAAAACTCCGCTCTAAATCATTCGGAAAGAAGCATGTCAACTCTTGGGAGAACTGAGCTATAAGAAAAAAACAGTGCTTCCAAAGTCACTAAACAGGATTAATAATGCAGCTGTTATACACCTAAAGACTCCGTTGTGATGTGAGGTCCCTCATTGTTAACGTAAACAGAAGGAAGGCTATGACACAACTGAACTGTGACACACCAAGATCCAGTTCAATAACCTGGTTTACTTGATTCAGATTTTTTGCCTCGAAAGAGTAGTCATTTATTATTATTAGTCAATAACAATAATTAATAATAAATAATGAGAGTAATATGACAGACATCAGAATGTGAATCAGACAACCATCTGAATACATTTCATAGTTGCTGCTTTAAAGGCTATGCCTGCAGGCTTAAAACTTCAATGAAAAACGATTATTAAAATGTATGGAAAACTAATCCCTCCTGTCATTAAAGGGTTAAACAAATTCAACTTTGTTCAAGGACTGATAGGCTAGCATTCAGTTGGTAAAAGTATTTTGAGTTGGCAAATTAGGCAAATGAAATTTAATAAAATATCTGCAATGTGTGTATTAGGATTCAGTGTGTACATAAAGAGTAAGTGACAATTAGGCTGTATTAAGTGACTTTTACGCATTAAGTGGCATTTAAGCATTGGCTAATGCATCCACGAAGTTACATTGTTCACTAATATTTAGAAGCAATTTAATTAATGAGTAGCAGAAAGTAATGCAAATATAAATTCCTCAGTCAAACCTGGTGAATTTATGACAGGAATGTTGTTATACGAGTTCTGGATGTCGATCATAGGGAGCTCGCTGTATAGTTTACGGCGTTGTGTTGCAGGCATCTGTATGTTGCTGGCATTAATCTTCCTTGGCTTAGTTTTCAAAACAGAGCTCTTTGATAGAATTGGAGGCATTCTGAAATTAGAATTTTATTCACTAACTTGCCAATATCTAAGAGCTCTTATATTCAGGGCAGTAGTGGTAAAATTAGAGGTAAGTACACGCTACCAATTAGTTTTCCTAAACAAATTAGAGGTGAGTACACGCTACCAGTTAGTTTTCCAAAATAAATTAGAGGCGAGTACAAATATTTTTTGAGGTGAATATACTGTCTCTAGAGGTGAGTACACGCTGCATACCCGCGTATACATACCCTTGACTACAGCCCTGCTTATATTGTCCAAAACATAAATTACCTCAACCTGCTTATTATACTTCAAATAACATACCATCAGATGACGTACTGTAATCGTAATCTTGAAATTTCTTAAAGCTAAGCGCAGGTCAACAGCTTATTACTAGGCCTATATCTTGTGTAAACAGATAATATGTGGATAATATAGGAAAAATAGAAATGCAATATAAAGAATTAGTATAATCTAAAAACTATGAAACATTGACCTCTAGAAACTGAAAATAAATTCAAAGCTGTAGCTAGTATAGCAGAAAATGTCTGTAGATATTACTTTCATCTGGCAACTATGTTAAGACTAAAAATATGCAGCATGCATTATAAACAGTAACTAATGTGGTGCCAGTGCAAATGCATAATCAACTGCCAACAAAGCCTAAATGTAAAGCCTAAACTCACCCATGCCCTTTTAAGTTTTAATAGGCCTACGCTTCACTAGCAGTCTGTTGGCATTTCACTTCATTAGTATAACCTTTGGCAACATAGGCGTAGACTCTGGGGGCACAGCCGCGGCACGTGCCCCCTCCCCAATAATTGAGATGTACTGTACACCCAATGCAACAAGTGTAGAATGAATAACCAAATGCCCCCTCCCCCAATATTTTAGACAAGTTTTCGCAAGCGTTTGGTCCGGCAATACACATACACGTCTACAATTCACTGACATTTACAGTACTGTATGGCATTGTGTAAATGGGTATACCATCGCCATGAAAATAATATCAATTCGCAAAGGAAAATTTTAATAGGGCCAACGAGAAGAATCACACATAAATTACTTTAGAGCTCTTGTTGTCTTAGTGATGCAAACCTACTCTAATTATTATATAAAACTCGACTTTAAGCTGACTTAAGCTCATTAATTAATTAAAAATGTTCAACCTGCAGACGACAAGGTAAATAATTAATTAATTATACAGTAGCGCGTTTACATGATAGACAAGGATTCTATGACTTGTGTAGCGCTATCTCATCAATCAATTTTCGTTTAATCAAAGCATCAAGCTGACAAGTGACAACAACGCAACTTGTTACACAGAAATAATTAGTAGGAGGATTTATCTAAAAATCTAGGGTTAAAGTAGGCCTATTAGCGAATGCTTATTTAAAATAAGGTTTGATAATTTTTTATTAATGGAGATCTCGAGTCCTATATAGTTTATTATTGAGAGGTTATTCGGTCAGTAGGGGGCCTACAAATCCTTAAACCAATCTATGACCACAGTATAAATAATTATTTATACTGTGCTATGACTCTAAGATCTTTGCTTAAACAGTATAGGCTACTCATACCAATAAATTACGAAACCTCGATCTATTGTTTAATCGTAATCGTAATCTTCAAATTTCTAAAGCGCTAGCCAGAGGCGTCTACACCATAGAAACCTTGGAGCAAAATGCTCCATCCAAGAAATGGGTGGGGGGAGATCTGTCAGTGTGTGTGCCACCATTTTAGGGGGAAGGAAGGGCAAGGGGGAAAGGGGAAGTTGCCCCAATGACTTAGGGGGGATAGACGCCTCTGGCGCTAGCCTTGGCCTACTCTGTAGGTAAGTTCAGAGCGCAAGCTTTCAAGCTCTTTTGGGGGCTTAAAATTTATGGAACTTACAGAAGCTGGGCAGATGTACGACATGGAAAAGCAATCGCAAAGGTCTAAGAGAAATGGCAGAAAAAATCGGCGTCATCTTCGTGCACATAGATATGGAGATGCCAAGAAATTAACTCTGATCGAGTGCGTTTTCATTTCCGGCAAGAGTTGCTGTCAGCACTGTTGCGTCTGCTTTCTCGTGGAACAGCAGTAAAATGGTAGGCTAACTGAACAAGACCTAGACCTTAAATACTTAGGCTAACGCCAGCATCCCACAAAGAATTCTCACAATATATTGTACAAAGTCACTGAGAAATTCTTGCCAAAAGGCTGACAAGTGATGTGTTGGCATTATCCATACGATGCGATGGAACTGCAGACCGTAGGCCTACGCAGGTTGATAAGATTTAGACCTACTTAACCCTCGAGTGTCCAAGGTATAGGCCTCTTTTGGTACACGAATGCCCAAGAGTGTTTCAATGTAATATCTGGAGAAGGGATTGGAATATTGTAACGGAATTTGGCTTGTTATAATCCTAATTCAATTTGCAATCGAGTTGAATCGACTGATGTAGGCTACTAGCTGTGTTCATACTGTACTAACAGTAGGCCTACTGTTACTACTTCGATCAGTTGGTTGTAAACTTAAATTGCCAATTGACAATACCTGCCTTAGTTAGTAGGCTAAATGTAGGCCTACACGTTTTCTATACCAACTACAACGTTCGTGAATAAGCTGGTGCCTTACGCTTAGCTTTAGAGTAGGGCTTTAGATGTTTGGATAACCCCGCTCATTTTTCAATGAATTCATCAGATGAGGTAATACAAGACAATACAACAATACAATACAACTAAAGATTTATAGCGCGCATTTCACTACTCAGTTAATATTCCGATAGGGTCACTCCCATAAGGACATTGAAGCAGACCAGAGAATAATTATAATTTAGTTACATCATTTGGACGGAACATAAAACAAAGTAATGAAGAAGTGATGGGAAGGATTGGAAAAGAAAGATCCTTAATACACACATTAAGTCATAGGCGTAATTTGTGGGAGGTACGAGGGGTACCCCCACTTTTTGGACTGGGGGGTACAGTACCCCCCACTTTTTGAACAATGCCAATCAATATTTTGTTATTGTGCCTTCCCAGAGATCGCAGTCTCAGCCTTGCTTTGTGTATGTAAGAAATTGGTACCCCCACTTTTTAGACCAAAGTTACGCCTCTGCATTAAGTAAAAGGCAGAGGAACTGGATCGGGCACACTCGCCTAAGATATGCCATCGAGGGAAGAATGGAGGGGAAGAGGACAAGGGGAAGACCAAGACAGACGATGCTAGATTGGATGATGAAAAATGGTTACAGAGGACTTAAAGAGGAGGCTCAAAATCGAGAGGAGTGGCGACGTCGAAGGTTTTAATCTGTCTGAAGACAGAGAACCAGACGAAGCTACGCCATACCTAAAAATAGCTTCATTGTTTCTTCCGGTTGATCTGTTGATATTTCGGCATGCATTAATTTTTGGCACATGATTATTGAATTTATTCTGAAAAAAATTAGAGCTTGAAGCTATGAGCAAATGCATACCGGTTTCAGAGCGTCTTAGATGACAAAGACGACCAGTTGTAATCTGCTGACGATGACACTGTTGGCAGTTACCAATTTCTTTGCAATCAGCCTGGTGCTCGATTATAGCGAGGTCTGTTGGATTCAGCATTGCTGAATGATGACGAAGTTCGAGAGGTAAGCTAGCGTAATTGTTTTATTTTCTTTTTCTTTTATGTAAATTACTTGATAATTGTGGAGTAAAAGTATTGTGATTATGTTTAGTGAAAGCCTATTTTTTTTTTTTTTTATTTCGGATATTTCTATAGCGCCTCTTCAAGTCTACTACTACTCAGAGGCGCTCCCGACTACAGCATTGATACTGTGTCGGAGTTTTCACGCCGAAGCGCCACGAGCAATCGAGAGTGAAGGACTTGCCCAAGGTCCGTACGTAGCGGCTAGAGTGGGATTCGAACCTGCAACCCTCCGGTCACAAGGCGCCGAACTTACCACTGAGCCACCACGCCCCACAATTGATAGTTGCTTATGTGCAATTCAAGTAAATTTATATAATAAAAATAATTATATAGAAAATGTGGTGTTGGTTGCTCAACTGATCGATGAGGAACGATGTGTTTTTCCAATCATCCCATCTAATTCAGATTTTTATATTTTTTCATTTCTAGGCAGCAGATCTACACCTGCTGACATGGCAGTCAGTGCCAGAGGAAGGCCTAGTCATGGTCGAGGTCGCTGTCGAGGTTATGGTGGTCAGCGTCCAGGTGATCGTTTCAGCTGGATGTGACTTGGGCACACAGGAAAGGACAGAATTTCTGGGTCTACACATTGCTCTGGGGTTGCTGACTTGCCAGAACGCCATGACTACTGGCTGAAATGCCGTGGAAGAGGATGTTCTGGAGACGATGTGAGACAGCAGAGCAGAATAGCTATGTGCTACACAACAGGGCATGTTTTAAGGAAAATTTATCACTGCACATGGCGAGCGCCTGAGCGCATACAAATCATAAATAATTATGAATTACAATTCTTTTCGTGCACAAACAACGGTTAATAGCTTTTCATCACTGCACATTTTGTGTATCATTGCACGTTAAAACAATCCCTGCTACACAACCTTGTACATGTACATAGGAAAAGCAGGAAGATGACACAGGAAGTTTTCACACCACAGCTTACATAGTCTTACTGCTGACTTGATCGCACAGTGTGCAAACCCATTTGATGACTCTTGTGCCAGGTCCTGGTAGACAACCGTTGCTCATTCCCAGGCTACTAGCAAGCAATTTCCATCTAACTCACTTGTTAGGCAAATGTGCACAGTCTGTGCCAACCATAAAAACCCACAGACTCGCACTGGCAGATATAAAGACACTAAACTGTAAATTTGTTCTGAGAAATGTGATGTTCACCTGTGCGTCAATGACTGTTATGAACTTTGACATTCTAAGGCAGCTACATAGATCAAGTTCAGTTCATAAAAACAAATCTATCTCAGAGCCAGAAGTACTGCTGAATTAGATAATTATATACTTTGTTATAATTAACTGTAAGCATTGTTGCCGTTTACCAACCTGTTATAGTTGCCATACAGAAGTTATACACACAGAGGCGTAACTTTAGCCTAAAAAGTGGGGGGGGGGGTACCAATACCTTGGTCTAAAAAGTGGGGGGTACCAATTTCTACTCCACTTTTGTTTTTCGCATGATAACCATTTTGAACATATTCCCTGCCAGTATTCTCATTAATTTTGGCTCTCGATTTACCTGTGTATCTAAGCACTTTCATACTTTGGCAGAGATTGCATTCTCTGGGAAGGCAGAATAATAAAATATTGATTGGCATTGTTAAAAAAGTGGGGGGGGGGTACAGTACCCCCCAGTCGAAAAAGTGGGGGGTACGGGTACCCCTCGTACCCCCACAAATTACGCCTATGTACACACATGTGATAGCAGCAACGACAGACAGTTTTAGGCACACTCAAATTGGAAGGCAACTTGTAGGCCAGCTGGTCAACTGGAAGGCTATTTGTAGGCAAGTGTCTGGCAAACAGTAAACCATACAAAGGGAACCAAAAAACCAATATGAATATTAATCTTATTTTGTACTAATAACAATACTTATTGGTCCTAAATAATGGAATATAACAATTGCCTGCATTTAATTCTAATATTTGAAATTGGTGATGATGAGCAGCTATATATATCCTATCCCGATCGTTACCTATATTGTATCGTGCCTGGCCTGTATGTATGTATGTATGTATGTATGTATGTATGTATGTATGTATGTATGTATGTATGAGGACACTTGATATAGCACATTTGAAGTAACCATAGGCGTAGACTCTGGGGGGGTCAGCCGGGGCACGTGCCCCCAATAATTGAGGAGCCGGGGCAATGAGGAGAAAAAAGTTTTTTTTCGGATATTGGTTTAAAAAAAAGAAAACCACAAAATAAAAAAAAATAACTTTCTCATTTTTTAGAAGTTATTTTAATAACATTGATTTAATTATTTTTAACTTTCGGAAATCACAACTAAATTAAACTTAGTTGGAGCTCTTGTTCATGCCATTTTTCATGATTTTTATGATTCGAAATCTGAAAATCTTAAAAACAACCAAAGCAACAAGAACCATAAAAACAAAAACAAAAAACAAACAAAAACTTTTCATCTTGAAAAAAACTTGTTTTTTTGCTTCTCTGGTCCAGACCCCATGCTCCCCCCCCCAATATTTTGGACAAGTTTACGCCAGTGGAAGTAACTCACAAAAGCGCTGTAATCAACGACAGTGGGTTCACTCCTGGTGGGCAGACTCTGTGTACAATACAATACACTAGGACTGTATTGTATCAGAAGTGCAATAAGGAACAAGCAATAAAACATCAATGGTGCTGAGCAGTTTGAGTTAAGGACTTGCTCAAGGTCTCTATACAGTGACCGCCCAAGTGAAGGCTCGAACCCGTACTGTCCGCGTTTACAAGCCAAGCGATCTATCCATTCGACTACCATGCCCAGCAACAGCAAGGAAGGCAGAAATACAGAAAGTATAACAGAGCCTTGAAACAGAACACGTCACAATGCGATCACTCATCAATGACAAGCACAAAAACAACATTGAAGAATTTTTTTTTATTAAACATAAACTTGAAACGATAACTTTCGCGACTGTCTGTCAAGAGGAAGCGGCAGTAGGAAATGGGTTGGCGAGTGACTAGGAGACGGAAGAGCGAGACGGTATGATGAATAGGTTGAGAGGAGCGACTGTATGGTGGAGTTTCATGGGGAATTGGTTGGTGAGCAGTGACTGGGAGACGGGAGAGAGAGAGACAACAGGATCAATTGGTTGAGAGGAGCGCGTGTTTGGTGGAGTTTGATGGGGAATTGGTTGGTGAGCAGTGACTGGGAGACGGGAGAGAGAGACAACAGGACCAATTGGTTGAGAGGAGCGACTGTTTGGTGGAGTTTGATGGGGAATTGGTTGGTGAGCAATGACTGGGAGACGGGAGAGTGAGACGGTACGATGAATATGTTGAGTGGAGCAGGAGGGAATGACCTTTAGTGTGGGAAGTGCAGCGAAAAGCAAAAGCGCCTAGGAAAAGGGATAAGGTGGGGGAAAAAACAAAACAGGAAATAAAGCCCTAAATTAACTCCCAACCATAAACCTAAAGACCGTACCAGAGAAAAATGGGAGAAGGTCGAAGACAAGCCAGAAAATAATGCCTAAAACTTTACCCCTACCCTAACCCTAAACCTAACCCCCCACCCCGCTACATACACTCCCCATACTTCCTTCCCTGTCTTGGAAGCCAGCAGACAGCTACAGCCATAACACAGACAAAACAACAAGCACAGGGACAACAACAAACACCAACAAAACAACATCTAAATGATTACAAAAGACAATGTGAGAGATGGCGATGATGAAATTACGACCAGCTCCCCCTCCACACCACCACGCACTCCCCTCCACACCACCACACCATACGCCACCACACCACCACGCACTCCCCTCCACACCACCACACCATACGCCACCACGCACTCCCCTCCACACCACCACACCATCCGCCTCCACACCACCACGCACTTCCCTCCACACCACCACACCATCCGCCTCCACACCATCACAACATCCGCCTCCACACCACCACACCATCCGCCTCCAGACCACCACACCATCCGCCTCCAGACCACCACACCATCCGCCTCCACACCACCACACCATCCGCCTCCACACCACCACGAACTCCCCTCCCCACCACCACACCATCCGCCTCCACACCACCACACCATCCGCCTCCACACCACCACGCACTCCCCTCCACACCACCTCACCATCCGCCTCCACACCATCCGCCTCCACACCACCACACCATCCGCCTCCACACCACCACGCACTCATCTCCACACCACCACACCATCCGTCTCCACACCGCCGCCTCCACACCACCACACCATCCACCTCCACACCCGCCTCCACACCACCACACCATCCGCCTCCACACCGCCGCCTCCAAACCACCACACCATCCACCTCCACACCACCACGCACTCCCCTCCACACCACCACACCATCCGCCTCCACACCACCACACCATCCGTCTCCACACCACCACGCACTCCTCTCCACACCACCACACCGCCGCCTCCACACCACCACACCATCCGCCTCCACACCACCACGCACTCCCCTCCCCACCACCACACCAACCGCCTCCACACCACCACACCACCACGCACTCCCCTCCACACCACCACACCATCCGCCTCCAAACCACCACGCACTCCCCTCCACACCACCACACCGCCGCCTCCACACCACCACACCATCCGCCACCACACCACCACGCACTGCCCTCCCCACCACCACACCATCCGCCTCCACACCACCACACCGCCGCCTCCACACCACCACACCATCCGCCTCCACACCACCACGCACTCCCCTCCCCACCACCACACCAACCGCCTCCACACCACCACACCATCCGCCTCCACACCACCACGCACTCCCCTCCACACCACCACACCATCCGCCTCCAAACCACCACGCACTCCCCTCCACACCACCACACCGCCGCCTCCACACCACCACAAGATCCGCCACCACACCACCACGCACTCCCCTCCCCACCACCACACCAACCGCCTCCACACCACCACACCATCCGCCTCCACACCACCACACCATCCGCCTCCACACCACCACGCACTCCCCTCCACACCACCACACCGCCGCCTCCACACCACCACACCATCCGGCTCCACACCACCACGCACTCCCCTCCCCACCACCACACCATCCGCCTCCACACCACCACACCATCCGCTTCCACACCACCACGCACTCCCCTCCACACCACCACACCATCCGCCTCCACACACCACACCATCCGCCTCAACACCACCACGCACTCCCCTCCACACCACCACACCATCCGCCTCCACACCACCACACCATCAGCATCCACACCACCACACCATCCGCCTCCACACCACCACACCATCCGCTTCCACACCACCACGCACTCCCCTCCACACCACCACACCATCCGCCTCCACACCAAACGCCTCCACACCACCACACCATCCGCCACCACACCACCACGCACTCCTCTCCACACCACCACACCGCCGCCTCCACACCACCACACCATCCGCAACCACACCACCACGCACTCCTCTCCACACCGCCGCCTCCACACCACCACACCATCCGCCACCACACCACCACGCACTCCTCTCCACGCCACCACACCGCCGCCTCCACACCACCACGCCATCCGCCACCACACCACCACACCATCCGCTTCCACACCACCACGCACTCCCCTCCCCACCACCACACCAACCGCCTCCACACCACCACACCACCACGCACTCCCCTCCACACCACCACACCATCCGCCTCCAAACCACCACGCACTCCTCTCCACACCACCACACCGCCGCCTCCACACCACCACACCATCCGCCTCCACACCACCACGCACTCCCCTCCCCACCACCACACCAACCGCCTCCACACCACCACACCACCACGCACTCCCCTCCACACCACCACACCATCCGCCTCCAAACCACCACGCACTCCCCTCCACACCACCACACCGCCGCCTCCACACCACCACACCATCCGCCACCACACCACCACGCACTCCCCTCCCCACCACCACACCATCCGCCTCCACACCACCACACCGCCGCCTCCACACCACCACACCATCCGCCTCCACACCAACACGCACTCCCCTCCCCACCACCACACCAACCGCCTCCACACCACCACACCATCCGCCTCCACACCACCACACCATCCGCCTCCAAACCACCACGCACTCCCCTCCACACCACCACACCGCCGCCTCCACACCACCACAAGATCCGCCACCACACCACCACGCACTCCCCTCCCCACCACCACACCAACCGCCTCCACACCACCACACCATCCGCTTCCACACCACCACGCACTCCCCTCCACACCACCACACCATCCGCCTCCACACACCACACCATCCGCCTCAACACCACCACGCACTCCCCTCCACACCACCACACCATCCGCCTCCACACCACCACACCATCCGCATCCACACCACCACACCATCCGCCTCCACACCACCACACCATCCGCTTCCACACCACCACGCACTCCCCTCCACACCACCACACCATCCGCCTCCACACCAAACGCCTCCACACCACCACACCATCCGCCTCCACACCACCACACCATCCGCCTCCACACCACCACACCATCCGCTTCCACACCACCACGCACTCCCCTCCACACCATCACACCATCCGCCTCCACACCAAACGCCTCCACACCACCACACCATCCGCCTCCACACCACCACGCACTCCTCTCCACACCACCACACCGGCGCCTCCACACCACCACACCATCCGCCACCACACCACCACGCACTCCTCTCCACACCACCACACCGCCTGCACACCACCACACCATCCGCCACCACACCACCACGCACTCCTCTCCACACCACCACACCACCGCCTCCACACCACCACACCATCCGCCTCCACACCACCACGCACTCCCCTCCCCACCACCACACCATCCGCATCCACACCACCACACCATCCGCTTCCACACCACCACGCACTCCCCTCCACACCACCACACCATCCGCCTCCACACCAACCGCCTCCACACCACCACACCATCCGCCTCCACACCACCACGCACTCCTCT
The DNA here is from genome assembly GCA_963556255.1 of Allolobophora icterica. Classification (NCBI taxonomy): domain Eukaryota; kingdom Metazoa; phylum Annelida; class Clitellata; order Crassiclitellata; family Lumbricidae; genus Allolobophora; species Allolobophora icterica. Next base: position 38,113,265 of record OY744610.1, on the reverse strand, counting down.
CCACACCACCACACCGCCGCCTCCACACCACCACACCATCCGCCACCACACCACCACGCACTCCTCTCCACACCACCACACCGCCGCCTCCACACCACCACACCATCCGCCACCACACCACCACGCACTCCTCTCCACACCACCCGCCTTCAAACCACCACGCACTCCCCTCCACACCACCCGCCTCCACACCAACCGCCTACACACCACCACACCATCCGCCTCCACACCACCACGCACTCCTCTCCACACCACCATACCGCCGCCTCCACACCACCACACCATCCGCCACCATACCATCCGCCTCCACACCACCACGCACTCCTCTCCACACCACCACACCGCCGCCTCCACACCACCACACCATCCGCAACCACACCACCACGCACTCCTCTCCACACCACCACACCGCCGTCTCCACACCACCACACCATCCGCCACCACACCACCACGCACTCCTCTCCACGCCACCACACCGCCGCCTCCACACCACCACACCATCCGCCACCACACCACCACGCACTCCTCTCCCCACCACCACACCATCCGCCTCCACACCACCACACCATCCGCTTCCACACCACCACGCACTACCCTCCACACCACCACACCATCCGCCTCCACACCACCACGCACTCCTCTCCACACCACCATACCGCCGCCTCCACACCACCACACCATCCGCCACCATACCATCCGCCTCCACACCACCACGCACTCCTCTCCACACCACCACACCGCCGCCTCCACACCACCACACCATCCGCAACCACACCACCACGCACTCCTCTCCACACCACCACACCGCCGCCTCCACACCACCACACCATCCGCCACCACACCACCACGCACTCCTCTCTACACCACCACACCGCCGCCTCCACACCACCACACCATCCGCAACCACACCACCACGCACTCCTCTCCCCACCACCACACCATCCGCCTCCACACCACCACACCATCCGCCTCCACACCGTCGCCTCCACACTTCCACACCATCCGCCTCCACACACCACGCACTCCCCTCCACACCACCACACCATCCGCCTCCACACCACCACACCACCCGCCTCCACACCACCACACCATCCGCCACCACACCACCACGCACTCCCCTCCCCACCACCACACCATCCGCCTCCACACCACCACACCATCCGCCTCCACACCACCACGCACTCTCCTCCACACCACCCGCCTCCACACCACCACATCATCCGCCTCCACACCACCACGCACTCCCCTCCCCACCACCACACTATCCGCCTCCACACCACCACACCATCCGCCTCCACACCACCACGCACTCCCCTCCACACCACCACACCATCCGCCTCCACACCACCACGCACTCATCCAACACCGACCACCATCCGACACTGACCAACATCCTCTCCGAACCAACATCCTCTCCGAACCAACATCCTCTCCGAACCAACATCCTCTCCCAACCAACGTCCTCTCAGAACCAACATCCTCTCCCAACCAACATCCTCTCCGAACCAACATCCTCTCCGAACCAGCATCTTCTCCGAACCAACATCCTCTCCCAACCAACATCCTCTCCGAACCAACATCCTCTCCGAACCAACATCCTCTCCCAACCAACATCTTCTCCGAACCAACATCCTCTCCCAACCAACATCCTCTCCGAACCAACATCCTCTTCGAACCAACATCCTCTCTCAACCAACATCCTCTCCGAACCAACATCCTCTCCCAACCAACATCCTCTCCGAACCAACGTCCTCTCCGAACCAACGTCCTCTCCCAACCAACATCTTCTCCGAACCAACATCCTCTCCGAACCAACATCCTCTCCCAACCAACATCCTCTCCCAACCAACATCCTCTCCCAACCAACATCCTCTCCCAACCAACATCCTCTCCGAACCAACATCCTCTCCGAACCAACATCCTCTCCGAACCAACATCCTCTCCCAACCAACATCCTCTCCAAACCAACATCCTCTCCCAACCAACATCCTCTCCGAACCAACATCCTCTCCCAACCAACATCCTTTCCCAACCAACATCCTCTCCCAACCAACATCCTCTCCCAACCAACATCCTCTCCCAACCAACATACTCTCCGAACCAACATCCTCTCCGAACCAACATCCTCTCCCAACCAACATCCTCTCCGAACCAACATCCTCTCCGAACCAACATCCTCTCCCAACCAACATCTTCTCCGAACCAACATCCTCTCCGAACCAACATCCTCTCCCAACCAACATCCTCTCCGAACCAACATCCTCTCCCAACCAACATCCTTTCCCAACCAACATCCTCTCCCAACCAACATCTTCTCCAAACCAACATCCTCTCCGAACCAACATCCTCTCCGAACCAACATCCTCTCCCAACCAACATCCTCTCCCAACCAACATCCTCTCCCAACCATGAGATGAAATATGAATGGCTATGATAACAATTAAAACAAAGATGACCATAGCATGTCTCCTGAAATCCAAGATGAGAAGGATTCCATTTAGCATAACTGAATCTAATTCTAAAGCCCCTAACTTATATAGCACTGCTTCTAGACAACATAGCTACTCAGCAGGGCAAAGGATGCTAGAGAAGAGGGAAGACCATAAAGAAAACAGAATGGAAAGCAAAATACCACGCAAGAAACCCACTACGAGAAGAAAACAAATGGAAAACTGAGGGGGGGACGCTTTTACCTTCGCTGCACTTTAAGAGACCAAGGGAGGGGATCAGTAAACCATGGAGTGCTGTAGATGGATAGATGGAAGGGTGTGGTAGATTGACAGAGGGGAGGCAAGTGGGAGGATTGTGTAGATGAATGGATGGATGGATGGATGGAAGGGTGTGGTAGATTGACAGAGGGGAGGCAAGTGGGAGGATTGTGTAGATGAATGGATGGATGGATGGATGGAAGGGTGTGGTAGATTGACAGAGGGGAGGCAAGTGGGAGGATTGTGTAGATGGATGGATGGATGGATGGAAGGAAGGGTGTGGTAGATTGACGGAGGGGAGGCAAGTGGGAGGATTGTGTAGAAGGATGGATAGAAGGGTGTGGTAGATTGACGGAGGGGAGGCAAGTGGGAGGATTGTGTAGATGGATAGATGGAAGGGTGTGGTAGACTGACGGATGGGAGCAAGTGGGAGGATTGTGGAAGACTGATGGAAGGAATGACTTTAGGTAAATGGGAGGAGGATGTAGATGGATGGATGGATGGATGTGGTAGAAGGATGGAAGGGAGAAACTGTATGTCACCGGGTAGAAGACTGGAGCAGAAGACGGCTGAAATGGAAGACGGATGGGTGGAACAGGATACGGCAGGAACGGAAGACGGCAGGCTAGAAGACGATACGGTTGGAATGGAAGACGGCAGGCTAGAAGACGATACGGCTGGAAGAGAAGAAGACTGGAACGGAAGACTTCCGCATTCCAAATTCTATAAAACAAGAACTATCAGTTAGCACAAACTTTGCTCCCAGTTCTTTACAACACCTGAAACACTTCTGCACTATTATTTCCATCCGACTTTACCTCATTCTCTTCAGGTGCAGAATTATGGAAGACACTCTGTGGCCAGCAATTACAACAGATTCAACTGTGGCAATTTGCAGAAAATTGCCAATTTTCAGTAATTAAGCTATATGAGCGAGAAGCACTACTCGTCTTTCCTTCCCTCTTTCCAAAAGAGCTTTAAACCCAATCTGATCGTGATTTCATGTTCTCGCGTCTGAATTGTTTCTGAGTTTTGCCGTAAGTACCAAGATATAATTCTCGTGATACTGTAAACTAGAACAGCTTTGACAGCAAATTGTCAGCTAGAAGTAACGTATTTTATTACTGGCCGTTGAATTATAAATGATACAACTGACTGATCATTTCAACTCAAGCAAAATCGAACACTTACCGAAGTCGGCCAGTTCACGTTCCGGTCCTTCCGGGGCACCAAAGAAGGGAATCATGCAGAGACGGTTGGCAGACATCGGAGCACCCTCTGAAATTCAAATGAAGCAGTTTGCTATTGTTGACAGTGTGTTTGGCAGATTAACATGTACTGGTATGTAAACATTCACACAGTTGTTAGCTTAATGCAATAATCTTTCCTAAAATATAACACAGGAATGAAAACAAGTACGCGATTACCAAGTTCTTTCAGTAAGTAACGCCGCCCGAGCCAATCACGTTAATTTCTGGCCCAGCCATTTCTATTAATATATTTTGGTCTCTCATTTTCGGCAGCAATGTATACTATGTATACACCTAAGATTTTATAAGGGGCATATTAGGACCTCTCAAAATCCATGCTGAAACTATACTATGACAGGTTTGGTGGTTTCTTTACTGTTTAACACAATACAGGATTAGCCAAAAAAACGAAATGGACAGACATCAGGAATAATAATTCTGTAACAGAATGACATGGTACTGTTGATACACTGCTGGCAGAATCAGCAAATTCCAAGTCCAGTTAATATTTTGATACTAATATGGGCAAACATACATTGGATAAATGATCACCTGGTACCCATTAGCACTCTATCCATTGTGGAAATGGATGCCAAGCTCGGAGGTTAATTTACATGTACTGGTATGTAAGACAGCTCAACATGCAACGGCTTGCAAATAAATATCCATAGGCTGAACATGCAAATTAACTGGTCTTTAAGTTCCACACATGATCAGTTCTCTCGGCTTTTCCTCCAAAACTGCATGTTTATTTAGGATGAAAACAGCAATGTTTTGAGCAGTCTTACGTTTGAGAATACGTAAAAGTAGCAATGCTATGTTTCTCTTCCAGACATGGGCATGAAGTGTTGGCAACTTCATTTCCTTAGCCTCGTCATTTCGGGACTTAATCGGAAAACAGTTTGGGAGGTACATCAATCGATATCGCCTCTTGTTGGAATGGTATGGTCAGGTCGAGATTGAAGAATCTGTCGTAAATGATAAATCGTTGACCTTGAGTTTCTGTGTATAAAAAGGCATTCTGAACTACGGGCCGAGTGTAGCACAACGGTATTTCGTTCTCGCTGTAGTGTTATAATAAATCATTTAAGTAATAAATAATAATAATTTATTTATTGCTAATGCTGCTACACATCAAACAGTTCAACAATGTACAGTGCAATTAATTTCCCAATGTAATTGTTACAAAATTTAAAAATCGGTGCATAATTACCTGACCCGAGCCAAACAACGTCCTCCTCTCGGTCACAATCCTCCTCTCCGACGCAGTCCTCTGCCGCAGACTGATACACAGAATCTGAAATAACATCAAAGTCTTTTACTCTGCTAGTAGAAAAAAACTCTTCATGGTTTTTTTCTCAACAAAAACAATATCAGCAAAGAAATTATCTTTTCATCTGAAATAATCTTGTACAAAACTTTTTGAATAAATCCTCAATACTTATAGTTCAGTTCAAATGCATTTTGATATTGCCATCCTTCCAAAGTTCAGAAGTACCCTACAACATAACATCGATGGAGCTGACCAACTGCATGTAAAGGTCTGCTTAAATCGTCCCTACACAATAACCGCCTCAGTGGAGGCTCAAACCCGTACTCTCCGCACTACAGGCCAAGCACTCTAACCTATCGGCTACGGCGCCTAAAATGGCCACACGTATAACTTCACAAACCTGTGTCACTCCCCTCGGAAGCAGTGTCCAAACCATCCTCCACCTCCGGCTCCAGGTCGTCGTCTGCAATGTAAAGCAGTAACTTGTTACTATTGCAAGTACATCATAAACAGTTGAGCAATTTATTCAATTTATTATTAGAGAGCCTTTTAATTTATTGCGGCGAATAAGCTAGCAAATCCAACCATTTTTCTCATTCCATCGGTGTTTCACTGTAAAACAAATACGACCAGTTTACGTACAAACACGCACAGCAAACTGCACGACAGATCTTGTCAAATAAGGCAGACAACATGCGGTTGTGCAATTTAAAGCGATCAAACTGATCATACATATAGATTTCCAGAAGACTGAAAAATTAAGAATTTCACAACTCCATATAGTAATCAAAACAAAGCAATCTTTAATATTAATATTTATATTTAACATCAAATAAGTGGATCTGATCAAATCCTACCATGCTGGATAATCGCGGAGACAAAGAGCTGCGCCTCAAGGTCATAGGCTGCCAGGTCTCTCACCCCCAGACAACCAAATCTTTAAGTCACACAACAAACAATTTTGGTAAAATTTAAGCACTCGATGTACTGCGTATAAAAGTATACATATATATAAATATCAGGTGTCAATCACACTCACACCCCTAGTAAGCAAACAGCCTTTATTTGCATCTGATTAACAAAATTACTTTTAAACAGTTTATACTTAACAAATGGTAGCTTGAAACGATACTCTGTCTTGCGATGCGAGTACTTGTCCTCAAGAAGACGTCGCAAGGGCTCATGAAGTGACTGAGGAAATGCTATTTCTCGAAGATCTTACTGTCTGATCGAGCAGTCAGCTCTTCAAGTTCAACAAAATTAACTTTTATACATCAAATGGCAGTCAATTATAATTTTAATCCTCGCGTGATGCACAGTATTAAACAACAGTCCACAGCCAAGCTAACTTTCAGCACCTGCAAAAATGTTGAAAAAGACAACTATTTGCTTGTTAAGACCTGCATCCCTTGTACTTTTCACTATCCATCAGTCTTGTTGTCAAGACCTTAAACCTCAAGACCAAGACCAAGACCTTGAACCCCAAGACCAAGACCAAGACCAAGACCTTGAACCTCGAGACCAAGACCAAGACCAAGACTTTGAACCTCGAGACCAAGACCAAGACCAAGACCTTGAACCTCAAGACCAAGACCAAGACCCAAAAAATCGCAATCAGGTCAAGACTTCTAAAAATTGTAAAGTCGGAATATTCGCTATTTTAATGAAAACTTGAGTCTTATTTTATTCAGGCAAATTAACTTCAAATGCGGATGCGGACTACAGAGAATTCCGAATTCGTATTTACAACAGTCCTTTATGCAAAATGTTATTCCAAATGCCTTTTGTATTTTATAAAAACCAATTCGCTCAGAATTTTCTGACGAAGATGTGCCTGGTGGGCCTCATAAAAATTCCGCCATGTGAAAAAATACGTTCTACAGGTGCTGAAGTCGCTGACACACACAGAGTAGCTTTTCAAGCACTGGATGTACACGTAAATGTACAGATAGTGAGTCCTTTTGAAATCTTCCCATGGTTTAATAACAGAATAACTGTTGCTGCCAATGGGTTTTCCTGACCAACAAGACTTGTATCCATCCATAGATATTGGTCGTATGATGGAAGCAGGCTTGATACAGAATTCTTGAGTTCTGTTAAATGACTGCTCATATTAACAGCCGGTCTTGGTCTTGGTCTTGCGAGACCAAGACCAAGACTTTGAACCTCAAGACCAAGACCAAGACCAAGACCTTGAACCTCAAGACCAAGACCAAGACCAAGACCTTGAACCTCAAGACCAAGACCAAGACTTTTAAAAACGAACTCGAGTGCACTCGAGACCAAGACCTTGGTCTCGAGGACAACAAGACTGCTATCCATAACGCCCGATTACTCTTAAGTAAGTAACTAAGTATATTCTTTATTTTAGAAGAAGAGCAGTCCCTTAAGCTAGCCCTGAGGCAGCCATGGGTATGAAGTGTTAGCGACTTCATTTTCTTAGCCTCGGCATATGAACCAGCTGACAAAACGCACTCTGGTGTACATTACATGCAAATTAACAGTTTACAAGTTACAATTTCCGGTTTAATTCAAGTACAACATCCTAACCAAGAAAGTCTTTCTCATTAAGCTATCAGCTACATTTTTTCGCTGTTAAACATAACTGGTTGAACATCTGCCCCATTTCGTCTTCTCCGCCATGCGATTACTAGCATTCTGGGATAATTGGAAAAACTCATATGTAAACAGTGAGAATAATAGGTAAGTAAGTAGCCCTCTAGTAATGAAAGTCAAACACATTTTACCAATAGACGTTGATGTGAAATGATACTGTCGATGCTCGATATATAATATATAATATTATTCATATTATTCATTCACTCATTATTATTCAAACGGTACAACGATACTTAATGCATAAGTTTTTATTCGTCCATTTCGCATAAATAATAATTCTTCCATGCTTCATATCGGTACTCCAAATTCCCAGAAGACAAAGCGTTTGCAATGCGGACGAGATCATTAATCTGTGGAGAGAGTGACCGAAACTCCCATTACGCCCTTCTCGGGCTATGGTCAAGTATAAGCTGCAATTTCATTGGATCCGGCACTCATCGATCGCGCCAAGGATTATGGGAGAGAGTATAAGCTGCAATTTCATTGGATCCGGCACTCATCGATCGCGCCAAGGATTATGGGAGAGCATTATTCACATAAACAAAGCTGTCTAACAGCGCCAAGAGGTGACATGGCGCCTGATCAGCTTCTAGAGACAAATAATATACCTGAATGCTAACCTTCATAAACTGGTCACTGTTTCAAATAAGAACAATTATTATCCTTAGGCCTACACCATTGGTTTTTGTAAAACCTCTACAGTTTTCGCCTGACGAAATGACCTGAGTCCAAATATTTCGCTAATTTAATTTTCTTAAATTATAAACTAAAAATCAGTCAATTTACTTTTCGCAACATATTGCGTTTATGGCCAATCTGAGCATCTTTTCCGCTGACCCTACTATAATTCATTAGTCAATATATTAGGCCTATTTTTGCTTAGACAATAGAAGAAGTCTAGTCCTTGCAATAAAATTTTAATCTAACATGCATCGGTTTCAACTATTATTAATTGCAGCTACAAACAATTCAGAATTTTTTTTCAACTTACGATCTCCGAAGGCCACGGCCAACACGCCTAAAACACTTTCTAACCGAGGGCATCCTCGAAAACACAGAAAATCACAAACTAATACTAGCAAACACAGCAGAGAACTTCCAAACAATCCGAAAAGCAAAGATCGCAATGACGAGATTTAGAACGCGGCGCTCGAGATTCCTGTAACTAATAGAGACATAATACATAATTACATAGACGTAATTTCTGTCGTATGAGGAATCTGACAAATTTTACCTCTGCATGGGTAAGCCTACCCAGTGCTTTATTTTAGCCGGAACGGCACCTTTTTTCAGGTACTAGAGTAACTAGAAAATAATTTATTTATTTTAATAATAAAAACAATAATTTAGTTATTTTAATTAATTTTCAGTGTTTTGAACTGTTTTCAGTGTTTTTTGAGACCACAGCCAACCCCATTCCCGTTTTTCTCGAGATTTTAACCCGCCTATAATTATTCCGTTCCGGAACGTATCGTTCCGTTCCGGAACCTTTTTTCCAGAAAAAAGCACTGGGCCTACCCATCCATATGCAATTAAATATCTAATCTAATCTAAGAACTCCTATAGCGCCAATATGTTTTTAGTTGAGATCTGAAGGCCAGAACAGACTTCGCAGAAGACTAGAAGAGACCTTACCCGGAAGAGAGTTACACAGTTTAAATAGGCCTAGCTAGGGCCAGCAACAGAAAAGGTGCGCCTATATATATCCAGAGCCGTTCTTGTCCACAGAATCTTCAGAATGAGAAAGTGGTCAGAAGACCACGTTGGGTAGGCATGGGCGGCGATCATGGGGGGTCGAGGGGGACAAGACCCCACACCTTTAACAGTGGGGCGGACACGCCATGCATCGGACCCCCCCCCCACACACACACATTTTGAAGAAACACCAAGAAAAGGTCATCCAATTTCACGTGCGAACATTTTTTTAAATCTCTTTTTTACAAGATCAGTTCAAAAATGTCCCCCTCACCTGTCAGACAAGATCGCCGCCACTGTGGGTAGGCCTACAGAGAGGTTTTTGGAGTTAGCAAGGACTGGAGGTAATAAGGTTGACTGAAATGCAGAGTCTTGTACACAGTTAGCCCAGTCTTGAGAGTTATTCGCTTTCTATGGGCAGCCAATATAGTGATTTAGGTATCGATAATATGGCCTATGTGCTCGTATTTTGGAGTTTTAGTGGTCGCTCGATCGATCGAACAGTCTATGCATGTGTTTTGGACTCTTTGAAGCTTCATCAAACTAACTTTCGAAATACCAGCCAGAAGCGAGTGTCAATAGTCGAGACGGCTACAGAGACCAGCTGGGCTTTAGTCAAACAAATTATGACAGAAAAGGGAATGTGGCGGCGTCTATATAGTTATTCATGCGGGTATCTATCACGGATGTGGTAGTGGGTAGAATGGCGTAGATCTGCATATAGAATTAATGTGTTCATTAAAAGACAGGCCAGAGTCAAACAGAACACCCAAATTTCGGGCTGAACAGCTGCCCACTGATGAAGACGGACTGCATGTGGGCGGGGAGTAAGATATGACGGGAAGCAGTCTAGGGCGAGACCACGTAGGCCTATACACCAAACCATTGCTCAAGGCGATGGAGCAATTTCGCGGTTGGCTGCCTCGATCTTTCCCATGGATTCGAAGATTGACTGGACAATGCCCGTTGTAGCTATAGCGTCAGACCAGAGTCTGTTAAACGACCTTAACGTGACCTTGAGCGTCAACAGCGGACGAAATTTCGTCCGCGGCTGTTGACGCTCAAGGTCACGTTCCTGCCAGTGGCGGCGCTGCCTTTACTTGTGGTACGGCTTTTCTTCAGGTGGCACGTTAACAACATACTTTTGCCGTAGGCCTACCACTTTTTTTGCCGTACCCATAATTTGCCGTACTACTTTTCGAATCGTGGCGCCGCCACTGGTTCCTGCCGTGAACGCTGGAGTGGATTGATCTGCCACAGCGAAGATTCGCAGGTCCATTGTAGACCTCAATCATATAGCGCCCGTTGTCCAGCAGTCTCTTTCCAACTGTCTTTCGATCTGTTCCGGCCCGTTCGTTGACACGCAGGCTGACGCAGCGTCATTCCCGTTGTCGCTCTATACATACATGCATAGGCGTAATTTGTGGGGGGTACGAGGGGTACCCGTACCCCCCACTTTTTGGACTGGGGGGTACTGTACCCCCCACTTTTTAAACAATGCCAATCAATATTTTATTATTGTGCCTTCCCAGAGAACGCAATCTCCGCCAAAAGTATGAAAGTGCTTAGATACACAGGTAAATCGAGAGCCAAAATTAATGAGAATACTGGCAGGGAACATGTTCAAAATGGTTATCATACGAAAAACAAAAGTGGAGAAGAAATTGGTACCCCCCACTTTTTAGACCAATGTATTGGTACCCCCCACTTTTTAGGCTAAAATTACGCCCCTGCATACATGTCCTCTGTTCGTTGCCATGCAGCATCTCGATCCTGCCAGTGTTCAGTATTCACACGTAGGTCTATACTACGTACTTCATTCACCGACTAACCTTCGCGATCGAGTCCTTCCTTGAAGTTTCTTCGGCTTTTATTCGTTTATAACCGCATGATCCCGGCAATCCTTCAGGATCCCACGGCTATCGACGACCATCGACGTATGGCTTACTATCTTAGCCTAAGGCCTAGGCTTATGTCATCAACGGATAATATTAGTCAACCGGCCGTAGGCCTACAACTATAGGCCTACATGGCAAAACAGGCCTACTATATATAGATCTATAGATATAAGCAGGCCTACTCTTAGCCTATACTTTGGCGCTGCATGGTGAATAGGCCTAGGCTGATGCCCTGTGCTTGGCCTTCGAGTGGCGCTTTAGAAGTTTGGAGATCACGATTACGATACCTACACACACAGTTCAGCTACCGTGTTTTAATAGCCTACTGCATCAGTTTTTCTGAAATTCTGACTGCTTTCTTCTCCTTCGACCTGACTCATCTAAAAGACAATGTTACCACACAGTGTTTAATCTAGTCCCCCTCTTCTGGGAGGGGAAACCAGGTTTCTGGGGGGACCAGCCAATTTGTCAGACTTTTTCAACTTTCATCCAGATTTTTCAACTTTCATCTTCCAAAAAAGTTGATGACCTTTTTTTTTTTTTTTTTAGTCATCGCCCAATTTTTTAACTTTTCCCATAGGAATTAGCCTCTCCAACAACTACACAAGTACCTTACTCACCTCTCGGGTTAGCCTCTCCAACAACTACACAAGTACCTTACTCACCTCTGGGGGGACCATATGTCACCCTGTATCCTGGGGGGGGGGGAATTTGCCTCCCCAAAAGCTCTCAACATTATAATATTGCCGGCCTCTGGGGGGAAACATCAATCCTGGGGGGAACTTTACCCCCCCCCCAAAGACGTCTAGATTACACACTGGTTACCACAGTATAAATAATTACTTATAAATACTGTGATGTTACCAGGAATGACTTGCAGTTGATGAGCATCGAACGCCTATCTTAGCATCGGTTTATAAAGTGGTCTCTTTTATTTGAGGCGGCTTTCGTGCGACGATGAAAAATATTTTTTCGAAGTCATAAATTTATACAGTGGTCTTTTTCAAGAAAAAAAGGTTCCGGAACTAAACAATTATGGAAGGGCTAATCGAGTGCGAAGCCCGAGAAAAACTGGGATGGGGTTTGGGGGATAGGTCTCGGTGAGACCCTCGGTCACCCTCCCAAGAAAATGTTTGACGTCACATTAAATTAAAATAACTAAACTATTTCTTAATAGCTGAAAAAAGCATTGAATTTATATTACATTAACAAATTCCTACGGAGGATCGAGCACTGCTGCAGGATCTCTCGTTGAAATGAAGACCGATCCCCTGTTCACGTGATCATTTGGTGGCTTCGTTCTTGAGCAGAAATTTTTGCTCCGTTCGTGAAGACTCGAAAGAGGAATTAAAAGCGATTTATCGTGAAAGCCACAGCGCACATCAGTCGTTGGTTGATCGAAATAATCTTGCTACGCTTTTCAAATACGATGTCCACAACTAAGTCACTCTAGGGTCTGTTTGGTAGTAATGGCTTACGTTTAGCTTTCAGTGACTGCAGTGCGCTATGTTTACATGCTAGAGTCCGCGGCCATTGTGGCTCGGCGTAAGTAATGCAGTAAGTGGTAAATGATTGTGATACGATTCAATAAGTTTTCTTACTATTCTATAAATTGAACACGAACCCTACACCAGAGGTTGCAGGAGTGTGCCTCAAAATGTGACTTAGTAGGTCACGGTCAGGTCAACCTACAGGTCTTGAAACCGCCTGTCCGGTATGAAAAACTGGAATCAATGCTTGACATGATATATATTATTTTTTCTTGGGCATATTACCGTTTACAGGTGTCTTTAAAGATAAATATCTTGCAACCATGCAGTGAAGATGTGACTGAAAAGTAAAAGTGGTTACTTGAAGACTTTATTTGTGATTAGAATGATCTACTGTAGGCCTATTGACAAACAAGTGTGGCCCAGACAATTTTATAGAAAAAATGTGGGATTGGTTAGGCCTATTGTAAAAGGACTTTAGGGTACGGGGTTTTAAGTGGTTTGAGAAACCATTCGAAATTCTACTTGTTGCAATGATTTCAAGCATGCTCAATAGTTGGGATATTAGATAATACAAAGGTTCTGGCCTTATGCTTTCAGCAGACAAAAGTGCTTTGCTATCCAGTAATGTGAGGTTGATTCCTATAGGCTAGAAATGCCTGTGTGATTGTTTCAACTTTAGTTTAATATTATTAATATTAGGCCTAAGTATTAATAGCTGTTATGACACTTATTTATAATTAATAATATTTTAATAATTAGTGCATTGTTAGGTTAATACTAGCTTCTCATAGGTTAGTATAGTAAGATTAGGTGTTAATGCTAAATAACAATAATACTTGTTAAGCATTAATATTTCATTATTTAATGCAGTGTAAGGTTTAGTAACAAACTTCTCTTACGTTAATATATTAATTAGTATTCTAACTGAATAGTAATAATATTTATTAAGTACAAAGGTGCAGTAATAAGAAGTGCAGGTGCATGAACGCTCCAACACAGCACCAGCCAGCGATTGTACTTTACCTAATCTCGTGGGATGCAGTGGTGTAGTGGTATGTTCTGTGCCTTGTAACTGGAGGATTGCAGGATCGAATCTACCTCAATCCACTGCGTAGCAACCATGGACAAGTTGCTCACCCACAATTGTCTGTGAGGAAGGCAACGAGAAACTACCTGACTTATCTCATCCCCGGGTGGCTTAAAGCTAAATGGACCTGCTTTTGGGCAGAGAACTCATCATCATCATCATCATCATAATCATCATCATCATCCAATCTCACGATTCTATAGCACCGCTTACATAAGTTGCTTAATCTCTATTTTTAGCCAGCATCTCTGAGTAGGTATCTTGAAGGGTGCCATATAAATTCCTCGAATGAATGAATGAATGAATAATGCACAAGGCATCAGTCAATGGTTTGAAGTGAAATGGTGGTCAGATTGGATCATCTCTTGCAGAGACTCTAGTCAGCCTCTGGTAGTCAAGGAAACAAGAAATTGGGTTACAGTGTAGAAAGATTCGAGTTTGGGAGAAAAGAAAGGAGATGAGTTTAGACTGGAAAGGATCGGGAGGTGTTTGGAGATGTAACAATCGTGAAACTTTTCTGTTTTCAGGAGATGGCTGAAGGGCAATCCACAAATCCACAACCCTACGTGAGCACGTCGGAAAAGCCCCTTCAGAGCAGGGCCCCTCAAAAAGTGATCATCATAAAAAGCAGCCCTGCTCCACTTGGGGTTCATGGCGTTAAGAGGAAGCTTGACAGCTCGTCCGGAAACCTGGAAAAAGTACAGAAACCCAGCGAAACTCTGTTGACGCCTTGCTCCTCTTTTTCTGGAAGTCTGGTAACAGAGACTCGAGGGAAAAACATCATCCTTTACAATAAAGGTTCAAAGCCTCTGATCTGCACTTTGCCAAAGTCGGCCGTGCTACAGAATCGCAACCCGGCCACAGTTGTAACCCAGTCAACAGGTTCGGCTCTGCCCAAAATAACTTTCGTACACAAGAATAGCCAGTTGATGAAGACAGTGAAAGAGGCTGTTGTAGGCGAGCCTCTGTCACAAGAAGCACTGACTCTACCACGACAACTCTGCATTGGTAGAGGTACGGATCCTGGACGTACAAAGCCGACCGGAAAGGGGATCCTCATACTTCGTGGTAAGAAGGTCGATGGAATTAGCGGTAATGAATTGTTGAAACCGGTTGCATTCACCCTCGGTCAGCTAATAAACAGACCTCAGATTCAGATTCAGGCCAGCAACAGTTCGTCAGCACTGTTTACATTTCCATCGAAAGACTCGTCAAAAAATGACTTGTCATTTTCCCAGTCGGCTCAAAATGTAGCCTCAACGTTGATGACTGCTGTTCCAGTGTCTAGCAAGGCCAGTGCCACCTGCCTGGACCCGAGGAGACCATCAGAGTCATTTGCGGATCTCTCAGTCATGGACTACGCCATGACGAGCTCACTGAAAAAGCACAACAAAGATGAACTCAGGGGCATCCCAACGTTTCGCCAGTACTACGCAATTCACTGTCCGTTCCACGGGGACTTTAACACCTACACGAAATATCTGGCGGACGAAAGAGACAGTGCTGAAGGAGGTAAAACCAGTGGCAACCAGCAAGAGCTTAGTGTTCGGGGTTCTCGGTCATGGTCCGGCACATGTCCCATTTGCTCCTCATTCTGTGTCTCGGTCTCTGGCAGCACGGATGAACTGTTCGACCACATGGATGTCCACAGACCGTGGCTCCAGTTTGTAGACGTCGCGTGCCACCTGTGTCCATTGGACAAGCAGCTGCCGACGATGCAGAAGTTGGAGTTCCAGGGATGGTGCAACTGGCGAAGTCTGCGACTGTCCATACTCAGCGATCATCTGTGTACGAGCCATGGCGTCGACTCCACGTACGAACCAGACCCACATGAACAGATGTATGACGTGCTCATCGACCCAGCAAAAGTTGGACTGACCGATTCAACTTCGGTCCAGTTCGGATGTCCGCTGGAGTTCGCGAAGCACATGATGCGCCATTTCCACGTTCTCGGATGTAGACTCGTGTGTCTGCTCTGCGTGAGAAAAAACAACGGCTTTGGAGATGTTCCGGGCGATGGGGAAAACGACCTCGCCCGACTTGAACAACACTATCGGCAATTCCACCCAACTGATCTTGACAGTATTCCAATCGTTTTTCAGTTGAGGGTTCGACCAGGCCGGCTTAAAAAGCCGAATCGAAGAGAAGTCGCCAGCAAATATCAGTTGTTATCCTCTGTTAAGTCATGCTTTAAGCCAAAGTTCGACAACGAAAGAGAGCTTGATGAGAGTGCGGATGTAGGTGACAACGACATGATTCCACAGATTCGATGTCCATTTCGGTCAAGCGGATGTGAATTTCGGACGTCAAACGTTGGACATTTGACCGACCACGTGGACTGGCACGTGGCTGCGGTTCCACTTCGATGGCGCGTTTCGTGTCACAAGTGCAGTGCGGCGTTTGACAATTTTCTGGATGTAATGCTACACCTTTCGCAGAAAACGTGTTCTAGCGTGACTGTGAAGGTGCATGATTTTTGCAGCGATCCCGCCACTCAAGTAGGCAGATGTGAGAACATCAAAGACTGTTTCTCTAAGCCCTTGGTTGAGGAGGTTACTCTAGACACACTAAATTGTCATACAGTTTCATCGGATCTTTTGGCTCGGAAATATGTGGATAGTTTTAGGAATCCTGAAGTCGACTCGCCTAGAAAACCAGTGAATCACCAGAGTGTTCTTTCCATTGAGCAAATGGGGCTGTTTTTGCTTGTGCAGCCCCCTGCACAATCAAATACCTTTTCTAGCAAGTGGGCTGTCATCGGAGACAATGATCCTTCCAGTCTGGCTGAGTGTCAATGGCTAACACTTCTTTCTCAGGTTCAGCTGAAAAAGTCAAGCCCTACATTTAAGATCAGCTCAGTTGTTCCATCCAAAACAGGCATAGAGGACGCTCGGGCACTTCGGAACGCAAGCAAGACGGACCAGGCGATGCCAAAAGGTAGTGAAACAACCTCTGAGTTACGGACAGTCACTGTTCCTTCGCATGTCTTCAACCAGCTTCTGGGAACAAAATCTGCGTCAAGCAACGTACAACAAGTCAAGTTACTCGTGAACGTGAACAATAACTTGCAGCCACAGATTCAGAAAGTGGCACAGAGCGAAGATACTGTAGCCGCGAAAGCCAAGTGTGGATCGAAGCTGAGGGCTCAAATGCTCAACAAGTCACTCCTCTTGAAAAACAAGATGATTCGTGTCGAACCGTTTCGGCCAAAAGCCACGTCGATTGTCGACACGAGTAAGAACCTGAATCGGAGCGCCTACGCCGAAATCGAGACGCTCTTCATCGGGCAGCAGTACGGAATCAACGAGAACGTGAAGGTGATCATCAAGGAAATCGACTCCGACCTTCAGTACCAGTGTCCGTACTGCGTCTACAACTCGCAGAGCATCTTCGACGTGGCCAACCATCTAGTTCAGGAGCACGACAACGCCGATCTCGAACTCAACGACACCAACAGCATTCATCTCAAGACTCACACGCTGCTCATGCACTGCCGACTGTGCGACTTTGTCACGCATCATCACGCGTCGCTTCTCTGGCACCTGCAGAACATACACGACATCTTGGATGAACCGCTGACGCTGAACGATGATCCAGTCGAAACTTCCGAGTCTCCGGCGCTTGAATCTAAACGGTCTCCGCACTTCAGGTGTGCGAGATTTGACGAATGCGCTTTCGCGAGCGTCAGCGTTTCTTCCGTGGCGCAACACTCGTATCAAGCACACGCCGGCGACAGTAACATGTTTGGGATCGGTCACATGATGTGTAATAAGGTGTCATTTGGCATTCGTTACAACGACCCTTCTGACTTCAGAATTATGCCGCAGTTTGTCTGTGCGCATTGTCACGTGGTCACGTCGTCGCGGAAAATGTTTGCGGCACACTACTTGTACGAACACGCGAGTCGTCTTATGTACATCTGTATGTACTGTGAAGCACATTTGAACAGTCTGGCTGCCATCATCAAGCACATCGATTACCGTCATGCCGGGTTCGAACGTCTGATATGTTCCGTGATGTTCATCGGTGATTTAGGAGAGGACGAGACAGCCGTCAACCGACGCGAGCAGTCTCCAAATGTCTTTGTTGATACGGCAGCGCCGGCAAGTGGTGTGGTTGTACATCATCACGGACTGGCTTCGGTGTACAGCGTACCATGTGCAGATGTGAAGCTTGTGCCCAGTAATTCTACAGGGTCATCTGAAGTTCATCAGTCTACCTCTTTCCTCGTAAACTCGTACCCAGCAGGTCCGTTGGTCACTGGCGCAGATTCTGGATCGGGCGATTCGACTCTGTATGCCAGCGTCACAAAAGTCGAGGGTAGCAAAACTTGCGTTGTGACGTACAAGGGTCGTGAACTGTGGCTGCCTTACAGTATTGTGGCACCACTCTTAAAACGACCCTAGTGGGATCTTTAGTCGGTCATGTGTTCGAAGAGTTTCAAAAACAGAAGATTTTTTATGTAAAATTCCATTTTTCTTTTGTTTACATTTAGTTGGCTGAAGATAGCACTGATTTGAACTGCAAAAACATTAAGCCTTTGTTATAAAACTGGGCATTTGGCACTGTAAGCTGGGCTTTGCTACCAGTGACTTACTGTGCAACAAGAACAGTTCCTTAAGCTACCTCTAACTGGTACCCATTGATACAAACTGTTGGCAACCTCAGTTTCTTAGCCTCGGCAGTCATATGGGCTTCCTGCAAACAGTAAACCAGTCTGAAATAATAAGTAACTTGTAGAGTGTTGATAGCTAGGTACAAAGCAACTGTGACACAATGCAACCAAGCTGTGTATGTCTGAACTTTATAACTTAGGCATTATCAAATTTCACTTGTGTTTTATTGTATTGTTTGTGCGATAGCCTAGTGGTTAGCGTGCTGGACTGTCAATCGAAAGGTCAGGGTTCAAATCCCCACCAGGGAATAAATTTTTTGAGATTTTGTCTCCACCTGTGCCCCTAGTCAACTCAGCTATGAGTACACTGACTGTACGCTGTCAGTGGGAAAACGAGAAGGCAAGGGAGAGGACTGGCCACCCGCCCTTATATGCCGAGGCCTAGAAATGAAGTCCCTAACACTTCATATTCATGGCTGCTCCAGGGTTAGCTTAAATGACTGCTCTTTTTTATTGTATTGTATTGAGGTCAATACCCAGAAATTCAGTCCACAGAGACATCGAAACAGATGGCCTTTGGAGGGCAATACAGAGCTGTGAAGAGAAGAATAGGTCAGGTAAAGTAACAGAATCATCCAAAGCTGTGTTGACTTTCTGTTGTGCAAGAGTTGAAGTCAAGAGTTGCAATGTTGCTCTATGAATTATGTTACAATACGTTACAGCGTACACTGTCAGAAACAACTGCAGCCAGGGGCGTCTATCCCCCCTAAGTCATTGGAGCAGCGTGTCTTTCCCCCTCTTCTTCCCCCCTCCCCGTTCCTTCCCCTCCCCTAAAATGGTGGCAAACACACTGACAGATCTTTCCCCCCTTATTTCTTGGATGGAGCATTTGCTCCAAGGTTCTATGGTGTAGACGCCCCTGACTGCAGCGCTTAGCTGGCACACAATCAGCTCCAGCAAGAATACTATTCTATTCTGAAACACAGTCAATGAATCTTGTAATTCGTTCATTCAAGAATGAATTAATACATAAATACCACGTAGTCGTGGACAGAATCATTTCACGTGAGAATACAGAAAAATTCAAAATATCAACAAGCACTGTTTTCATTGAAAGTTTGGCTTCTCATAACTTATCAGAAGCAACTTTAAATGCAACGACAAGCATAACACTCGGTGTAACCACATTCGAAGAGCACCTGTTCGGCTCATCTTAAAAAGTAAATAAAAGTCCTACGCATGTATACACAACTAAAATATTTTATTTCACAGCATATTAGCGCAGTTGTAGTGTATTTAGTTATATTAACATGTGCTTTATGAATCTTCACCATGGGCAGCAATCCCGGGGGGTCGAGGGGGACAAAAGCCCCAACTTTAACAGTGGGGGGACACAGTGTACAGTTGTCCCACCCAAATTTTGAAGAAACACCAAAAAAGGTAAAAAAAAATTGTTTGTGACAAAATTTTTTCACCTCTTTTTTTGACCAGATCAGTTCAAAAGTGTCCCATGCCCCCCTCCCACCTGTCAAACAAGATCACTGCCAGTGATCTTCACAGAATAATAATAATAATAATTATGAAATTCAACCATTTTTTCTTACAAGGAAAGGGCCTTGTGTTTATTTTTAAATCTGTAAACTGGTTAAAATGTTATCTTTGAGAGTCCTACTAAGAACTTTACAACTGATGCAGATTATCGTATTTGTTACATTTAGCCAGTAAATGTAATGTAAGGTAAGGCAATTACACATTTATGTTACAGTGAACAATTCCGTATCAAACATATACGTGATGTCTTTTAACACTTTAACAACGAGCGTGTACTAGAAGTGACTGGGAAACCAATGCAGCTCGTCGTTAAAGTGTTCAGGAATTCTCTTCTATGGAAGAGAAGCATAACACAAATTTACTTATTGTGCTTGTGAAGGCACTTGCAAAATGACATTCAGTAAAAACAGCAAAACAGTAATAACTGGTGAGCATGCGTAACTGCCTGCGTCGAAGCCAAAAGAGGACATTTTGAGCACAAAAATACCTGAATGCATGAGACAACATAATAAACTAGGTCATTCTCAAAACTTGATCATATCTGAAAAGAACGAGGCCCAAGAGAAAATGAATACCAATAATGGTCCCTGTTATACAAAATGGTAGTCAAAGTAAACAATACTCTGAATAAATTCCTAGCAAAGCCAACATAAGCCAATATGTTCAGCAACTTTACAAAGCAACCAAATCTCCATGCCGTTAATATAATGTAAATACGGTGTAATCTGCAGTTCAAATGCAAAGGCGAACGGTCTGATTTACAGTAACGGTAAAGAATTACAGAGTTCCAGATCTCATGACCATGAACAACAAAGTGTTAGCGATCAGGTTCAATGCAAAGGGTCGACAAAAGAGGTCATGTCAAAAGTCATTGTTTCGAATAAATCGGTTTCCTTCAGAGTGTCGGCCATAGTAGACGTATCGACACTTCCCAAAAGTTGCTGCACAAACAGAAATGACAGGCTTACTTTACTACAAGCTGCATTCCCTCTGCATGTAAATGTAAATATAAAGAGCAGAGCAGACCTTTACGCAGCCTTGGGTATGAAGTGTTAGCGACTTCATTTTCTTAGCCTCGGCATATGAGGGCAGGGGGCCAGTTCTCTCCCTCGCTGTCTTTATCATCATATGCTAATGAGCTTTATCATCATGTTTTATGCTAATTCCAACTGTCTGGAATGGACTTCCCCTAGAGTTACGACTCCAGCCTAAAGGATTCTTCCGACACATTCTATAACAGCCTAAAGCCTGTCCTTTTTTGCCGAGGTTGGGTTGGGAGCGCCCTTTGCGTAGAAACCTTGAGCGGGTGCTATACAAATTTTCTGAATGAATGAATTCTATAAGCTGGTATAAAATAAAGCATTCACAGCAAACAGTTACAACTGTTATTTATATAATAATCTAAGGAAATTCAAATGGATTTTAATCTTGACTGTAATGGCTAACAGTCTTCGAAAACTTGGACGATTTCCCATTAAACAAGATGTCCGTTTTTTGTGATTTGTGAACAAAAGACTACAAAAAAATGATGTTCAGCGATAACAAGTCAACAAAGTAAAAGCTCGGAAGCAGGTCATTTGTAGCTTAATGCATCAGTATGCTAGTTAAACTGTTTGTTTTCCAACTCTATTAAAAATTTAATTGTTTTTAACATAAGTTCTTATGTATTTAATTTTTAATTTAATTTTAATTTAATGTAATTTTTTATTTGAACATAAGCTAGTATGGAGTTTTCTAGTACACATCGTGCCTCTGCTAGAGGCGCTTTATAAATGCATAAATACAATACAATACAACACAATCGACTCTGAGGGTGACAGTTAGGTAGGTACCTTTTGGATCAGGATCCTCTCATAGCTGTGCTGGAAGAGGCTGATAATCGACAGATTTTGTTTCCTCACTTGCGTTAGATCCATTTGCCTGTGAAAGAATTAATGGATGATTATTTAACGAACAAACAAACTGAAAATTCTGGACAGAGTAAGTGAAAGTGAAACTTGGGATTTAACTAAAGCACCCATTAGCTATGTACTCCAGCTTTTAAGCTGAGAATGTTCTAAAGAAAGTTCTACTTCTGCATGTTATCACTTCAAGCTAAAAAAACGATGCCCACCACACAAGTCATGTTCATGCTGAAGTCCACTCATGTTAAAGTGAAGTTCATGCATGTTAAAGTCACATTCAAGTTAAAGTCATGGTCACTTTAGAGTCCATTCATGTTAAAGTCATGCTCATGTTAAAGTCTCCACCACTATTTACAGAATGCAGACAGAAAAAACGCGTGGAAAGCCTGGCAGTTTGTAAGAACACACACACTTACAATTAAGCCAACTCTCTGAAACGTTACCCAATAAGTTCGGCATTTATATAGCACCACAACAATCAGCAACCAAACTGTTCTTTTAATACTGCATAACCGCAGTCAATAAGTCAGAGTAAAATATTTCTACATGTTTTCTTGAGTCTTGATGTCGAGCAACCTCGAGGATGGTCGAGCAACTTCAAGGATGGTCGAGCAACTTCAAGGATGGTCGGGCAGCCTCAAGGATCGTTGGGCAACCTCAAGGAAATGCTTGGTGCAGAAACTCTGAACATGATGCTGTCTGTCAATTTTGGATGGAATTCAACGAATGGGCTCCAAGTGCTTGCATGGGCCCTCCACTAGGGACTCTTTCGAGCTTTCTGTGCACTGTATTGCTCACTGATCAATGCAATTTCTATTAGTGGGGCTATATAAATTTCTGTTACAATTACAAGGGTTGGTTTTCTGTTACCTTGAAGCACTCATCCGAAGGTTGAGCAACCTTCAGGTAGTCCTTTCTTCGCATGTCTGTCGGATTCTCTGAACTTCAGCTTTGGAAGGTTGTAAAGAATGTAGTCTGAAATTAAATCAAAGAAACTTGGCTGTAGTAACACTCAAGAATTATCTATAAAGCCCAATTTTATGTTATCAGTTTGAATATAGAAGCTTTGCAAAAAATAAAACTCGACAAAAACAACAGCTTGCAAAAAATAAAACTTGACAAAAACAACAGCCTTGTCAATCTTGCAACCTACAAAGCAGAACAATTACACAGACGAGAGTACTCTGTTTAGATGCCTGTAACATCAAAGTGCGATTAGCAATTGGCTAATAAAGAATATACCTGTTTGCTTAAGAAGAACTACAGTCCCTAGAGCTGAACCTGAGAAGTAGTCATCACAAATAGAGATTTAAATCAAACTTATATAGCACCTCTACAGAGAGACAGACTCATCAGAGGTGCAACATGGCAGCCAAATGGTTAGAGCGCTCACATTGTAAAACTGAGGGTATGGATTCTAGCCTCCCCTCAGACAGTGAGATAGTTTGATAGTGCCACATCCAGTAAAGAGATTCTAAGCAGTACAGACTTTCTGTTTGCTGACTGAAGTTGGTGCTCACTGCTCAAGGAATGTGCTCGACTGAAATAACTGCATGCACCAAACTGAAGACGCAGATGTCTGCACTGAACATAAACCCTTCCCTATGTCCACATTTGGGTTATCTCTCCCTCCCCACACATACGTCCTTTATGGACGACCCTTATACAGCACCATACATACTCCTCCATAACAAACAACAGTACAATACCAATTACAATCATTATGCATTTATTAAGCGCTAACATCATTATGCATTTTATTAAGCGCTAACAGCCAGAGCCGCATTAAGGCTAGTGCGGCCTGGGTGCTGTGATTACCTATATAGCCATCAGCGCAGGGCCCAGTTGCAAGTACAATAAAAAAATTTAATGTACTTCCGTCAAGTCGGGGCCTTCAAAACTGCGGGCCCGGGTGCTGCAGCACCCTTAGCACCCCCGTTAGTGCGGGCCTGCTAACAACTAATGAGCAACTGCGAGTGAAGGGCTTGATCAAAGTCCCTACACAGTACACATATCCATCCAACACGAGCGCTCAAACCAATCGGCTACCGTGTCCCAAATCAACGTGGTCTCATATATCGACCCTTGTCAACGTTGAAATCACGTGCCTGGTTCGAAATAGAAGGAACAAAAGGGCTGCGTGGATTCACCTGTAACGACGATAGTCATCTTCATCCTTGTCACTGTTCGACAGCTGATCCGGACACGCTTCGTTGCCCAGTAAACTCAGGTACGTCAGATCACATAGACGCGATCGTATTAAGTTGAGCAGCTTGTCTAAATCTTTTATGTACGACGTTAAGGAAATTAAACACAACAAAAATCCACAATAATGCAAGGCAAAGAAAGGTGAGCTAAGGTAAGGAAAAGAAATAAAATGTACAGGGCATTTGTCACTCCAGTACGGACATATGGAATGGAGTGTTGGTGCTTATGGAAGGAGGACGAAAGGAGGATTCTAGTAGCGGAAATGAGCTGGCTAAGAAGAATATTGAGAGGACCAGACGAGATAGGATTTGTAATGAGGCAATCCGAAAGGAGTTGGGACAGAGAGAAACACTAGTAGACAAGACCAGAAAAAGAAAACTTACATGGTTTGGGCATGTAACAAGAATGGACAACAAGAGATTACCAGCAAGAGCATTACATTGCCACGTGGAGGGAACAAGGAGTCGAGGAACACAAACAAAGACATGGATGGAAAACGTGAGACAAGGTCTTAAAGAACAAGACATGGATAGGAGTATGGCCCTAGATACTATCACAGACAGAAAGAAATGGAGCCATCTTGTACAAACCTCATCGTATCCACACACTTGAGGGAAGAGAGATAAGAAGAAAAAGAAAGGTTAGGTGAGGTAAGGTAATTCCTAATTCATTGCACTTCTCAATCAAAATTAAGTCTTGAATCCTGAAAAGAATTTACTGAGATTCAAGACCAACAATATCATATCATGAAGCCAGTCACTCATCTAACAAGCCAGCCCACCATAACTCCCTCAGTCACTCAACAAGTCAGCCAGCCATCATCCAAACTATTTCACGAGACTACATCTCTTGCACTGAAGAATTTCAGCCACAACGTTCAAGATATCAACATATCGGACTGCTAGGCCATGATGAGCCTCTGCAAATCTCGATTCAAAGGATATTTGATTTTTATTTAAGCTGAGAGTTTCAATTCCAAGCAGGGTCGGAAGGGTTTCCATGTTGTCGTCAGTCAAGCCGTTCTTGTCCAGAACGACTTCACTGAGTTTTGTGAACTGTTCTAACCCAGACAACGACCTAAAATACAAATTTATATAAGAAATGAATTCATCAGAATCAGTTTGTCATTTGTTTTAACTACTATAACTTTACAACACCCATCACTGCCTGATTTCTTGGGTTTATGTGACCTATCAAAAAAGTCCATAAAGAACTTTCCTGAAAATGTCATTATACACATGTCTGGGTAGGTTCGAAATTAGAAATTAGAGGAGCAAAATGACGATGGGATCTTTGTTGAAATGAAAATAACAATTCAGAACACACTGGTCCCTAAAGTTTATGCCCCTTTATACAACTGTATTTTGATATTGCCCTCCTTCCAAAGTTCAGAAGTGCACATAACCATACGACAGAACATCGATGGCTCTGGGTCGCGTACGCAGTCGCTTGAGGTAGATTCGAACCAGCGACCCTCCGGTTACAAGGCACAGAACATACCAGTACTACACCACCGCATCCTCCTTTGAGGATGCAACTGCCTGTATTAGTTTAAAACAATACCAGACCTCAGGTTGTTATCGCTTAGGTCAATCCTTGTCACGAGCTGGCCATATTTCTTTGCCAAATGGACTGGAACTGCTTCGCAATTATGTGAAACATACGACAGCTGAAATCACACAAAATAAAGCATTGTAACATTACTTGACTATTGCTTTAACAATTGTCACTACAGAAGTAGGTACACGTTTCGGTTTCAGTCTGACTGATAGCCATAGTAAGCAGGTTATTCTGAGAAATAATTAAAGCACTGTATAAATGTTGTACTCCGAGAGTAATAATACAACTGATCTGTGCACTGTTCAGCTAACGTATCTAGTTTGCTTAAGTAAGTAATCTTTTATTAGTACACGTCAAACGCTCATACTTTACAACCACAATACATACAATGGCAAAAGACAGCAAATAAAACACAATATATATTAGTAAGACAAAAAAGCAGAAGCAGTATTATATACAATTTCATAATGTCTGATTTACATACATATCTATAACAAAGCATTACTAGGGTCTACAACTGGACCAGGTTAGATATCGAAACAGGCATTAGGACTAGCATTAACAACACAGTTTTTATAGTTGTACAGTGAGCGAATGATGAAGGATTTCTTATGCAAAGTGCGGTAATTCAAATGCATGACCCCTTTTCCTTAAGTTGAATCTATGAAGGTGCTCTGCAGGCAGTAATTGGTGAAGAGTGTTGGGGTGATTGGATGCTTTTAAAGAATGTCAATTCAATTTTTTCACAAATCTTCTCCAAAGTTAAACGGTCGCCACTAAAGAGGTTGCTTAGAAAAATTACCTGGCCGCTTTGCACAGTCGGTTCACTATCGGTCATCTTTGATCTAAATATGCCTCTGAAATGCGATAACGGTTTAATGTATTACATTTCTAACCAAGGACTCTTTATGCAATATAGAATATAGAATCCTTGATTTCTAACTAGATAAAAAAATCCCCGACTTTTTATAGTCGCACAAGTAGTTCATGGGGTAACTTCAATGACTATTATGTTTTAGAATTAAATTCACAGAGATGAAACACCGACATCTTTAAGTCAATTAAACGTTTACCTTTGAAATAAAATCTAAAATTTGTAGTAATTAGAGGAAACGAAGCCCTTTGTAAGAAATTTACTTATTGAGGTAGAAAATGTTTGAGAAATATTTTATATTATTTATTCTAATGATTGTAGTCTTTGCCGTAGGGCTCTTCGGAGCCTCGATCTTGCTTCGGAGCCATGACCGGCTTTGCTCTGCTAGCTTATTGTGATGTCAAATGTTACGGGCGATGGAGTCCGGGCAAAGCTCCGGAACTTCTGGAACAGTGGCGGCGCCAGACACTTTTTGTAACCAGAGCATAGCCAGAGCTGTCATACAAGTAACCAGTGCATAGGGCGATTTATGGAGAGCGCGGCAGCGCGAGCTTAAATGGTGACCACTGACCATATAAGATCGCGCTACCGCGCTTACCATAAATCGCCCCAGCACTATTATACATGTCTATAGTCAGGAGGTAGATGGGCGAAGCCCCCGGAAGCTGAACGATTTTTGACATTTGTACAGCAAATTTTAACGCTTCAGTGAAGTAATTAAATTTATATATCAGGATATAACAAATATGCCCGAACAAATTCTAGACAGGGCAAAATTGTGGTAGGGCATCGACCAGGGCAAAGGCTTTTTTACCAGGGCATATGCCCTGGTGTAGCGCCGCCCCTGTTCTGGAAGCTTTGAAATTTCGATCATTTTGTTAACAAGCTTCACAGACCACTGGCAAAATCCTTGTCATTGGTCAATCGAAGTTCCAGTATAAAAAAGCAAGAAGATATCGATGTCCAATGCAGGTCTGATCGAGTCTGGTTGCCAGATAAATGAGAAATAGGCCTACGACAAATAGGCCTAGGCGTATCAGGTCTTTCCTAACGAAGTTACTAAAACCTCGCATCTTGCTATCTCTTCACAGATCTTTCACTCAAAACTGAAAGCACTGCTCTTATCCTGATTCCTCCACCACTTGCCTCCCTCACCGCTTCAATTCTAAGCACCATCCACCATAGACGTCGGGCTGCCTGCCTGCCTAACCCTTTGGATCTTAACCCTTGCCTATCGATTACGTTTTGATTGAGCGCCTGTGAAGAAGCTGGTGCCCGCGACTTGGCTTTTGTGGGCGCTGAAGAAATCTCGAGACAGTATACGACAAACGCAGACATGAAACTTCATGACGTTGTAGCATTGTTTAACCCTGTCAGAACATGCATGGACATTAGATGGATACACACGACCTCTACGCAGGTTTCAGATGGGAGTCATGAATGGTTCCATGTGGACATGCTGACGGAGACGGCAAGTTAGAGGCACAAAAAGATCGCCTTTATTCTATATCCTAGTAAAGGGGCCAGATAAAAAGAAACCTCGATATGTTTGTCATCTACACATACAGACATTCTAACAGAGGCAATGCCTTGGGTGATGATTACTGCTGAGAATTCAGTATGCCAGACGCAGATGATATAGCCCAAATGGCAAGCAAGCGTATTCCATTACTTGCAGAATCCAAGGGAGTGTTAGAGATGTCAGTGGATTTGACTTATCAGTACTGATATCATGCACAGCTTTGCTTGTGGTCCGATACGATTTCATCCAACTTTGCCAGTTAAACCATTTTGCAAAACATATTTCACGCAGTTCTCGCATTATATAGGTCAGCGTTTAAGTTGTGTACATGCTTAGGCTATACAGAAAAGATCTCAACTGACAATTGTCTGAATTTGACAGTTTTGTTCAGCTTTATACTTGTCATTGCACCAAGAGTCCAGTGAATAATTTAATCTTTTATTGACTATATATCTATACTCATGATGGTGCATTTAACACATAATAATGTAGCTTCTTGTACAAAATCCGAATTGTTAACAATTGATTCAACTATACTTGATAATTTTATATGGGGTACATTGCAACTAGTCTGCTTTTACTTTAGTCTGCATCTACACTTCTACTGTGGCAGCTTTAACGAGATTTGGGTGATTAACTTCGAACATAACCTACTTTCCGATTATTAGTATGATTCAGCTATAATTAAACATGCTACTTAAATTTTTCTCACTAGGCCTACTTGGGGTGCTGTTGATGTGCTATTTATATTATATTCATAATTAATCGAGTATGGTCCCTTTTACATGTGTCCATTGTGTGCCATGTTTCTTTAATACTCTTGTTTAGTTAACTGAAGTCTGTCAGTAGGCCTACTGTTTGATTTAAAACAAATTTTTCTCCCTAAACTGAACAATGTTTGTGCTTCTTTTGTCCTTTCTTGTTCCATTGTGTAAAGTGTAGTTGATAAACAATTTAGCAGGGCAAATTATCTGTTAGACAAAGTTTTCTGGTACAGAAAAGAACTATGCATTTGAATTTGTTGTTTGCCAGCTGTATGAAGTGTATTTTATGAACAGTATTTCTTTTTAATTCTTTTGTTATTACATTTCTGTTTCATTCTGCTGTTTATTAGGTACCAGTTAAGTTTAATTGGTGAAATCACTCGTTTTACAGAGATAAAGTTGTTACTGAAATAATCAAAATTACATAAACGTAAACTTTTCTGACCACAAGAAATGATACATTTACTTGTCATTTTGCTTTATTTTTATTACGGGTCTACCGTTTTAAGCCTTTAGAGGTTTCGAACAGCACTCGCTGTTTGAGTTCAATAAAGCTTAGTTTTCCCAGCGAACAACTGGTCAAAGTCCCAAACATGCACAAGTTTAACTAAGCTTCCATTCAGTCACTGCTTTGTAATAAAAGCCAACAACGTATCTACTTAATGATTTTCTTGATAATATTGGTTGATGATTTATCCTCTTCAATGACGTCGATATGGTGGGTGATGGTTTTTGGAGTTTCTGCCTTCAAATGTGGCAGGGAACTTTTGCTTTTTCGAGATGTGTCTTTGGAATCGGCAGAAATTGGAGAAGTTGTTGGACAGATGCTTCGCGATCGGGCAAACCATCGAGTTTCAGGTTCAAGGCCTCCATGCTGCACAGTGGATTCATGAGGCATCTAACAAATAAATATAAATGTTACATATTAGTTCCAAACATATGGTAATGGTAATTGCAAATTTATATATCGCCACTTCAAGAGGGACTCATCAGCAGCGCTCCCGACCTAACACAACGAAACCACGGTCGAACAAAACGGTCTTCAAGCGTTTGTGGAAAAGAGGCAAATAGAGGCTGAGAAGCTCATGTCGCAGGTTGTTAGGCAGCTTGTTCCAGGAGGATGGGCTGGCCACAGCAACACTTCTATGCTGGACTGTGGAAGCACAGGCCGGTGGAACAACCGAGTCGCCATGTGTTGCAGAGCGGAGAAATCTGTGACTGGGGAAGGAAGGTAGAAACACAAAGATCCTTGAGGTAAGATGGAGCAAACCTGCCAGGCAATTACACATAAGCATCAAGATCTTAAAATGTGCTTTTGATGTTACAATAGGAAAAAGCCAAACCCATTTGGGTAAGGGTATGTTGCTTGAACACATTGCCCCGTTTGCTCCCAGCGGATAAGTCCTTCAGAAACCACTAATGATCATCTATACTAACCATGAAACTACACTATCAAACACATGAAGACCTATCCTCATAATTACACAACTAACTGTCATTGAGTTTTGTACTCATGAATAGCACCCTTTTCTATGGCCTCCGCAGTGCTATGGCGTTATATAAATCATATTATCATTATTACTATGTAAACCATTATTATCTTTGGCCCCAAGGTTCCTCAGATCCCTCAGGAATTAAAAAATTATCCAGAGAATACAAAAAAACATTCTGGGACAGCTAGAACTTGTCACGATCTGGTGGAGCAAAAATTCCTCGTAAGGCATGGCATTAAATCGTTGGATTATTATTAATTATTATTATTATTATTATTATTATTATTATTATTATTATTATTATTATTATAACAGCTTGAACCAATGCAATTTAACACATAAATGTAAAGGTACACATTTTCCTGCTAATTTTTCAATGAACTGATCGGGTGAAATCCTTCACCACGGCTCCCATTTAATTGGTACTTACGAGCACAGCAGGAGCTTTGAAGAGGTAACAGAAAGGGTAGTGTAGAAGATTGAGAAATGTTCCCGCATACAAATCGGCATAACGAGAAACCTGACAGGCAAAGAATGTCTGTCTTGAACCTACAAAAACCAGCAGAAATAAGTCAGAGGACAATGACAAAATAAAGCAAAATCAGATTTTCACAAAATCAGGAGGGTCATACTCCAGAGTCTGTACAGTGCCTCCGACAACAACATTCATTGGGCCCAACTTGGCCTGTAGCTATTTATTTATTTATTTTTGATATTTCTATAGCGCCTCCTCAAGTCTACTACTACTCAGAGGTGCTCCCGACTACAGCATTGATACTGTGTCGGAGTTTTCACGCCGAAGCACCATGAGCAATCGCGAGTGAAGGACTTGCCCAAGGTCTGTATGCAGCGGCTAGAGTGGGATTCAAACCTGCAACCTCCGGTCACAAGGCGCCGAACTTACCACTGAGCCACCAGGCCCCAGTAGTGAACCCTGCTATCCGCAGGGTTCACTACTGGCACAGTGCAGGCTAGCTATGGGTTCAAAACTGTAGTCTCACCTCTTCAAGAATTCATACCCCGATTCATCTGATCCTCTGCCTACCAACTCTCGACCTAAATGACATCTGCCTTAGCAGCTGCCTCCTCCGACTCCTGGCAACCTCCTTTAACTACCCTTTGGACAACCCCTCCGACACGACGCAGCGCTCGTGAATAAGCTGGTGCCCTGTGCTTAGCTTTCGAGTAGCGCTTTAGAAATGTGGAGTTTACGATTACGATACGACTGCATGGGTGGTGGCTCAAGCTATTAAAGCATCAGTCATCAACAGATGGAAATTGTTCTTGGCGATCTCCAACGTTTTCCAGGATAACGAGCAGCAACTTCAAAAGCTTTTATAGAAAACACACTAGAAATCAATCTCTAGATTTCTTCAGTGCCCAAAAAGCAGTCATGGGAACCGCCCTAACAGCAACATCATATGTAGAATATATAGTAGGATATTGAGGAGGGGGTTAGATGACTGGTAATACTCTTGCATGAAGAACATAAGACCTTGAAAGATGTGGTTCGATACCCTCATGCCCCTCTAGGTCGACTAAGCCTTCCACTCCCTAGAGGGCAGAGGTAAAATGAGCAAGCGCACAACAGGCTGCCAAGACTTGTGTTTAATAAGATCTTGATAATTGTACCGTCATGTTTCAATGTAACTTTCTGCGGTTTGTCAGTGAGCTTGTCAATAAACATGAATATATATATACAATGTACCCATATGGGGCTTCATATAACATATAATAATAATAATAACATATAACAATACATCCATCTTATGTTGTACAGCTTTGTTTGTCCATGCCCCTTGTCTTCAGATATTTTCTGATACGAGACTAGTCCTAGACTCATAGACTCGGGATTGTGCCATTTCTTGAATCACGAAGGATTCAGCACAACACAACCATAATCTCAGAAGTTCCAAAGCACTGTTCTAAAGCTAGCCGGACACAAGCAATGCATTATGTGAGAGGTGTTGTCCAGGAATGTGGAGGGTAGATCTGATTCCAGTTGCCAGAGAGACGAGAGAAAGAGAAGGTACAGCATGCTTAAGCTCTAATAATAACACAACGACAATTTCTAGGCGCTGTAACACAGCCTTGCTGTAACAAGGGTGTCGTCAAATTTATGTGTTACATTATTTGGAAGTGTTCACATGTTAAAAGAAACTTCGTTAAATATGCCAAATTTTACTGCATCAACCAAAATTTTAATCACAGAATTTTTTAAACTTACGAACCGCTTTTGAAGAGACTACCGAGGATTCCATATTCCATGTCCATAGCATGCATTACTTCCTACCAAAATATAATGTAAAAAATGAACGAATACTGTCAGGCAAATGTTAGTTTGTGACGTCTTTCCATCAACAACAATCCTCCAAAACAAAAGCAAAATAAATTCTGTACTGGTATTGATGCCATTACATATCCGGTGCCCAGTGTTTGAGACACTTCTGTGAGTCCTAAGAACTTCAGAAAATATCATCTACCAGTATTAATTTATGAATAGTTGTAACAGATGCCAACACAGTCGTCTTCCCAAACCTTTGCAAGATGCAATTAAATGAGATTGTATTCCCAAAGAAATGTTAGACATTCATCCAGCTCTTTGCTATGTCCAGAAGTAGGATTGAACAGAACATCCATCAAGGTAGGAGAAGGTTAAATTCAACAGGATACATGTAATTAGACATTCAATACAAGTATCAATATTCTTACAAGCATGGTTTAGGCTTGAAAATATCATGCAAAGTGTAAATATAAAAGTATAGAGGTAATCATTGTAAACTGACAAAGAACAGGTTAATGTCACTAAATTAGGAAGTATTTTCTTTATTGACCAATTGTTAATCGCACTTTGGTGTACAGACATCTAATAAAAAGAGTTAAAAAGTATAAAACATCCTAACAATAAATGTTTTGTGCAGCTGATTCTTTAGAGAAGTGCCAAATCCATAATTATTATTAATAGATTAATTATTAACTGCCATTATAAATTGAGCTGTTGTCAACTGCTTTATATTGCAACCCTATAAGTGAAGACTAGATTTCACTAGACTAAAATGAACAATAGTCTAGTCCCTTAATTTTACATGCACATCTGCTGTCTTGGTGGAAACTATACATCCACGGTTATTAGTTTTATTTTTTGCGATAAAACGTCTGCTCGATGAAATAAAGATGCAAAACAAAAACCATGTTACCTTCATGGAATTCTGAATCTCTTTCGTGTCTGGTGCCTTAGTTGATGCGCTGTCCATATTTCGATAGGCGTTGCTTAGGTCCACCTCAAGCGACTCGAGTATATCATAGACTTCCCTTTTCGAGGTCCAGACAAAGATCTCCTGTACTAGTTCGGGAATAACGAGAAACGTTCGCCATCCTCTCTTCGTCTTTGACATTAGGATGTCACCAAAGATGTGGTCTCCAATGTACAACACATCCTGTCCCTTGCAACCGATGAGATCGGAGAAAACTTCACAGCTCCCTACAGATCAACAGTCAGCAACCAATGCATGCATAATAATATAATATGTATATGTATATATACATGTTTTTTTATTGGCAAGCTCACTGACAAACCTCAGTAAGTAACATTGAAACATACGACAGTACAATTATCACGATCTTATAGAACACATGTCTTGGCAGCCTGTTAGGTGCCCGCTCATTTTATTTGCATGCATATTCTGGGGGTCATGGTACCTGAAGGGATAGAGTGCTCGGCCTGTAACATAGAGTATGGGTCTGAGCCATCACTGAGCGAGCAGGTCCTTCACAAGCAGTTGCTCAGTACCATCGATATTCTGTCTGATGGTCATGTGTGCACTTTTGAAGTTTGGAAGGACGGCAATTTATCAGATACAGTTGTAACGTATTGTATATTCATGTTTCAAAACACTTAAAACTGTCTTTTCATGGACTACTACTTCTCAGTGTGCTCCAGTCATTCAGACAAAATCAGTTCTATGTGCTATCCACGAAAATTGATCCATGTAGCACTTTTGAATAGCATATAAAGAGACAATGTCAAAGTCCTCATATACACACACATATATTTCAGCCAACAAACCACATTGGGCCAATGTTGCCCAACTTTGGCCCAAATGTGCACTGGTTGTGATGTGTCTATCAGACTATACCAACTGCCAAGTTACGACCACCAGAACTCTAATGGCCATGTTCTGTTGGGCCATGTTGGGCTTATCGCTGCCCACCAGCGTAGACCAGCTAAGCCGTCAATACATATGGGAAATGGTAAGTTGTAGCTAGAAACATTAGGCCCCTCCTAATTAAATAGATCACTTTCAATGTAGAAGCTCTAAACAGTAACTGTGAGTATCAGTAGTATGTGGTAGCTATAGCCATTACATAGATCATTTCCAATGTAAAAGTTCTAAACTAGTTCTGAACAATGACTGACGATTAGCATCAAACCTCCTGAGTAAACTTTTCCCTGTTTAAGTGGCCCTGTGTGAAATCCAATGCGTGACTGAGCTGTTTTCTGAAATAAATAAATCACCATACGCCTCTGCACTTCAAGGTTCAGTTGCATTGAAGAACAAGCTACTGTCATTTTACTTTCCTTATCGCCAATTCAAAATGAAATTATGACAAACAAGTTCAGATTCATACCAGTAAGACCATTCCCGAGACAAAATCAACTAAAAAATTCCACAAAACGACCGAGTATCATCATTATTAAGAATTATAAAATAAACATAGAAGTTAAACTTTGCCAAACCAACATAGAAATACACATTATTTTAAAGAGGCATATCAAATAAGTAAAGATAAAAATAAGATTTGAAAGAAATTACCAAGTCGATCTCCCTTAACGTGCGTCCCTGGCTGAAGAAACTTGGTTTGTTGGCATCCACAACAACATAATCAAAATAGCTCAGCCAATCTCTTTCTTTCGGATCCTTCTGCAAAGAAATTACGTATATACTAGATCAGGGGTGGGCAACATACAGCCCGCGGGCCAGGTCCGGCCCCCGGGGACCTTTGGACCGGCCCTTGACATGTCTTTTAAATAAGCATTGTATCTGGCACTTGGGAACCTTTTATCTGGCCCTACATGAATGCCAAGGTCTTGGTCTCGAGTGCACTCGAGTTCGTTTTTAAAAGTCTTGGTCTTGGTCTTGAGACCAAAGGTCTTCTTGGTCTTGGTCTTGAGGTTCAAGGTCTTGGTCTTGAGGTTCAAAGTCTTGGTCTTGAGGTTCAAAGTCTTGGTCTTGGTTTTGCAAGACCAAGACTTTTGTCAATATGAACATTCATTAATTTTAACAAACGGCAAGAATTTTAAAAATTTATCCAATAATTACTCATACAGTTATTGCTTTAGTATTTACACGGTGTGAATGAGGCTTCACTGTTGTTTTGGACAATTATTTTGACTTCCGGTTATTTACCATGGAATGATTTCAAAACAGACTCATGATTAATTTGTACATTTACATCCGGTTCTTGAAAAGCTGCTTTGTGTGCTAGTGATTTCAGCACTAGTCTTGTAGACCGTGTTTTTTCACATGGCAGAATTTTTATGAGGCCCACAGGTCACGTCTTGGTCAGAAAATTCTGAGCAAATTGGTTTTTATAAAATTCAACAGGCATTTGGAATAACATTTCGCATGAAGGACTTTTGTAAATACGAATTCAGAATTCTCTGCTGTCTCCATTTAGAGTTGTTTTGCTTGAATAAAAGAAAAAAACTCATGTTTTCATTAAAATAACGAGTAGTCCAACTGGACAATTTTTAGTAAGGAATAGAAGGCCGGATACGACTGTGATTTTGGGTCTTGGTCTCGGTCTTGGTCTTGAGGTTCAAGGTCTTGGTCTTGAGGTTCAAGGTCTTGGTCTTGAGGTTCAAGGTCTTGGTCTTGGTCCTGAGGTTCAAGGTCTTGGTCTTGGTCTTGAGGTTTAAGGTCTTGACAACAAGACTGGCTGCAGTCACTAGTCGTCCTTCAGCTTCTGAAGCAGCATGAGTCATAGCGTTAGACTGACGACAGACAGATTTATACACAGAGCTGGCAAACTATATATATATATATATAAATATATATATATATATATATTACTCACTTTTTACACACATATATACACACTTTATTTTGCCCAAAGCAGCACAGACTAAACAGGAAGAATCGAAAAACAAAAAAATTTACAAAAACCCTACTCAAACTAACGCTACCCTATACAATTTTATTGTACAATAAAATTTTACCTTTAATTTTTTGGTTTAAACTTCAAATTCTAGTCAGCCCTCCTTCATATTTGATGGTTA
Organism: Allolobophora icterica; assembly: GCA_963556255.1. Taxonomy (NCBI): domain Eukaryota; kingdom Metazoa; phylum Annelida; class Clitellata; order Crassiclitellata; family Lumbricidae; genus Allolobophora; species Allolobophora icterica. Next base: position 38,076,471 of record OY744610.1, on the reverse strand, counting down.
GGATTTGGCCGGCAAAAGAATGTTGAGGCTGTAAAATATCGTGACTTTGCATACAAGCCTTTGCATATGACCATGCCTCAGCCAACCAAAATAAGCCGCCAGCATAGCTCATAAGATGATTAAATATATTGAACTCGTGGATTTGCAAGTCATTACGACGGGAGAGGTAGGCATGGAGGGAGGGAGTGAAAAAGGAATGGAGGGAGTGAAGGATGGATGGAGGGAGGGACAGAGGTAGAGCAGGAGGGAGGGAGGGAGAAAGGGAGGGAGGCAGACAGGCTTACTAATCGTTGTTCGTCTGTGTGTCAAACCGTCTGTCTGTCTGACAGTCTGTCTGTCTGGCTTTGTCTGTCTGTCTGGCTTTGCGTCTGTACGTCTATCTCCCTAGTGCCCAGTGTTTGTGGGCGGGGCGAATTTCGGGCGCCCGTGTACAATTGCATTGGCTATAATTAATCAGTCTTCGCATCGTCCTTTGCTCCTCCTCCTCCTCAAGAGGGACAGAGGTAGGGCGGGAGGGAGGTAGGGAGGGAAGCATAGACAGACTTAATAACCGCTGTTTGTCTGTGTGTCAACCCGTCTGTCTGTCTGACCGTCTGTAGTGCCCAGTGTTCGTGGGCGGGGCCAATTTCGGGCGCCTTTGAGAGCATTTATCGACACACAGAACTGGGAGATTATATGTACAGATTTTGCATTCGAAGTAACAGGACTGAAATTAAGAGTAACATGATTACATTATATTCAAAACCACAAGATCGAATTATATTCAAAGATACAAAATTGAGTTATAGTCAAAGGTTTTTCTTAAAATAAAGATCAAAACACTACTAAAAAAGCTTATAAGCTTTTCAGCGGTGCTTTGGTCTTTAATTTTACAAAAATCTTAATATCTTACCTTATCAAAAGGAGATCCAAGCAAAAAGGACATAACTTTCTGAAAACACAATTGAAAATAAACAAATTATGATTAAACTTTAGATTTGTCTAGTATGAAATACAGTGATATAAATTAGCTATCCTCAGGTGCTATTGCAAAACTGTGTTATTCGATAGAACTTAAAATGACTAGCAGGTGTTGAGCACTATTCTCTATTTCTTGCAGTACAAGGCAATAAACTATGCCAGTGGTTCTCAAACGTTCCGAAGGTGCGAACTGGTAATTGTCTTACCAGATATACCGCGGACCTGTGCTTTTCAACATCAGTTTATTTACATATATATAAAGACTTCATAATATTGTCACTGTTTATTACCACTATACTTTTGTTACTGCTGCATGTTTAAAACTGTTTACTATGTATATGTTGTGTTCTCATTTTTTTATGTTTACACTATACAATCAACATTTTATTTGAGTGTGATCAAAATGGTGAGTCCACTTATCATTTCGTAACCCGGAAATCAATCACTCCCGGACCAACACTGGGCCAAAGACCACAATTTGAGTAGCACTTGAAGTAGGCCATTCGCAAGTCCAATAATGCAATGAATCAAAAATGCAAACTTAATTTGATCAGTCCATCAACATTACAGTATAAAACAGACTAAATAATATTCTAGTCTTTGGCAATGGAAGCAAATATAATGTTATAATTAACACCATATGGTTACAGTCAACGTTATTGAAAGCAAACCTAATACTATGATAATGCAGAAGGCATGGTCACTTTTAAGTTAAACCATATTCTAGAAGCATAATCCAATGGGCACAACCAGTCAAAATACGCGAGATATGCAAATGTGGGTAAAGTTATAATTTCAGTTTGAATCTGGCTCATTTCAAGTTAAGGAGACTTACATTTGTGTAATCATATTTGCTGTTTGTGACTAAGAACGTCTTGGCGCCTCTCTCTCTGACTCTACAAGTAAAAAAGTAGTGTGCAATAATTAAAGGGAAAATTATAAACACATCCTTCATTATCCAATCGTTATAAATATAACGCATTACCACATTATTATAAATTTCCCGACTACCGAGGTCTTGGTCTCCCACACGCGGACAGCTATTATGCAATGTGTTCTTTTACAGTCACTAGCCCCGCAACCTGGAATGGCCTCCCTGTTGCGCTCCACCTGGTTTCTACCAATCACTCTACCTTGTTCCTTACTAAGTTAAAGACTGCTCTCTTTAGCCGTGGTTGGACTGGGAGCACTCCTGAGCAGATCATCAGGGGCTCTCTATAAAAGCTTCTTAATAATAATAATAATAATAATAATAATAATAATAATAATAATAATAATAATAATATGACATACTATGGCTGCCACCTTCTTTAAAATTGAATTGCTGCATTCTGGTGACTAGTTCACTGTTAAGCAAAGGCTTTTATCTTGTTTTAAAACAATTTCAGTACTTACCTATCCAGGGGGCATCTACACCATAGAAACCTTGGAGCAAATGCTTCATACAAGAAATGAGGGGGGGAGATCTGTCAGTGTGTGTGCCACCATTAACGGGAGGGGGGTGGAAAGAAAGGGGAAGGAAGAAGAAGAGGGAAGGGAAGTTGCTCCACTGACTTTGGGGGGATAGACGCCTCTGTACCTATCCAATTACCAACTTACTTACTTCAATGTTCTTCAAGTTGAAGTAAAGACAGGAGAGGATTCATTTTTACCAGTATTGAAATGCAGAGAATAACACACAGCACCTGTCTAAGAACAAAGGTAGACGTTCGTCCTGTTGAACCAGATCCTCAAGCATCTCCACAGTCTTGTCTTTTAGGGATCCCTTTTATAAAATCAAACATTTCATGTAAAGAGTTGAAACAATAAATGCCAAACTTTCAAGTTGGCTTAGTTTTAATAAAATAAATCACTCAAGGCCAAATACTTCAGCACTGAGGAGAGGATCTAAAAGATATCATATCATTTGAAGCCAACATGTGCTCCCAACATGACAAAACAGAACCACAACTGATTAGAATAGTTTTCAAGAGCTTATGGAAAGATCCAAACACCAAGCTCAAATCACGCTTAGCACGAGAATTGAGAAACAAATGGTTGAAGCTCTGATATGGGGCGTGGTGTTGTACAGACCTATAGCGTGGAGCACGAGAAAGGAGGACACCGTGCGAAATGTGAATTTGGTGAAGGATGGAAAACTAGCTGGATGGAACACATACCAGGTGCTGAAAAGATCCAGGGAATAGAACTATGGTGGCTAAACAAATGGACAGAGAAATTGATTGGTTATGTCCTGAGAGGGGACTTACAGTACTCTATAGAGCTGTCACTGAGGTCAGAATGGAGAGGAGGAAGACCAGGGATCCCGTCCTAAGCAAAAAAGAACCGGAACGCCGGCGTCAGACTAGAAATCTAGAAATGTTCCTGTGAATCCTGTCTAAAACATACAGGTTGTCAAAAAAGAACCGGAACGCCGTTCCGGTGCGTTCCGGTCCCAACCGATCCCTGAGGAAGACAAGAGGAAGACCAAGACATATGCTGTTGGACTCAAAGACGACGGAAGCATACAATAGGCTCCAAGAAGAAGCTCAGCATCATCGGATGTTTGAACCTGCCTGACAGCAGAAAGCCTGAAGAAGAAGAAGAGATGGCGCTAGATGGCGTTCGGATAGTACGCAGGAGCCACAGCAGCGCTACCAAATGTCAAATATCTCGGTTAATATCTAACGTAAATTCTCGGAAATGGATCATATCTCTTCGCGGTAGAACTGTCCATTAACTGAGCGTACCGGTTCGTTAAAACTTCGATGAATTGTGTTAGATAAATTGGAAGCTTACTGCAATTAGTCTGGATTCCGGTAAACAGACTGGAGGCCATATTGAAAGCTAAATATAGCACACAGCACATTGGACACACGCACCCTTGTTGAGGTAGATATTTACATTCATCTCTCACGTAGTAGATTATATAACGACGTCTCAACACCTCATAACTGTGGTGTTCAATCGGTCGGGATCACGGTAATCAGTTCAGTTATGGCAAAAAGAGCGCAGAAAACTGACGATCTTTTGGAAAGCCTGCAAGACGAGCGGGTGTCGGCGTTCCTCGTTAGCTTACTGGAAAAAAGCCTTGCCACGATGGTCGACCGGCTTTTCAAGGGCCTTACAGCAAAGCTGGAAACGGACATATCAACAAAGACTGAAGCAACGCTTCAAAATAACAACAGTGAACTTACCGGTAAAATCAAGGCAATGACCGAAGCAAGGCTCAAAAAACACAACCATGACCAGAATGAAAAAATCATGTCTGCAACTGAAGACCTACTCAAAAAGTATAACCAAGACCTCAATGATAAAATCTTGAACCTGGAAAAGGAGAATCTAATGTTAAAGTCTAGGGCTGACCAAACTGAATACCTTACACGGAGAGATAACCTCATCATCTATGGAATAAAGGACCCACCTGGTGAACCACCCAATCACTCATCTGGAGACAAGTTAATCCACTCCACGTTAGATCTTTTCAACTCTAAACTTGGACTAGACATTAAAACCTCTGATATCTCATTTGCTCACCCCATTCCTGGCAACCCCAAGGGGACCCACAGACCTGTCCTAGTTCGTTTTTCAAACCGAAGATCTCGGGATGCGGTCTACACAGCACGTAAGTCTCTGAAGACTATGAATGAATCCATCTACATAAATGAGCATTTGACTAAACTGAACTCGATGCTGTTTGCAGATGCCAGGAAGTTGGTAAAGCAGAAATCCCTGTTTTCTACCTGGACAAGAGATGGAATGGTGTATGTCCGCCTATTGGACGGTCCTAGCGAGAAACCTAGGAAAATAACATCCACAAAGAACCTGGAATCACTTTCCCTCACTCCAATTCTGCCGTGAGGATGAACATGCCTCATTATCTCGTTACTGTAATGAACTTGACTGTAAACCAGCACTTCTTATTATGGATAAGAACCCTACTTAGAGAATTTACATCGTCGACCTTTATCAGGATACGATTTTCGGGCAACTCATGAATCTCATGCGTTTGTATAACAATCCATTATTGGACTGCAAAAACAGCATTTCCATTGGACAAGAACTTATTGTACAGATTGGCGACTCATGCGTGTTTGGATATGAATCTATTATCTGACTGCAAAACCAGTATATCCTCATGGATAAAAACTTATCGTACAGCTTGGTGACTCATGCGTGTTTGGATATGAATCCGTTATCTAACTGCGAAACAGTATTTCCTCATGGATAAGAACTTATCGTACAGAATGCAAATCGGTGCCTTCTACCATGATAAAGATCTCATTAGCAGCTCATGTCAAAAGCTGTTGATTCATGAGTGTTGACTCGTGCGTGCTTAGAATGAATTCTTTAACTATCGGCCAGTCAGTATTTCTTTATGGATAAGAACTCATGTAAAGAATTCAATCGGTGACTTCTACCATGATAATGATCTTACAAGTCCAGCTAAAGTCTATGCTCAATCACCACTCACGACCTTATGACCTTAGGCCTATCTGTGGGATTAGTTAGGTACTGTTCATTCGATTCATCTGTTAACCTTACGCTCAGTTACTGAGATTATACCCTTACTATTTAGTTATATGTTAATTGTGTGACTTGTCTCGCAATTGACAAAGTTCATTTTCTGGTCATATGTAAATTGTATGAATTATCTCTTAATTGACAAAACTCAGTTTTTGGTGAATATACCATCAGCCACGTAAATGGCTTAGTGGTGAATAATTGTCTATGATGCCACCAGATACAATTTTGCTTTACAAGGGCAATATATGAATGTAATGACTATTTACTTTGAACTACCTGACTGCCCTAATATGCTGATAAAGTTATTGTTTATGAGAGGATGACAGATGCTACTGTATGTTATGGTCATAACTCAAAGATATCTGCTTACTTCAGATGTTGTATGGAGTGACCTGGTTTGATAGGTCCTCGATAGCTAATGTACTTTGGATAGTTGCTTGTTATGGTTAAAAATCACCCTCATGAGCCGATATGGGTTGGTAGATGACGATTGCTGATGCTGATTAATTGATCATGAGTATGCTGTACATATGCAAATACACTTTTGGTTTTTAACAATTTATTTTTCTCTTTAATATCCACATTTTCTGGTTGACCTACAGTGCTACTGGAGGTGTTAAAGGGATTGGTTTTGTTGATTTCTTGCTTCGTTGGCCTTTAATTGTCTCCGATGAACTAGTAATACTTTTCCTCTTATTCTACTTTATTAGTACACTGAGAATTCTACTACCGTACACTTACCTTTCTGTTATATTACCTTAGCGCCGGCTGTTGCTCCTCAATTCTCCGACTTCATCGCTGTACTTTATTTACTTTCGTACAGTGCTCTGACACTTGTCGTTTGATTTAGATCACTTTTGTTTAGTAGTTAACTAGTTAAGCCGCTTTTTAAAATGACTTTGTGTTTTATCTGCAAGCAGCACTTAATTAATAATTATAATATAACCTACTGTGTTGACTGTGAAAATTGGTTTCACCAATCATGTTTAACTTTATGTGGGAACATTACCTGGCCTTGTAACCTCTGTTTATTTGCTAATCTGCCATATGCTGTGCATAATTATTTGGACCTAGATGACCAAATTGATCTATCTACCCACCATCTATTCCCCCCGCCCCCATCAGTATTAAGGACTTCTGACCTAGTATTTGACCCGTTTGAAATTGATGATGCAAGTGATAACCCCCTACTCATGGATGGAAGTGTAGATCCCGATTTGAATATCCATAATGAATTTCCTGACTACTCGTCACAGTATAAGGATATGAATCAATTAAAACCGTTCTTGCTTAGTCTAAACTATCGATGGCCTCTTGGAATTGCCCATTTAAACTGCCGCAGCATTATTGGTAAGTTAACAGACATTCACTTGCTATTAATGCAAGCCAATATAGATATTGTGGCCCTTACTGAGACGTGGTTGGAGCAGGAACACGAAGACCTAGTAAATATCCCAGGCTATAATTTTATCCATAGATCAAGAGGTGGGGGTGGTGGGGGTGGTGTTGGATTTCTGATAAAATCTGATTATAAATTTGAGAACTTGGAACATAGAGGTTTTAACTCACTGTATGGTACATTTGAATCGATTTTTATTAAAATTAGTCAGGACAAGGATAAGGATATAATACTTGGTTCGATTTATAGACCTCCAGGCTCTTCCATAACTGAATTTAATACTGACTTACAAATTACCCTTAAAAAGTTGGACTCTACTAAAAATAGAATATATTTAGCAGGTGACTTCAACATAAACTTATTACGCAGTGGGGATCACTCTCCAACATCCAGCTTTTATGACCTGATGACCTCTTACAAATTGCTCCCAACTATACTAAGACCAACAAGGGTAACTGAAACATCTGCAACATTAATAGACAATATTTTTACAAACTCATTTTTGATCCAACAAGATTCATGTATCTGTATATCTGACATATCAGATCATTTCCCCATCATTCTATATCTTGATCTCCGACCGACTCATATAAAAACAGACTTTACCAGTTCAAAAAGAACCTTTGAGCCCGAGTCAAAGGTGGCTTTTGTCTCCTTGTTAAACAGAGTTGATTGGTCCCCAGTTGAAAATTTATGCTCCAGTGGTAATCCAAGTGCTGCTTACACGAGCTTCATTAACACCTATAAAAACCTATATGACATTGCTTTTCCTAAAAGGAGGCCAAAGAACAATTACCGTGCAAGAATAAAACAGCCTTGGATGACCAAAGCTTTACTAAAGTCATGTAAGAAAAAATCCTCGTTATATAAAACATATTTAAATACTCCCACTCCTGCAAATAAACTAAAATTTTGTACCTACCGTAATTTATTTAAAAAATTAAGAATTGAATGTGAGAAGAGATATTATGCTGAACGTCTCTTGCAATGTAATAACAATCTCAGGAAAACCTGGAAGATTATAAAATATATTTTAAATCCAAATTCTAAATCGACAATGCCGGATTCATTTATGATCAATGACACTGAAATTAAAAACCCTAGGCAAATTGCAGACGCCTTTAATAATTACTTCTCCAGCATTGGACCTAATTTAGCCTCAAATATACCTAAAGGTACCATAGACTTTAACCATTTTATGCCAATTCCCCCACCATGCTCCTGTGGGATCCTTCCAGTAAGTCCTGAGGAAATTAAACTGATTGTGCAAAACTTGAAGGACTCGGATTCAACAGGCCCTGACGACATTTGCCCCTCCATTGTCAAGCAAACTATTGGCCCAATAGCAGATATTCTAACTTCCATATTCAATTTCTCCTTTAGTTGTGGTATAGTACCGAGTGAACTAAAAATTGCAAAAATTGTACCTGTTTATAAAGCTGGTGATAAGAAAAACATAAATAATTACCGTCCTATTTCCTTACTTTCGTTTTTTTCTAAAATTATCGAAAAATTAATGCAAGTTAGACTCACTGCTTTCTTTATCAAATTTAATCTACTCACTCCTAATCAATATGGTTTTAAATCTAACCACTCTACTTTTATGGCGTTACTAGATATCCAAAATAATATATCTGAGGCTATGAATAACAATAATTACTCCATGGGAATATTTTTTGACCTAGCAAAAGCATTCGACACGGTGGACCACTCTATTTTAATTACAAAGCTGCAAAGTTATGGGATAAGGGGAACGGCAATTACATGGCTTCATGATTACTTAACTAATAGAACCCAGTTTGTCACCTTTAAGGATGCATTCTCTTCCATTATGGCTATGACATGTGGTGTACCCCAGGGTTCAATACTGGGTCCCCTACTCTTTCTGATTTATGTTAACGACTTAGCCACTTCCTCCTCTGTTTTCAAATTTATTCTCTTTGCTGACGATACCAACGTGTTCCTCTGCGACAAATCCATAACAAATCTATTCTCTAGAGCAAATTGTGAACTGAATTCAATAGCTATCTGGTTCAAAGCAAATAAACTCTCATTAAACCTTAAGAAGACTAATTTTATAGTATTCTATTCTAAGCGGAAATCTCCCCCTCCGTCCAACTTATCTATACTAATTGATGACGTTCCTATAGATCAGGTAGATTCTACCAAATTTCTAGGCGTTATTGTTGATTCCCATCTAACCTGGAAATTACATATTTTACATGCATCAAAGAAAGTAGCAAAAAACATAGGAATTTTAAAAAGAGTCAAACACTGCTTGCCTGCAAATATACTGCTAAACTTATATTACACACTAATTTTTCCTTATATCGCTTACTGTAATATCTCCTGGGGAGCAAATTACACAGCTGTCCTAGACCCCCTAAATAAATTACAAAAAGCTGCTATTCGTACTGTGTTCAACACCCACTGGAGTTCTAGCACCAAACAAATATTTGCAGATAGACATATCTTGACAATAAAACAAATAAATATATACCAATGTGGCCTATTCATGTATCGTTATCATAACAACTTGCTGCCTTTGTCCTTTGCATCCTACTTTGAGAGGGGTATAACTATACATCAACGTCTCACTCGTAATGTCCTAAAATATCGTCCAGAATTTGCTCGTATTAATGTAAAATGGTTTTCTATTAAATGTACAGGCCCCAGGTTGTGGAATGCTTTACCCGATGAACTAACTTCGATATTATCTATTAGTCGGTTTAAAATATTGCTGAAGTGTTATATTATAAACAAAATGTCAATATCAAATGACTACATGTAGCGGTTTAGAACCTGTTTTACCTATCATGTTGCTGCTTGTAGCACTTTGTTTTTTTAAGTTTGGCTTGTGTGTTAGTTAAGATTGTTCAATTTCGTTTTTCTTATACAACTGTATACATATGTCCGTTCAGCCTGTGAACACATTGGGTGCCCCAATAGCGGGACGTGTCCCTTAGGGGTACCCTATTATAACACTAGCCTGTAATCCTAATAATGCTTGTAATCAGTTATTGTTAATCATTCTGGTGTTCTAATAAACGGATTTTGAATTGAATTTGAATTTTGAATTTTGAATTTTGAATTGATGGAAAAGATGCAAAGAAAGACCAAGGAACTCATATCACACGTTGCAATGCAACTAATTCCTGTTCCAATATTGTTATTTTTTATTTATTCCGGATATTTCTATAGCGCCTCTCGAAGTCAACTACTACTCAGAGGCGCTCCCAACTACAGCATTTGATACTGTGCCGGAATTTTCACGCCGAAGCGCCACGAGCAATTGAGAGTGAAGGACTTGCCCAAGGTCCGTACGCAGCGACTAGAGTGGGATTCGAACCTGCAACCCTCCGGTCACAAGGCGCCGAACTTACCACTGAGCCACCACACCCCACTATATGATTGTAAGATTCTAGAAAGAAAGAACATGGAGCAACAGTTACCAAACTTTAAACATAGAGCTGTACACTGCCCCATCACGCCGACTTGACATTAAAGAGTGAAAATGTTTAGGAAATTTTTAGCAAGTTTTAGAAGATACGTACGTACGTATGAACCCAGCTCATGCAATCACTGACGTCCTGGTGAATGGATGAGAAAGACATGCACTGATCGCCACATTTCACAGAAGTACGTTCCCTGGCAAAAAACAAAGTTAGCATTCTTTGCAAGCTATTTATAAAGAAATGACCTCCTTGTATCTGATGTTCCCTTTATTCCGAATATTCAGTGCGAAGGTTTCAAAACTTTGCACATGTAAGGATTGTTTTGTGTTGTTGGATCAATTTCTGCACTGAACAGAACCAAAAAACTGTCGCAAAGCCACCCTACCGAGAAGGAACATGGCTGCCATTCTGTAGTGAAACATAGGGAAGGCACTTAGGACATCTCAGCATTTAGTTTGCAAACAGATGTCTGAGGTGTTGCTGGCGACATATTCAGCGCATGTCACCAGCCACATTGGTCGTTCACATGTCATTTTGGCAAATTATTTTCCTAAATGCAGAATTTGTTCAATAAGTTGAAAACATGCTGGCGTTTACTGTTTCCAAGTTTGTGCATCAGACTTATTCTTCAATTAATACAACTTATAACAATACTTATTCTTCAATTAATACAACTTATAACAATACTTATTCTTCAGTTAATACAACTTATAACAATACTTATTCTTCAATTAATACAACTTAAAACAATATTTATTCTTCAATGAATACAGCTGCTTATAAATTACCAGATTTTTTGTACGTTTTGACAGTAGTTTCAGGTCTTTGGAGTGACCTCAATGGTTAGTCAATCGCGACACTTCCATCTACCGACCAGCCGGTGACAAATACCTGCTCTACATGGACCCGACAGGGATAGCCGGACGCATGCTTTCAGTTTCTGTGCAGTGTTATGCTTTCTGCTGAAGCTTCTGTTCTTAATGACAACATTTAGACTAGCACAAAGAGCAACTGTTATCTAAAACGAGTACCAAAATAACAGCTGATTGGTTATGTCCTGAGACAAACTGTTAAAACTGTAAAAAATAATTAAAACATATTGCAAACTCAAGCACACTTTATCTGAAAAAAATTGACAGCTTACTGAAAAAAATTGACAGCTTACTGAAAAAAATTGACAGCTTACTGACAAAAATCGACAGCTTACTGACAAAAATTGACAGCTTACTGACAAAAATTGACAGCTTACTGAGCGTAGTCTTTGCTGTTGGTGAAATAGTCGATCAAACAGGCCAACAGGTACATCTCTGAAAGAAAACATTAAAACCTTAGCTCAAACCAACTTTTGAAAACAGCAAAACAAAACCTCAATCCCCAAAAGAGGGGGGTTGAGGACAAGACCCCCACCTTTAAGAGTGGGGGGACACACTATAGAGTTGTCCCCAAAATTCTGAAGAAACACAAAAAAAATCAACAATGACCTCTTTTTTGACCAGATCAGTTCAAAAGTGTCCCGTGTTCCCCCACCTGTCAAACAAGATCACCGCCAGTGGGGAAAATAAAACAATTCTTAAACACAGCATGAATATAATGAAAACAATGAAACGTTCATTGCTGTCAGCTCACCTGGCAGATCAAACAGAGTATTCATGATCAGAATTCGATGCTCTTCGTACTCCAAAAAGTTGGCCGGGTACAAGTCCGTGATTTCAGCACTGTCGATAGAATAAACATAATTCAAAACATAAGTAAAACAAATCATACAACAAAGTGCCAAGTACATCAGCTAATCTACTGGAGAGTAAACTTAGAGATACGTAGATTGCTACCCTATACAGGGTGGGAATTGTTGGGGTTTCAAGCCTCTTAGTATTTCTTAGGACCCCCCCACGTTAAGTCTTCAATGCACACTCCAGGAGGGTCGTTTCCAACCCTCTCAGTGTGATTTAGCATTATTTGATTCTGAGAAGAAATTTCCATGGCGTATTATGTATGCATTTTTTAATTTTCTCAAAGAAATTGATTTTGATTCGAGTCTGACTTGCAAAACTGCTAGCGTTGAAATCAGTTGCTTTCAAATTTCATTGACATCAGTTTGAAAAATAATGTTCAACCCCCCCCCCAGTCTTTTTCCTACAATTCCCACAATGACCATATGTATAATTAATAAGATTATTAATTTTTATACAGTCAGTTCAATTTTGAATGTAAATCAGTGATCATCATTCTGTAACAGAATCTGTGCTACAATTATGCATACTATGACGCGCTGATGTACTCTTCACCACAAGAATTTGATCAAAGAAAATTCAAGCACTTCTCAATCTTTTCTGTAAATATAAAAATAATAGTGAAAATTCCATGCAAGCCATGACTATTAATTTAGCAGCTACCATTAACTCTGCTCAGTTGCTTGTGTCATTTCATTCTGAACTAAAAAGTTACCTCTTTCAAACTGCTTATCCAGTACAGGCTGCCTCTCTGTCTTATGGACTAATCTTCTGGATATTGACCTGACTACGGCTTGGTTTCGGTTTGCCATCGGTCAATGCCTTGTGCATTAGACAACGGCTCAATAAAAGTTATTAATTAATTACAATTAACTGATGCTTCAAGCATTTTTATTACAATGGCACACTGAAATAATTTGAACACTGGCAGACAATTTAGATAAAATGTGTGAATTTAATAAAAAAAAGTTGCTTATAAATGACCAACATAAAAAAATTTAAGCAAAACCAAGTATATGTTTTTAAGAAATCAGCCAGTTTGCTCTGCTCTCCGGTAATTTTCCAAAAGAAATGGCATACTTACGCTGACAAAACCTTGAAACCTTTTACAGCTATCAAGATATGACCAAACGGATCCATCTTCAGCAATGTCCCAAATTTGGAATCAAACCACAGACCGCTACAATTTAACATCCAACAGAAATTCAACAGGAGATCGATTTAAAATGCCGGCAACTTATAAATCAACAACCCTAAACAGTACTGTGTTTAAAACCAAGGTCTAAAACTAAGGATACGTGACAAAAGCAAAGACGCGTTACAGTGTTAACCTTGCATCAAAATCAGCTGAGTGTAGCTAGCACAGGTTTAGAGCAATATCGGCATGTTTTAATCTAGGGAAATTATTACAGAAAGGTAAAGTAAGGTAATCGTTTTTGCATTTGACTTTCACGTATTTGTCATAGGTGTGTCTTCATCATTGTTGCATTGTGCTGTAGTTATCACAGGATTACTGTAGAGCAGTGTTTCCCAAAGTGTGTTCCCAGAAACTTAGGGTTTCGTGAGGAAATTGGATAAGTGTTGGTCGAATGCGTCGTTACATTATAAATCAGACTCTGAGGTGAAGACAAGGGTTACACAACAAAAATTTCATTTTAAATAATTCATAATCTATTTTTTATGGATTAAAACTGTATATACTCCAATCACTGTTTAGAAACATTAAACCAGAGTGTTTTGTCTAAGTCGTGGTATCGTCAAAATATTTTCAGATCACAAGGGTTCCATAGTTAAAAAAGATAGGGAAGCACCGCCGTAGAGCAATAAAACAACAGCAGAACAATTTTATAGCATCTCCTTTGAACCTTCTTGAGACATTTCAGTTGTGCCGATTCAGCACCAACACAAAAGAAACAAGCCATTTAAGTTTTTCTTGCACTCAGACCAAAATACAACACGGAAATTATTTTCCTTAAACATTTCAGAGGCAGATAAAATACTGCACTACATGAAGAGGACAGAGGATCAAGTTCATCCCTGGCATCAGAAGATTCAAAACAGCCTACATGTACAACTATACAGTATATTAAACTGTACACTGCTGATCTGGAAATTAAGTCTTTTTCCCGGTCTCCTCCATCCTCCCATTCTTCGCGTCGCATTGGATCCATTGATCAGAAGGCCTTCATGCAAGATATCCTCAACTCCCAACTGATTCATTAACCCTCCGTCTTCCCTTGACGACCTCCTTTCTTGCTACAATTCCACACTTTCCAGTCTCTTCGATACTCAAGTGCCACTCATTACCAAGTACAGTACATACACCAATAACCCTTGGTTTACATCGTATCTTCAGGCATTCAAAACCTGTTGCAGCCTCGAACACACGAACAAGCACACCATTGACCCCACAGTCAAAGTAAGAGCCCATACTACCTTCAAAGCACTGATTGCTGCTGCTAAGATAAAGTATTACTCGTCACCTATCCATTCCAGCTCTTCCAATCCGGGACGCCCGAAAAAGCCATTAACTCACTTAGAAATCCATTGTAAACCTCCCTCTCCACTATCAAGATCTCTACCCTCTCCCTCTATCTCCAATACCTACTGCTCATTTTTCTCTGATAGAATCTCATCTCTTGCTCCAGTTGCCAGTGGCGGCTCCACAGGGGGGCCAGTGCCCCCCAAATGAGTTTGTGGCCCCCCCAGTGGCCCCCCCAAATCAGAGTCTGATCTATTATCAAATCTGTCATAAGTTAGGGATCAGATAATAGAAGAGGTTAGGGGTTCTATTTATTTTTCTATCGCTATTGATGAAACAAAAGATATTACACGAACAGCTATCTTTTGTTAGACCTCTATATGATTTTTCCCAACAAGAAGTTAACGAATGCTTTCTAGATTTTAAACCTGCAAACGAATTAATTGTGTAGTCATTGTTAGGTCTTATTTTAGACACCTTACAGTCATAGGGGTTCGACATTGGCTCATATTTAGTGGGTCAAGGTTATGATGGTGCAAGTGTAATGAACACATCTAATGAGTGGTGTAAATAAGGATGTACATTAGTTGGTAAGGCAGTCGACTTCGTGGGCCATTTAGTTCCATTGTTATGCAAATAAATTGAATCTAAGTTTAATTGATGCATCTATTTCAGAAGCTAGGGATTTTTTAAAATTACTTCAAAGGTTATATGGTTTTACTTCAAGTTCTATTACATATAAGAAATGGGTGAAGCACAGGGTGTATTATATCCAGGGTAACCAGTGAGGCAACTGAAACTATTCAGTGACACTAGATAGGTGTGTCCTATATTAGTCATAGGCGCTTTGTACTACCCAAACAGTGTGTCCCTAAAACGAATGAGAGGGTGCTATCCAGTGATGGGCAGTAGTTAACTAACAAGTTGCTAACTTGTAGTTTAACTAAAAAAAATTAGTTAAGGATGAAGTTTAACTAAAAAAATAGTTTAGTTAAAACCATAGTTTAACTAAAAAATTTTAGTTGCTAACTAAAAAGTTTAACTAAAAACATCAGCAATATGCAACTATTTTTCCACAATGAACATTGAACACTCAACAACAACAAACATTTTAACCCTGCATGGTTTTAGCATCAACAACCTGTGTTTTCAAATTCATACACTACACAGTATGCCTGTAACTGTATGCCAGAACAGTATACATCGCATAGTTTGAAGGTAAAATTGTCATTGACGCTCTGCATTATTATAGTTCACTTAACCTCTGTTATTGTGAAAATGTTTAGGCCTATCTCAAAAGTTGGACAAAAGTTGAAAAAAGTTTAACTACTTTTTTTAGTTTAGTTAACTAATTTCCAAAATCAGTTGCCAACTTTAGTTAAACTATTTTTTTAGTTGGAAAATAGTTTTAGTTTAACTAAAAAAAGAGTTTAGTGCCCATCACTGGTGCTATCAAGGGTGACACCCAAGTCACCAACACTAGATAGGTATGTGAATATAGGGTCCAGTGTGACGTCAGCTGGCCAGGGACGTCATTTGGGGGGGGGGGGCAAGGGGGCATTTGCCCTACCCCTGATTTTTGAAAAAAAAATGAAAAAGCTGGAACAAGAAAAGGAGGAAGAAGAAATGGTAAAAAAGAAAAACATTATACTCAAATTCATGGAATTATTATATACTATTAACAAAACTAGAGTCTGCATAGGTTTTTTCACCAGACCACATCTCTTTGACAGTGCGGGGGGCACATTATGCAGTTTTCCCTCGAAAATTTTGAAGAAACAACGAAAAACTGTAAAATTTCTTCGCGCAAAGCACAAAATTTTTTAACCTCTTTTTTAACGTCCATGCCCCCCCCTGAAAAAAGCTGAAATGACGTCCCTGCAGCTGGCCCCCCTGTCAGGATCCCCGGCCCCTCCTTGGCCCCCCCTGTTGGAAAAGCCTAGAGCCGCCACTGCCAGTTGCAATCCCTACTCGAATCATACTCCCTCTACCACTGAACCAGTGCCTCAAATCAAACCCAATCCCTCTGCCTCTCAACCTTCTCTCCTAGCTCTTCTTCCAGCCACTCAATCAGAAGAGTGTCTACCTAACAAACAATGTGAACTATATCACATTCCCACCTCTCTTCTCAAGAAATGTGCCTTTGTCCTCACCAAAATAATCAACCTCTCGCTCTCTCTCTACTGGTCACTTCCCCACCGCCTTTACGTACTCTCTTGTCACTCCCTCCTCAAAAAAGTTAATCTCGACAAGGATAACCTCTCTAACCATCAACCCATCTCCAAGTTTTTCTTTTTATCTAAACTACCTCAAACCATTGTCCTTGCCCGACTGAATGCCTACCTTTCTTGTAACTCACTCCTCAACCACACCAACCTATATTCACTAAATACCACTCTGCAGAAACTCTACTTCTCTAGAATAAACTGGTACATCTGCTGTAAGTCTCCTGCCTCTGTCTCCTCAACATCTCTGCTGCCATTTACACCATCGATCACGACCTACTTCTCCTTCAGCTGTCCTCTTCGTTTGGTGTATCTGACACTGCTCTGCTCTCGTTCCAGTCTTACTCCTCTTTCCGCTCCTTCTCTCAAAGCCACTAGCAACTGTTCACAACCCCCCCCCCACTCTCTTGTGGCGTCCATCAAGGCGCTGTCCTAGGTCCACTTCTCTTCACCCTTTACACTACACCCCTGAGCCATCTAAGAAAATCCTCTTCAGTTGACCAACATCTTTACCCAGACGACACCCAACTCTTCATATCCTTCTCCCCAGCTTTTTCTCCACTTCCATTGCTCAAATACTCGATGTGGTCAACCTAATCTCTAAATGGATGTCCTCCAACCTTCTCTGCCTTAACCCTACCAAACAAAATTTATAATCCTTGACCTACCACTCACCACATGTATGCAAGTAATTGTATAAAATCAGCTACATAATAGTGTACCCTTTCAGAACCTCCAATCAGCGCTGAGAGATGAATACAGCAATTTACCGAACTGGAAATGTTGGATCATATTCAAATCCTGAAATTTCTTCAGGATAACCCATCACTATCAACCGATCCACGAGAAGTCGAAAACTTATTGATTCGTACTCAGGAGATTGATACACTATAACAATAAAATACCCATATTAGTTTTACATTTTCACCTGAGGTCAAGTAAATGTACTGGTAGACAATACTCAGAACCTCTGTTGAAGATTATTAGTAGTACCGTGGTATTATAATATTTTAACGCGTAAAAAGTTACGAAGAATTGTGAATCTGAGGCACAGCTATTCAGATTTCATAATTACTTAGTAACTTCTACCACGATGGTGTGTAATGCACCAGGCAGACAAGATTTCCATATATTATATACATAATATGGAAATTTCTGCAATAGCACCAAAAAGCACTGCTTTAACGCCAAACCAGCACTAAAATGTATGGAAAACTAATCCCTCTTGTCGTTAAAGGGGTAAGAAGTGCTGCTGTTAAGGGTAGCTTCATACTTGATCAATTTCATAACACGAATTATAGTACACATTATTTGTTATCACTTATCGCTGGGTGTGGTGTGTCACCCAAATTTGATTAAAATAAACGAATGTATATATACTTGACTTAAGTTCAGCTCAACTTCAGATACTTTACTGATCACTGCCAAAATACTTCAGATACTTTACTGATCACTGCCAAAATACAAAGTACATTATCCCAAGATCATCACTGTCAGTGCCAAAGAGCAAGTGTTCTGCTTGACAGGTCACCTGTGATATGCATGCTGTTCATTTCTATTATTGTAAAAGTTTCCACTACACCTGCGAGAGTATAGTCCATGTCGAATCCAAAGAACTTAATCTTCTCAAGGTATAGACTTCGATTCACAAATATCCTATCAAACAGAACGCATTCGATTAAGAGAAACTGTATGAACTGTAAACAAATCAATATGCATTATCTGTCGAGTCACGAGTTGAGTTAGGTAACGTGAGCTGGGAAGCTGGGCTGCTAAATTCACAAACCCTATACAGAAAAAAAACTCAGAAGCACAAAAATGATACCAGCTTCTTGGGGTCTTATGCTAGAAATAACCTGTCAAACAAGATTGCCGCCTTTGTGATTAGCAATGAAAAACAATTTGACTTGTGTCATGGGAGGCCCATGCAATACACTCGGAACAGGGCCCAAAATATCCTAAGGCCGGCACTGACAATGTGAAGACACACTGTTTACGTTCCCCTGGGGAGGGGGAAAGAGTAATGGTAACACTCATGGCCAGGACAGCATTAGGTTCGCGGATCAATTCCCGTAACCCTTCTAGGGCGGCGCCTTGCATGGCTGCCAAACCACGTGTTTAATTAAGATCTTGATTTTACTTTCATGTTTCAATCCAATCTTACTGTGTCTGTCAGTTTGAAGTAATAAAGAATATTATTATTATAATCTACTGCAAAGTATTATGATACAGAATTCGCACAAAATATCCATTCTAACCTGTTTTGTGGGTCTCTTTTGAATAGCTTGGATTCCACTTTATTCGATGTCGTTTGCCCCGAATTTTCTCCATCTGGGGCATTTTTAACATTTTTACCCAACCGTTTTGGTAATGTCTTATTTCGACTTGCCGCCTGACCCATAGAAAATGCCTTGCCAGAATTACACTAAGATATTTACTACTTTAATCGCTTCCTGTCCTTTGTGCTAAATAATTTTTGGTAACTTTGGAGTCACTGGAGAAACCGTTCTGGAGATGTAAATTGTAGCATTTTCAGCTGTCACGAGCCTGTCAACCTGATGTATATGTGTGAACTCCAACTATAGCTGTTACACAAAATCAAAGATGAATATCAGTTAATGACCTATTAGCTATCAATTATTATTGATCTGTAAGTGTAATTATAATTAGTACCTTCTGTTGTGCTGGTGTCTACTGCACAAAGCAACAACCGATGGCACACCAAAATTAAGCCATAAATATCTGATCTCTGCAGCAACAATTTGAAAGTACTTTACACACAAATATACTGTTATTTACTATAGCTAGTTCTAAGTTGCCAATCCTATTTCACTTTTGTTAAATTTCATCAGCCGTGCAGCCAAATTAATTTAATGTTAGAAGTTTCATCTCGCTATCAGAATCCAAATGCTGTAGTTAGAGATATATCATGTAGAATTGTCGACAGTTTCAAAGGTATTACATAACATGAACATAAGTTCATCTTAATATTTCCAGAAATTAACACAAAATCTCAAAATACTGTTTGAATTCGGCCTTTGTATTCGGTTTAAAAAGTAAGCTCTGATTAGTGGTTGGAATCAGTTTTGGATCGATAGATGAGATTGACCTTTGGCCAGAGGTCCACCCCCAAGAATAAAATCCAATCCCCAAAAATGGTACGATCTGAGTCCGTGACGCATAGGTTCCTCGTAATCTCCTCGTAAATATGAATCCTACCCTCGATTTCTGGTTTAGCCGATTATATTTATTATTTTTTTTAATTTAATACGTATATATGTATAATAATTATCTTACGAAATGTTTTCGCATCTAGATGTGAAATGGGGCAAAATGGGAAATGTATTGTATTGTATTGTATTTAAACATTTATAAAGCGCCTCTAGTAGGGTGAACCGTTCAGAGGCGCTCCCAGTGCGCAAGGCCGAGAGAAAAGAAATAAGTCTTGAGGAAAGTAAAAGAAGATGAGGGGTTACTTATTAAAATTAAAGAGCGAGTAGAAGGAGACAGTGTATTCCAGAGAGAGGGACCAATTGAGGCAAAAGATCGGGACTGAGCCATAGCTGTTCTAGTACGAGGAACTGAGAGATCAAATCTGTTTGAGGAGCGAAGTGGACGATGCGAAGAGACAGAAAGAGGCCGGTGAATTACATCAATTAAATATTTGGGGGCGAGACCCCGCTGTGTCTTTGACACCAGAATAAGGATTTTAAACTTAATACGTGGATCGATAGATGAGATTGACCTTTGGCCAGAGGTCCACCCCCAAGAATAAAATCCAATCCCCAAAAATGGTACAGACCATAAAATATAGATGTTCGCGGGGAAACATTAAGACCGGCGATTAGCATACAAAACCTTTTGAAGACGGCAACTAGCAGCTAACGATTAACGAAAGCAGAAAAGTAAACAAAAATAAACAACCTTGAACCACACAAATATGGCGCGTTTCCATAGGAAAAACAAAAGCATATGCCTTTGGAATGACGTC
The DNA here is from genome assembly GCA_963556255.1 of Allolobophora icterica. Lineage (NCBI taxonomy): Eukaryota > Metazoa > Annelida > Clitellata > Crassiclitellata > Lumbricidae > Allolobophora > Allolobophora icterica. Next base: position 38,055,723 of record OY744610.1, on the reverse strand, counting down.
ACGTCTGGCTAACAACGGTAGTAATAAACCCGCAATTTATAAAGCGCTAACCCTCGCAGCTGCATTCGTTGAGTCCATAAATATATAGGTCGTTGGTTGAGCCCACACTAGCTCCGTAGCTGGCCATCGGCAACTGCCAGTTGTACAATGCGGACTCCTGTGGGCTCGGTGAATGCTTATGTCGGGAATACATTATAGCCTAGGGCATAGCGGCACCAGTTGCTTCACAAGCGTTACATCCAAGGCATTGTCCAGAGATATCATTATGAAGAACAAATTATATATATATATATATATATATATATATATATATATATATATTAGGGTGATTTTCACACCCCATGGGAAAAATTTTTCCTGATTGGCCGACATAGTAGATTATTTTGTTTGGTTTTTCTGAACAATAGAGCAAACTTAAGTGTTATCTATCAATGTTACTGGTTGCTCAACGACCTGATATTCGAGATATGGTCCCCATGGAAAAAGCAATGTAGGCCTATCTGCCATTGATGAGACCCTCGAATGCAATGATCTAATTAAATTGGGGTACAATCTTGGGATGCATCGTTTCACACATCCAGATGCATATCATATGGTCAGATGGATGGCCAAGCAGCTAGGGCTGTAGTCGAGGGTATACGCGGGTATACACTATACAGCGTATACTCACCTCTAGAGACCGTATACTCACCTCACAAAATATTTATATTTATTTACATTAAAATACTGTAGCATATACTGACAAAATACTGCAGCGTATACTCACCTCTAATTTGTTTCGGAAAATTACCCGGTAGCGTATACTCACCTCTAATTTTACCACTACAGCCATGTGGCCAAGGTTAGTTATTGCTTCAAGAATTATCTTTTTAGAGATCAATTTCAAATGACAGCCTGTTGGAAAAGAAATATAATTGAATTCTGTTGATTTGCAAGTCATATATACGTGACAGCATGGATAGCTTGCGCGGTGGCATCTGATGCACCAATTAATGACTTCCAGTTGTACAAGCAGATCAGGCAGACTACATCAATTAACAAAATTGTGTCTGAGGATGCCACAAAATTCCAATCATTTATGGTAAATAGGACCTGAACTGGTTCCTTTGGCTTTCTTTCTGACAAAGCATCATTGGACTTGAATGCAACATTGCTGGCATGCGTCAATTTGTAGCTCATCTGTGATATTTCAACAGATCAAATCTGCCATGGTTAGTGTGTGGTCAGTGATGCTGCATTGCTGCTGAGTACTCCATTGCTCTGATATCACATTTCAATGAGTCTGTAACCAAGAATTAAAATGAGATGTAAAAACTGATGCAGTTGCTTGAAGATCACTGACGCCGTGTGCCAGACTCTGACAAATCTACTTGTTTGCGCTACCAACTGGAACACCGATTTACGATTGACTAATAAACACTTCCTGGTTGATAGTTAGATTTTTTAGTTAGCAGATGTTGTGAATATACTTTCTAATGGCTACTTTGAGTTACTGATGAATCTACTATTCAACTTTATTCTGTGTGCGATATAGCCATCATCTTAATATGTAACTTGAGAATACGATTGTATGGGAACTTTTGTGCTCACTGAGCAACCTCTAAAATGTATTTGATACTGAATTTTTTATACAGACTTTAATCTGAACACAAAAGGAACAAAGTAAACAACCATGCACATTAACTTTCAAACAAAATTTTGTTTGAATCACCCTAATATATATATATATGTAATATATATAAGCAGAGCTTAAGCAAGCCATAACATGAATCATGCACGCGTGTGTGTATATGTATATATATTAGGGCTGTACCGAATAGGAGATAAATCACTATTCGGCCGAATACGAATAATTGGACCAACTATTCGGCCGAATACGAACACGAATAGTGTACAAAATAGGTCTACCAACAACATTCAAAAATACGTTAACGCTTACTCACTGTACACAAAGAATAACTGACACTACGATACCGCGGTCCAGGCAGTAGGCAACGCCTGGCTGCAACTATGGCATATATTATGTTAATGAGAGAGTTACTTCAGTGAAGTTCAGTCCACTCGCTATAGCAGCCGCATATGCAGAAACAGATATCACGTGACCACTATTCGTATTCAGTTATTCGGTCCGACCGCTACTCTTCGGCCGAATACCTATTTGGCCCCCTATTCGGCCCCGAAGCGAATGTTCTGTACAGCCCTAATATATATATATATATTAGGGTGGTCCAGAAAAATGAACTTGCTCAGAGTTGCGCTCCACAACCCTCTTTTTGTTCTATGACTGCCCACTATTACTTCCACCAAATTTGAGGAAGATTGAAGAATATTTAGAGGTCGCTCAAGGTCAGGGTTGTTTTCACCATTTAAGCATGAAATCGGTAATCTGCATTGTAGAACAGAAAACAGAATTTGAGTTGAATTAAAAGATATATTGCAGCAATTAAAATAAGAGAAGGTTCCACAGTGTTCAGTGTTGCTAGGGACGCACTAGAACTTTTTACCGTGGAGTACTTTTTTGGCTTTTTTAATAGCATTTTATAAATTTCAAATAGAAATTAAAAAACGAATGACATTTTACTTTTTTAATTGCTAGGAGCCTATATTTTAAAATCCTATTGGGGGGTTGTTCCCGTGGTCCGATTTTGTCGGATTTTGGATATGTTATTCAGCAATGGTTTCTGAGCAGGAAACCGTTTTAAAAGCTTCAGAAGCAATTTAGCCTAGGTCTAACTGCAAATTATTGGTACTATTATTGGTATTTCTTAGGAAGCAGCCAATCCGCCATTTTGAAATTCATTTTTGGGGGTGTTCCCGTGGTCCAATTTTGTCGGATTTTGGATATGTTATTCAGCAATGGTTCCTGATCAGGAAACCGTTTAAAAACCTTCAGAAGCAATTTAGCCTAGGTCTAACTGCAAATTATTGGTACTATCATTGGTATTTCCTAGGAAACAGTCAATCCGCCATTTTGAAATTCACTTTTGGTGGTGTTCCCGTGGTCCAATTTTGTCGGATTTTGGATATGTTATTCAGCAATGGTTTTTGAGTAGGAAACCGTTTTAAAAGCTTCAGAAGCAATTTAGCTTAGGTCTAACCGCAAATTATTGGTACTATTATTGGTATTTCTTAGGAAACAGCCAATCCGCCATTTTGAAATTCACTTTTGGGGGTGTTCCCGTGGTCCAATTTTGTCGGATTTTGGATATGTTATTCAACAATGGTTTTTGAGTAGGAAACCGTTTTAAAAGCTTCAGAGGCAATTTAGCTTAGGTGTAACTGCAAATTATTGGTACTATTATTGGTATTTCTTAGGAAACAGCCAATCCGCCATTTTGAAATTCACTTTTGGGGGTGTTCCCGTGGTCCAATTTTGTCGGATTTTGGATATGTTATTAAGCAGTGGTTCCTGAGCAGGAAACCATTTTAAAACCTTCTGAAGCAATTCTAACTGTAAATTGCCAGGACTAGTAAAAAAACAGTCGATAATTTCCACTAGGCCGTATGGGGTATTATGAAGAAAATGCTGAATATGTCAACAACAAAAACGTAACCGCTCCAAACAACGTGTATTGCTTTTCATAACAATGAAAACCCTGCTCATAAATATCCTGAAATAAAGTGCAACCTTTAAACACAGGCATCTATAATAAATACCAAGCACACCGATAAAGAAAGTTTCTAAAACCCCTTGCCTCAAACAGCTCAAAATCAAAGTCTATGACTATCTAAAAACAAAAAATTATGTAACATAAAATGTTATTGAAATTTTCTGCTAAATCTGAAGTTTACTTTAAAATCTGCTCTGCTAAACTAACCAAATGCAATCATATTAGCACAAATTAGGCCCTACACCAAACTTGAGCAATGAAAAACAATCCTGCTAAAAAATAACTTAAACTAAAAGTCCCACAAAGATACAGCCAGAAACAAACAACACTAATTAGCACACTTTGATCAATCAATCAATCAATCAAACTTGATATAGCACCCCTAAAAATACCCACACAGAGGCACTCCCAGCCCAAGCACGGCTGAAAAGAGCAGTTATTAGCAGTGAAATTAAAGATCGTGTTTGACCCTCACTTTGTTGCAGTTGCAAACCGAGTAACCATTGGTGTCGATCCCGGGGTCGAGGGAGACAAGACCCCCACCTTAAGAGTGGGGGGGGACACACTATACATTCGACTCCCACATTTTGAAGAAACACCAAAAAAAGTCAACAGTTTTTTTCTTGCGCATTACTTTTTGACCAGATCAGCTCAAACCTCTTTTTTGTGACCAGATCAGTTCTAAAGTGTCCTCCCCACCTGTCAAACAAGATCGCCGCCAGTGCGAGTAACCATTCCTAGCTGTTGTTTCAATTAATTGTTTTCAGTTTCACACTGACTGGAGAAGTAGAGCAGTATTTTAATCTAGCCTCAAAGGCAGCCATGGGTTTATTGGTTCATTTTTCTTAGCCTTGGCATATGAAAGTGGATGGCCAATACTCTACCTCACGGTTTGATCTTCTCGCCAATAGCTTACGGTCAGTGTAGTCATCATAGCAGGGTTCTTTGGTACTGGTAATTGGTCGCATAATAATAATAATATTGTACTGGTCTGTATTGTTATAATACTGTACCTATATAACAAGATATCTGACTCATAATTAATTTTACTACGAAAGTCATAAATTTTATTATAATTTAATGTTCAATTAATAACAGGATTGTAACTCTTCATGAAGTTGAAGCAATACCGATATACCGTATACAGTGCTTTTAGGTAGTTTAAACATGCTATATAAATGTCTAAATAAACATATTAATACACACTAAAGGTAGTAAATAAATACTACAAGATGTTAATATTTACACCTGAAATTTTATGTCTAAAATCTTTCACTATGTCCAAATACAGTCAAGGAATTCTGCTATGAAGATGCTGAAAACAAAGTATTAAAGGGAGCAATACTGTTCAAACCAGAATTTATTCAGTGCACAGGATAACTAGTTTCAAATGCTTATTCAACAGCAGAAGTTGTTAAAAACCAATACTGGAAGCAAAATTGAAGCAAGATTTATTGACCAAGTTCTATTCTCATCACCACACATTTAAAAAAGTATGAAAGAACTTATGTAATAGAGTGGAACATTCTTACAACACTATCTTCAGTGCCAGAACAAGAACCACCTTATAACAAGGTTGTGTTAAGATGAGGTAATTTCCTCAAGCTCAACTAAATTTGGAATCCTAGTCTCCAACTGTGTGTTATCAGAAACCATGTTTTAACAACGTATATTTTAAGGAGATTCTGGTGTGCTTAAAAAGCAGACTTCACCAAGTATTAACAACACATGTAGCTTATTATGTTATTGCTTCATAAATACATATTTAAGCAGCAAACCAAGACAGCAAGAACGAGTCTTAAAGTAAAACACTGTTCTGCATCACCTTCTTTCAAGTCATGACATGCGGTTTCATACACCTGACAGTGACATGCAACAAGATAAATTGCTTATATAGCAGAAATAAAGAACGTTCAGGATAAAACACAAAATTAGATAAAACCTATTACTTCAAACCAGCAGCGCCTACAAGTAAATCCTAAAAATATCCATGGCTGCAATTCGCAATTAACATTTTATACAATAACTTGGTTAAATTATATTATACAAACAGTACATGTACAATTGCTTTTGATATTTAAAAGATAGACTTTACAGCAGTAAATGCAATCTGTTCTGACAATCCAAGTTAGAAAGTAGCAGTCATTCTGAATGTACACGTGTTATGATCATTAAACATTTATTAAGCACCACTATGTAATGACCAAGCATCAATCAATGGTGCTGAGCGAAGAACTCGTGCAAGGTCCCTACATAGTAACCGTTTCAGGATAATCTCGAACATGTACACTCCACATAACAAGGCAAACACCCTAACCAATCAAGTGTCACGATAAAATGGTAAAATACAGAATTTAGGCTACCGATATGTACACCGTGAACATGTTCACTATATACATAATGAAGTGGACACTGAATTATTATTAGTGTACCTGTTACAAATGTAACACAATACTTTATTGCATGCCGCACCACAAGAATACACAAACTGTTTAACTCTGTCACGTACATATAATAAATAGCATAGTTGATGAACTCACATTCTGAAAATGCATCTTGAGAAAGGCACTTGAGATCCACCAGATCACTTTCCCCTTAGGCTAATGGATTTTGTGTTGAAATAACACAGTCAGCTCTAACATCGTAAAATCTCAAAATTTCTGAAGGGTTACTTAAACACTAAGTGCATGGCACCAGCTTATTCACAAGTGTTGTGTCATATCAGAGGCGTTGTCCAGTGACACCAAGTATGGTTGCCAGGAGACCAGGGAGGGAAGGAGAAGCCTGTAAAGTTTAGCTACTGATAGACATGAACAAGCAAAAGAACTTTTCGAAATGAAACAAATGCAGTATTGGATAGCAAATTTTATCACATCTAGATGTGGAATGGCCAGCTCAAGCTGATCAAGTTTGAACACCAAAAAAAGAAAGACAGGTAAGGGAAATGAGGGGTTTTCAGCTGAAAAAGAGGAACCAAAAAATCCGCTATTAACAACAGGGCAAACAACAATCTTTCAAACGTTACAGGCGAGCTAAGAGTTGACAGTTTCACACAGGTTACAGGATTCATTTCCAGGAAACTGACAAGCATGTGTAAATTTCACAAGTAAAATCTCCAAAAGAGTAAAAATGGAGGTGATAGGTGACAGCACAAATAGTAAAGGCATTCAAAAGCAGAAGAACCTGTTTCAGATTTAAAGTAACATGCAACAGGCAGAAACAGAGATTGTGGAACCGAAAAGAAAGACAGAGAGTAGCAGGTATCTTTATACTTGAAATTTATCAGACATTGTAAAAGCATTCAGCTTAACACCAACCACGAATTAAAGCAACCAGTTACATCTTCACCAGGGCAGGAAACAAACAAATAGCTACCAACTTCTTGTATAACAATATACAGTAATTCATACAAATACATGCTTCCACACAAGCATACCGCTTTCTCTTGCATTGCATAACAACCTTTCTGTGCAGAGTTGACAAGGAAACTATTACATATAAGTTATAGATCAACTCTACAGTAATTTTCAATTTGAACGCTTTGACAGGTTAACTTTTTACTGACAAAAACCTGTGTGAACGTAATAGGTGTGAATGATCAAGTTTTAACGTGAGGCAATGAACGTAATGGCAACAAGAATAAATTCTAACAAGCAGCACAAAAAATTCAAAGAAAAGGTGACGTTTTAAAAACAAAAAATTGTACTTCAACATTATAGCTGCCAATGTTTCTGATCAGCACATGTGTTTCTGATCAGCACATGTGTTTCTGATCAGCACATGTGTTTCTGATCAGCACATGTGTTTCTCATCAGCACATGTGTTTCTCATCAGCACATGTGTTTCTCATCAGCACATGTGTTTCTCATCAGCACATGTGTTTCTGATCAGCACATGTGTTTCTCATCAGCACATGTGTTTCTCATCAGCACATGTGTATCTATCTGTTTGCCCATATTGCCACATATCAGCTAAATTCCTTGAAACATTAGTCTTGATTCTTAATTAGCTTAACTTGGTACTAGATTAACTGCAATTACAAATGAAGTCATGTTAAGTCAGTCAACTGTCTTGAATCAAGTGAGTTTGGCTTGCCGAAATTCCTTGGTCTTCAAAACTTTAGTTTGGTTGTTATGGTAACAGTTTGCAATGGCTGTACCTTTATATGCTTTCAAGATCTGTCTTGGTGTTGTTTTCTAGAATTTTTTAACTGCTACATCACTGCTATAGAACAGCAATAATCTCATTTCAAAGTCTACAAGGAAACCAAAGAATCATTCAAAGGTAAAAACAGTGTAATTTTCTATACTGTATTTTTCTATTCTGTACTGTATTTGTTGACACCACCAAAGAATCATTCAAAGGTAAAAACGGCATAATTTTTCTATACTGTTCTTTTCTAGTCTATGCTGTAATCATACAAATCAAAGAATCATTCAAAAGCAGTACAGCTTTTCTATTGAAACTGCAATTCTTTTACAAGGGACTAGACTGAGATGGAGAAATCAAATATCACATTGTCACTGAAGAACCACTTGTTGCTTACCAATAGCTCCACTATTCATGCTATAGTTAGTGACCTTAGGCAGAGTAATTGCACAAAATGGGTTGTCGCTGTTAAAGCAACATCACGATTTTGACTGTTGAATTTCTTCTGTGTCAAACTCCCAACACCAAGTTCCCGACTTGACCAGAGAATAGAACATTACCACAGCGACCATGGAGGCAGTCTCCTAGGCAACGCAGATGATCCGGTGATGTTGATTGGAATGTTGATGGTCGCACTCTGCATGTTGAGCTCGTGTAATGTCTTCATTATCATGTAACTAAAACCAATGCATCGTTTTCATTATTATCATCATAATTATGCAATTATTAAGCTCCTCTATCTAATGACCAAGCATCAATTGATGGCGCTGAGCAATTGCGAGTTAAGGACTTGCTCAAGGTCCCTAAAAAGTGACCGCCTCAGTGGAGGCTCGAATATGGACTTTCTGCATTATAAGACAAGCGCTTTAACCGACCGGTTCTTCAATAACATAGAAGTCAAACCAGAGTACAAGACAACTACCAATTTCCTATGTAGGATATCACATAATATAATGAAGCATGTACATGATTGCTACAGCTATGGTTCATCCCAAATGAACTATGTCCATGTTTCAGCTATACCCCTGCTATGAGAAGAAGACAGTGCAGTCTAAGCAGTCTAGCCCTGAGGCAGCCATAGGTACGAAGTGTTAGCGACTTCGTTTTCTTAGCCTTGGCATAGGAGGGCAGATGGTCACGTCCTCTCCCTCGCCATCTCATTTTCCCACCAACACTGTATGGTCAGCATACTCATTATAGCTGAGGTGACTATGGGGTGCAGGTGGAGCAGAAATCTCGAACCAAGTTTCTGCCCAGGCAGGGATTTGAACCTCTTGTGATTGACAGTCCATCACACTAACCACTACATTATCGAGCACACCCTTATCCCTGATATAATTTCCTCTCAAATCAAATGCTGTTCCTTTTCATTTTTTCTATTACACTACAAAAATATCTTTTCATTAAACGCAAATCACTGCAGAACAAAGATAAATAATATTATATCAACACCTTCAAGTCATGTCATGTCATGTCAATCCGCCGTCGTACCCATTGTATATTTACATATATGAGATATTAGAATGCATCATTTAAAAACCTTTCTAATGCTTAAAAACACGTCTGCTAAAATATGATAATGCAATCACCACAAATGAATCAGTCAGTATAGTACGTACCCGTCTTTGCCGAGCATAAAGAATGCCGGAATATTTGATGAGTTGGATGAGCCATCGGTGATCATCTCGATCAATGTGTCATCATTGTTGACGTCATTGTCTGTTATTATAACTGCTATGGCACCAGCATGTTCCGCTTCCATGGCTTTCTTCAAGAATGAACATCCGCTGTCAAATTAATTTAAACAACTACGATTCAAACTCACAATGGAATTTAAATTATTATACGTCTTTAGTGAAACTGTGAAAAAATAAATCCTTATCAATTAGTGGGCTTAGTAATCTAGACTACATAGTACCATCTAGAAAAAGAGCAGTCCCTTAAGCTAGCCAGAGGTATATATGACAGCCATGGATATAAAGTGTTAGCAACTTCATTTTTCTTAGCCTCAGCATTTAGGGTGGGTGGATAGTCCTCTGCCTCGTCGTCTGATCTTCCCACCGACACTGTACAGTCATTGTACTCAGTAGAGCCGAGCTGGCATGGGGTGCAGGTGGAGCAGAAATCTCTAATCAAATTTCTGCCCTGGCGTGAATCTGAACCATAACTTTGGCTGATAGTCCAGCATGCTAACCACTACACTATCACACTCCCCCTTTAACTACCTCAAACAGCAATACCTATGCTAGCCTAACGTGTTAGTTCATTTTGCTCACAAAATTCATCCGCAAGCAAAAAGTACTCTTAAACTGCGGCTAGAGTTCCTTAGTCTCTCCCCCCCCCCCCCCAGTTCCACAAGCACCTGAAAACTTTCCTGTTTGTCAGTGATGAGACTGGCCTGGGACGAGAGTGCCACCAACCATTTTGAGCGGTTCCTTATAAATTTTGATTATAGTCACAGCTGGCAGGCTCCCACAAATAAACAGAGCCAAACTGACCAATATCGATCCAGTTAGTAGTCGACACCATATTCGGATGACACCTTACTGTTACATATAAATTTATTAATCTGAAGTGGACATCAAAGTAAACAAGATTTTCTAAAAAGAAAGCGACTAACACTCATACACTTCAAGGTATTACTTGAAATGTTAGTTTTTTTTAATTCAGTTGTTTCTGAAGTTTCTGATAGATGTACAAAACGTTTAACTTTCATTATATAAATGAAAAGAAACAAACCCTCTCTCTACAAGCGCCACATTACCACTGATGTAGTTGGCGTTTGTAATATGACTACAAGATTGTTGTGGCAATGCAACTACAAGTTCCACCCCACCTAATGTGTAATTCTGAAAACAAAAAAACATAGTTACATAAATTACTAATTATCAGTACACTTTTAAGAATGCCACACTGAATGCCACATTCAGTTGTAAATGATTATCATGTCTGCCTTGTCATCAAACATTGTTAGCTTATCTAAATGGCATCTTTTTATATCTGTCAAACAGCTTCATTTTAGTGACTATGGGATTCCAATAGTCTCTACATAAACACAAGTACATACCTAAACACATGTACAGCACATCTTATGAACCTTACAGAGGCACTGACTTAGCCAAAGACCGTGCGACAGCATTTTCAGCTGCTGGTCAGTCTCGATTGCGTTCAGGAAAGCACTGTGACCTAGTGTGGTCTGGAAAGACTACTGTGATGCGTAGAAGACTATTAGGTGCTTTTGGCTCAATGGTTTGGAATGCGCTGCCCGTCAAACTCCGTGTTGTGGAACACTCTATCAAAAGCTTCAGGAAGAGATCAAAGACTTGCTTGTTTACATCATCTGACTATAACCGAGCTGTTACTAGCGCATGTGTGGTGTAGTTAGTTATATTAACTTGCGCTTTATAAATCTTCATATAATAATAATAATAATAATAATAATAGAAAATTCAAACGTGCACCACGACGGCCCTGCGTTGCATGCTAAACTGATGGAAGTCGAAAAACATCTATGCTAACATATGTGTACATAAACGATCCCAGATTTATTTCTCTTGAAATGAATGTGATAATCTTTCGCAAGGTAGAAGACAAATTGTACTAATCAGCTAATGTTTTCGCCTTGCAACACAATGATAAAAGTTTCACGTATGCTGCATAAAAATGTCAACGAAGATTCCGATGTTTTGCACAGGTAGGGAGAATGCCAGTTGACTGAATTTCACACAGTGCACTACATGCAAGATTTGAAGGAAAAAGAAAAAAGGGAGACCAAGACTACGCTGGATAGATAATATAAATGAGGGTATAACATCACTTAAGAGGGGATTGGACTTGACAAATAACTGAGGATACTGGAGATCATTTATTCGTACCCATCGCCGCCAAATGGCTGGCGTCAGGAACTGATGATGATGATGATGAAATGCATAACACTTTTCACTTATAAAATTATAGTTCTTCCACCCAGCATATAACTCACAAGTGAAGTGCCAAAGTTCTTGGCCGGTCTGATTTTGTATATGTATGCAATTTCTCGTGGTTCAATCAACTCGAAGAAGGAAATATCTTCAAGAAAGAATTCTGACGAGACCACTTCTACTACTTCCACTTCATCTGCAATGGAAATAAAAACAAATACCTGAAAAGGTAAACTTCCATATAATGAAATATAAATGTTGCAACTACAATGTAAGATTTACCTGGTGTTTTTGTTACCATACCACAATGTTCTGTACAATGCCATGAATTAGATGGTAAACTAAGTGTGGTTGCAGCTAATTGATTTCCCACAGGAAGATTGTTACACTAAACCAGGCCTGCCGACAGAAATTCCGGGTCCCTAGGCAGAGCAGTCACGGGCCTCTAAACTATCTTTAGGCTTTATGAGAAAATTTAAATAAAAACAAATTGAAATAATAAAAGTGCAAGTACGACCGTCGACCGCACGATATTATATTTACATATACAACTATGATTTTATTCAGTTGTTAATTTGGAAAATTTTATTTTCAAATTTATGCTAATCACAAAGCAACATTTTTTTTGGATTTAGCTGCAGTTCTCAGACAGACGTGGGCGTGTTCTATAGCAAAAAATGACAAGCAAGGTAATATTCAGATGCTTGAAGTTTAGTGATTGTAGTTAAGTGTCAGTAATATTATATTTAAAAAGGCATAAATCACAAACTTGGTATATCTATTGGTATATTGGGGGGGGGTAGAGTAATGGATAACACACTGGCGTGAAGAGCTGAAGGTACCAAGATCGAACCCCGTAGACATCCATTAATTTAAGGTTAATTCTGCCTTCCACTCGCTAGGCGGCGGTTAAATGAATAGTAGGCCGTGATTTGGCGCCGTGTGTGGCTGCCGCATAAGCAGTTATATTCGACTCCTGTAAAACTGTTACCATGTGCTTCTACTTAATACATGTATGTAAGGCGCCCTGTGTGGCTGCCGTTTCTACTATATGTACGTTCACTGTACAGCGCAGTGTGTTTGCAGGTGCTTAATTAAAGAAGATTATTATTATTATTATTATATCTGATTATAATATTTTTCTCAAGTTGATTGTCAGCCCAGCTTGGGCCCCTGGGCATTTGCTCCCTCTGGCCCCCTCTTGGCAGGCCTGCATTAAACCAATTTATCTGTTCCATTAAAGTAGCGCTATACAAGTCCCTGGGTAAGGCTAGACTTACATAAATTTGCTATCTAAATGTTGTAAGTAGCATATTCAAAGAAACTTACAGATTTATACTTAAACAGTTAACAGGCATCTGTTCCTTTTCCAAAATGAAGCTTAATTGGACCTAATTTTACAACAGCCAATAGCATCAACAGTATAATCAACCCAATAATTGGGGTTAAAATCCCTTCCATAACAGAATGATGCCCGGTACCTGAAGAATCCTGGCTCCACTACGCTGTCTACCACACTCAGACTGCGTGCTGTTGATAGGTACATAAGGTGGTGCTTAGAACTGGTCAACTGACCCTCACATGCTGAGGCTAGGAAAGTGATGTCACTAACTCTTCATGCCTGTGGCTCCATCTCAGGGTTGGTCAAAGGTCCTGATCTATTCCATTTAAATCTAGAAATCTATAGCCTAAAGTCACCATTCAAAATTGGTAGTCCATAGCTCTGTTTGCTTATCAGATTAATCTCGCCAAAAATGTCTTAAAAGCCTTACAGTGCACATTAACATATCTATCGAAAAAGCGGATACCGAACGTGTTAAACATTGCCATGTCCATTGTCCACGACGGCTGTTCCTTGCAGCAAATACACTCATTGCACTAGTTTCGATTAATGGGTCTGTGGTTCTGCACTACAAAGTAATTAACTGATTTTTCAACTTAGTGCTACATCACGTTTTTACGTACTTTTCACCAGTTTTAACGCGCTATCGGCCACAGCTGTTTGACACGTGAGTGTTATCGTTTTGAATGTCTACACATAAGGGACGACCGACTTTAGAATAACTTATTTTAAGTAGTTGGGTGCAATTTACCTGTCTGAAAAGCATGTGAAATCAAGAAAGATACAAGAAAAATCAGCGGGTACACGTAACAACCGAAACACCATCGAACATCACTGGCCATTTTTGTGGATTTCTATGCACGACACCCACTGTGAATCAAAACGCAGTTATCTCGTGGATATCCGTGGAAATGCACTGCGTATTCTCAGCGCTAATTGCGTAATATGCGCCTAGAGCTAACTTCGCTTAGCTAAGCGCAAAGAAACTGACCAATGCGGTGATCTCTATTAATAGTTATCAGTGGACCAATGAATCAGAGATTTCCCAACGAGAAGCGGTCGTGTTTGTGCACGTTTGCAAAATACAGAAACGTTGGTGAAGTTAAGTATCCCATCTTTCTTTTTACTACGTTGATTACTCAATTAGTTTTGACAGACGTTTCTCAGTTTAGAAAGGCAGCGATGTATTATTGACATGAAAAACTGTTATCTGATTTATTTTAATTTGCAGTTAATGTCTCTGTTTTAAATACTGTGTATTGTGTAATCCTGTCGCGTTTGTGTCGACAGGAATTTTTGCAATAAACGAATATTGATTGATTGATTGAATATTTCGTCTTGTTACTCTTGTATAACTCGTGACTTAAAAATTACTGAATGGCAATATTATTGGTGACGATCGATTTTTCTTGCTATTATGAGAAATCCCAATCATGTGCTGCGTGACCTGCTCCATCAATCAATCAATCAATAAATCAATCCTTTTATTGAAGCCATTTGAAGTACAAGGAAAATACAACATAAAAGTTTGAACTTTGGCAACAAGAGGAGACCCAAAAGGGATCTTGATCCCGCTTAGCAGGGCCACCTAGTTAACATTTATCGTAATACAAGTAAATGGCAGCACAATCAATACTTTTAGCGGTAACATCGATCAAGTTATATGATCAGCAGGTAAAAGAAAGAATGATAGAACTCTTAACTAAAGAACTTAACTATCAGCAAGGCCGTAGCTAGGGGGTGTTTTTGGTGTTTAAACACCCCCCGAAATTAAATAATGTAGAAATGAAATAATGCATTTACTAACTACAAACCCCTTGGTCGGTTGACTCAGTTGCATGTCGGCTTGCTTAAGGACGAGAAAACACCCCCCGAAACAGAAAACACCCCCGAAACAAAATCCTGGCTACGGCCCTGACTATCAGTATACATGGATTCCAACTAAGGTATACAGATCAATTTTCATTAGTTAAAAAGAGATGAAAAAAAACAAACAACACTGTCTGTGCAAATAAACACATAGGCCTAGGCCTAATGCAGTCATGTGAGTGCATCCAAGAGATAGAGTTTCAGTTTTTGTTTAAATTGACGCATAGTAGGTAAACCAGTAACTTCAATAGGCAATGAATTCCATCCCCCGCAGCAGTGGATACAACCTTAGAGTGAGACCGCATAAATTTACCCTACCCGAAAAAGATAACAATTTTGTACCCCGTATTCTCTACAAGAATGCCTACTGGCGCTAATTAGCTGCTCGTGTGACTGTAACCCCTGTAGCTTGTTCTAGCTGCGTTATGTTAGCTATGATGATCAATAAACGAGTATTCATTGCTAAACTAGGAAGGCATTTCAGTAGCTTAGTAAGCAAGTCATTTTCCGGTAAATGCATAAATTGACAATTCAGCTGTCCCCGGTCATTTCTCAGAAAACAATACCTAGTCTGATCACGGTAAGTGATGAAATTAAAATGTTATTGATCAGTCAACAATGTAAGATTCTTGAAAGTAATTCAAAGCAATAAAGTAATTTATTAAAATTTATTTTTAATTTAAAATGTTCTACTCCGATACCGTCCCTAGGCTGTAGTACTTATTGTTTTAGTCTACAATTTCAAAATGATTTGTATTAAGCAAAAAATTCATGTGTTTCTTTTATATTATATATACTTGTATGTTTCTAAATATAACTTGGTGAACCAGATCTTCAGTGTAATTTTTTTTAAATTTTAATCTTGTCCCTGGAAAATTATGTCTGCTCTGTTACCATGTAAATATTATCTCGTATCTCAGAACCCTTCCATTTCTTTTGGCGCGAGACATGACTAATCTCTTCTGTGAAGATCTGTGTAAGTATGTCTTAATACACGATGTGAATGCTAGGGCAAATTTCTTACTAATTTTCATTTATTTCGTACCTAATGTGTTTTTTATTCTACATCCACTCCGTTACTGCATTTTTGCAATGATTATGAATAAATTTAATTGTAATAATATTTATAATATAACGTTTATAAGCAATAAATGAGTTTACCGACTGATGTGGACGCATGAAAAATAATATGGTATTTACTGTGCTGATGCACAATTTGTCTACTCCGTTACCTATCCACTCCATTACTATAAATGCTACTCTTAGTGTATACTTTTCACATTCTGTGCCCAATTCTCAAAAATGGTAATGGAGCGGGTTACAACTGTGTGGTAATTTTGATGTAATTTTGATGTTATGAGCAGATTTTTAGGACAACATTACAAATATTTTAATTTTTTGTTTATTTGATCACTGTTAATGATTGACTCAAGTGATTTTTACTTAGTTATTTGGTCCAAAAAATATTAAACTTAACATTGGTTACTTCTATTTCGGTAACGGAGTGGACATTTCTTAATTAAATTAAAACTGTGATGGAATTAAATTATCATTTGTATTGTAATGTGTTTTATATTTATTTTTTAAATATTAATACTAAAAACATATTGGCATGTCAGGATACACAACAAGAAGCTGTTTACTATATATACATGTCTCATATATGTACAGTAACGGAGTGGACAAATATTTTATTAGGCCTATTTTGTTCGTGCTAATAATTTGTTACATTTACATATTAGTGCAAAACCAAATATATATTTGTGAAATAGAAATACTGAAGATTTGTTCCAAAAACCAATGTAATTTGGACAAAACTGTCTTGGGCTTCTTGAATTAGTGAATGTGACATATTACCGGAAAATGACTCAAGTAAGAAAACAATCTGAGGTTAAACAGGTCTCCTTATTGAAAGCATATTAAAGCGCTAAAGTCGTGCGGTCGTATAATTGTAACAGAAAGCCAAAAGAGGTCGTTGGGCAATGCCTGCAGTAAATTAGAAACTGAATCGAATGATCAGTTAAAAGCTTTAGCGATATGTAAACAACAGAAGAAACAATAATTGAAGTCAGAGTTCTAACATTGATGAAATGTCTTTTGAACCATGTAAAACCCATGCTATATAACGTATAGACTGTACAGATGTGCATATTTGCTGTATAGATGTGCATATTTGGTTTATTTTGTGCCACCATCATAAGCTGGGAATGTATGTGTATTTGAACATTTCTGTAGTAGAGGTTTGAAGGACTTGTCACAGGCCTCATATCTTGTCAATTGATTTTGGCAGTCTACTTGTCCTTGAGACCAAGCAAGGTCTTGGTCTCGAGTGCACTCGAGTTCGTTTTTAAAAGTCTTGGTCTGGGTTTCGGTCTTGAGACCAAAAGTCTTGGTCTTGAGGTTCAAAGTCTTGGTCTTGGTAGACTCAGCTGTCAATATGAACAGTTATTTAACAAAACTCAAGACTTAAAAAATATATCAAGCCTGTTTGCATCATACGACAAATATCTATGGATGGATACAAGTCTTGTTCATCAGGAAAACCCATCGGCAGCAGCAACAGTAATGCTGTATCTGAAAGCCCTGCCGAGATTGTTTCTGAAGCCGGACGGTCTGTTAATATAAACCATGGGTGGATTTCAAAAAGGCTCACGATTTGTACATTTACATTCAGTGCTTGAAAAGCTAATGTGTGTGCCAGCGACTTCAGCACCTGTAGACTAACGTAATATTTTCACATGGCAGAATTTTTATTAGGACCCACAAGGCACGTCTTGGTCGGAAAATTCTGAGCAAATTGGGTTTTATAAAATACAAGGCATTTGGAATAATTTTGCATGAAGGACTTTTGTAAATACAAATCTGGAATTCTCTGCCATCTGCATTTAAAGTTAATTTGCTTTAATAAACTAAAAGACTCACGTTTTCAATAAAATAATGAGTATTCCGACTTGACAATTTTTTTAGTAAGGAATAGTCTTGACCTGATTGTGATTTTGAGTCTCGGTCTTGGTCTTCAGGTTCAGAGTCTTGGTCTTGGTCTTGAGGTTTAAGGTCTTGACAACAAGACTGGGTTTCGGAGGCATGGTGTATGGACCTAACAAACATCGATAACTGCATACTCTTCATTTCAGTGACCATTTGTCAAAGTATGTGAAATTTTAATGTTGTCTTAAAGTTTGATTGAGGTTTATAGCTATTCTGATTTTGTTGACAGATTTCTGAAGCCTGGTATTTCTATACTATTATGGCCACATCAAGCACCACAGATATGATTGTTGATCTTGGACCATCTCAGATGGAACCACTAACAAAGAGTCTTGGACCATCTCAGATGGAACCACTAACAAAGAGTCAAGTCATGAACAGTGCAGGTGGCTTTGTGTGGGAACTAGATGATATGAAACGATTTGTCAGATTCCTATGCCTAGGAACTGAAGGTGGAACATATTATGTCACAGAAAAGCAACTGACACTGGAGAATTGTGAGTGTGTTGCCCGCATCAGCGGGAGCAGCAACTGGCGTAGTGCACTTGAAGAGCTGGTGAAGTGCAGCACAGATGGTCGAGCAGCAAAACAAAACCCCACACTCTTTGCACTGGCTTTCTTTTGCCGACAAAAGGAGAACAAAGAAATGAAGACAGCAGCATACAACGTTGTCTCCGATGTATGTCGAATTCCAACACACCTGTTCCAGTTTTTGGATTACTGTCAGAAGCTTAGTGGTGATGGCAAGGGATGGGGAAGAGCTCATCGTAAGGCTATCACTAAGTGGTATCTCAGGTTTGAGGAAGATCCGCTTCGATTGGCCATGCACGTTACGAAGTACAGAACTCGCTGCGGATGGTCGCATGTCGATGTACTGCGCCTATGCCATCCAAAGCCCAAGTCTGATGGTGTTGGTGCTGTGATAAGATACGTTGTGAAAGGGCTGCAAGCTTCTGAAGCTGACTACTTGAAAGAGACTGGTGGTGAGGTCGTTAAGAAAGTGTTTGAATTCTTGAATGCTGTTGATTTGGTACACAGTGCAAAAACATCTTCAGAAATTCTGCATCTGATAGAGGAACACCATCTGGCTCGGGAGCATATTCCAACACCTCTGCTGGATGATGTCCTTGTATGGAAAACACTTCTGCCTCACATGCCTATGATGGCAATGATACGTAACCTCAACAAGATGTCTCGGTTAGGACTGCTCCGTGATGGCTCGGCAGAACTGGAAACTGTTACAAGAAAACTTGGAAACGACGAATTTCTGCGCCAAGCAAGAATTCATCCATTCAATGTCCTTGTTGCTCTTACAACATATCAAACAGGCAGTGGTGAGAGAGGTAACTTGACGTGGGATGTCAGTGAAGCTATTGTCAAGGCCCTAGATAGTGCATTCTATAAATGCTTCAAATTTGTGGCGCCTACCAACCAGCGATACCTGCTAGCTGTTGATGTCAGTGGATCAATGTCACAGTCGGTTCTTGGAAGCCCATGCATAGAGGCAAATTGCGCCTCAGCAGCAATGGCTATGGTCACTTTTCATACTGAAAAGCTATGTGAAATTGTTGCTTTTTCACATGAACTTGTTCCAGTCGAATTGAATTCAAACATGAAGCTTACAGAAGTGATGGATGTGTTGGGGAGCATACCAATGGGATCCACAGACTGTGCTTTACCAATGACGTGGGCCATGTCTTTGAAGAAGGAATTTGACATCTTTATTGTGTATACTGACAATGAAACATGGTTTGGTAAAGTCCATCCAGCACAAGCTTTAAAAGAGTACCGACTGTGTGTCGGTAGACCAGATGTGAAACTGATAGTGGTGGGAATGACAAGCACCAGCTTCACAATAGCAGATCCAGAAGACGGAGGAATGTTGGATGTCTGTGGATTTGATTCGGCTGCACCAGAAGTCATGCACAACTTTGCTATGGGTTTGATATGATTTCACATAAAGGCACTCTGCTCAAGATCTGCTTTTTGAAACATCCAATACAGTGTATGTTACAACTGTTTTACACATTTGTTTGTTTATTTTATAGTTCAACATGTGATCTTGTATTTTTTTCAATTTTGCAAACTCTGTGAGGGGGCATGCTGCTGACGTGAGCCAGTATTATTTTACTAAAAATGCAAGATTTTCAATTAAGCAAAGGTGTGATCCTGTAATGTTTCCGTTATGAAAAAGTTTCTTGTCTATATATGATATGGCATTAAATTTTCTGGTTTTTCAAAATAAGTAAATTATTCGCAGTTTAATTTCTGGTACATTGCCCTTGATTGTGAAGAGCATAAAAGCATGAAAGATTTTACATTGATTTTACTAAATATAATACTTAAAAATCTCGAACTTTATGGTTGTGTTCATTTCTTGAGCTTGTGCACTTCTAAGTTGAGGTCTTAACTTGCTTTAAAAATTATATTTCAGTTTATGTAGTTGCTACTGATTTAACTTTTGTTAAAAGCTACTAAAAGCTACAGGTTATGTAAGCAAGCACTTCAATTGTAAGTTTTAAAAAATTTGGCTTCAAAGAACTCATTTGATTTCAGGTTATTTATAACTATTTGTGATACTCATTTTACACGTTTCATTTTTCAAGTAAGCTTTCTGTACACCCCAATCACCCACAGTAATCAAGATTTATGTGTTTTTCATAGTTATACAGTTCTTTAATGTGTGGTTAGCTAAGAAGAAAAAAGGATTTCTTGTTTTTTACCATTCTTTCTATATGGCAAATGTATTTGATTAACACATTAAAAATGAAAACAGTTTTAAAGCTTGTTCATGAAATAATGGTAAATGTATTCTGGTGCAAACGTATAACTGAGGTCATTTTATAATGAATAAATCCTAGTAAATACAGGTACAAGAAATATGCTGTATGCATTTAGAAGTCCACATTCTCCATGCATGCTACAAGCGGCTCTTCCGGACGGATTCGTCCCCAAGTTTCTTCCACTGGGAACGATTTTCCAGACAGGCATCATACATAGGTTTCAGCTGAGGAAAAACATTGCTCAGCAGCTGCACACAAATAAAAAACATCAAGTCATGAAATATAACTTGCCTAACAATATCAAATATTGTTCTTATGCAGCTGCAAGTAAAGCCATTTAACCCTTTTCATGCAAGCTATTTTTAGCCCTTGATTTGGCTCCAGCCAGATATTTGGCAGGTTTAATTTTACCTAGTAAGGGGAAAAGACCTTATACTTTACTAGGATTTATTCATCAACCACTGAAGATGGGGTTTAAGTGTAAATGTGAAACTTGTTTAGAAATGAATTTTTAAGTAGATTACCGTATGTTGTCATTGAATGGACCAATCCTTTTAGTAAAATTCTATCACCCATTATTATAGGCTGTACTTGTCCCAACATTGCCAGACATCATTGCTGGACAATGCTGGTATCACTTGAAGTTCTATAAATCGTTAGCACTGTTGGTCCTGCTACCATACTTCTTAAAATCCTTCAAAATAACTTCATCCAACTCTGAATTACCACTTGAGAATAATATGCCAAATTTTCTTTTTTCGACTTTGCAGTCACAAAATGCAATTTCAGGTAAATACGGTATCTATGCAACTGTCAGGTTAAGACAGGAGGCAGAGCAGCTGTTAAGGCGGGCGTCGTTTACTCTGGGTACGAGGGGTACCTGTACCCCACTTATTGAACAATGCCCATCAATATTTTATTATTGTACCTTCCCATAGATCATAGTCTCAGCCTTGCTTAGTGTATGCAAGAAATTGGTCCCCCCACTTTTTAGACCAAAGTTACGCTCCTGTGCATAGTGCATACATGAAAAAATAGATACCGTGTAAAGTGGCAGGCCAACAGAGTCCATAAATCCAAGCTGTAGTTTCGGAAGTTCATCTTTGATCTTCTTTTGCATTGAACCCTTAAGAAAGAACAACATAGGCATAAGTTGAACAGTTGCAATGTAACAGCATCAAAATATAGGCATATACTGAACAGTTACTTTCCATCCTCTGCCAGTCCCCACTCCATCACAGGATAATACTGTACCTGGACTTTTAGTGTGACAATACTAAAGCAATGAAAAAGTTACTGAAATATACTTACAATGATACATATAGGACACTAGAACTATATTTACAAAAAACTAAGACATTTGAAAGTTTAATAAGCCATATACACTTCAGTACTCTGGTTTCATGATTTGCAGCTAGACTAAGTTGGGCGTTTTTGACAACCTATAATTAAATTCCATTCTCAGTTACTACTCAAGTAGACTTAAAATTTATTTGCAAACCATACCATAAAATCAATACTGTGTTGGCATTAAGTAGCTGGAAATATTGATTGTGGGCCTAGCTGTATTGTGTAGGACCTTGAGCTTAAAAGAAAGCGAATGACTTACAATTGCTTTTAACAACTTGTTTCCCGGATTTGCCTCCTCGATCTGCTTCACAAAATCCGCAAAAACCAAATGGGTTGATTTAAGGTGCACAGCCCACGGTTTACACGATGCTGACACATCCACGGCTACCATCAACATTGCCCTGTTAAGATCAAATTTGACAGTACAACGGTATTTTTATCATTCATATCCAACATGGAGCCGCATGAGATGTGGTGGTGTAGCAGTATGTTATGTGCTTTGTAACCGGAGGGTTGCAGGTTCGAATCTACCTCAAGTCACTGCGTAGCGACCTTGGACAAGTTGCTCAACCCGAACTGTCTGTGAGGAAGGCAATGGGAAACCACCTCATTCACCTCATCCCGGGTGGCATAAAGCCAATGGACCTGCTTTAGGGCAGAGAACTCATCATCATCATATCCAATATTTGGTTGCATGGTGACAGGTTTTGCCTTAGCAGGTACACGTTAGTTGGGCCCACACTTGGCTCATAGCTTCCTTTCAATTGCCACCACAATGTGTGCCAACTGTACGCTCAATTATCATGGCCATCTGGCCCAAATTAATGACAAAGTCTTTAGAACTGTTAATCTAATCTAAAAGAAACAGGACTGCTTTACAGCAATAATAACAAGGCCAAGACCCACTAGGCTGAGACCAACATGAGTCCCACTGAGGCCAAGGACAAGAAAACACTGCCAACGTCAACCTAAGGTGACCATAACCTAAGGTCCATCATTGTGACAACAGACAAACAATAACGTAGTATATTTTTTCAGATGTTGAAGACCAATAGAAGCTTTGGAAACTTAAACAAATTACTACAATTTTCTAAAATAAAAAAATTTAGTGGACGATTATCAGAGTGTGGTAGATTGGAAGAACAAAAAGAATAAATAAATACATTATTTTGTAACACATGCAAGCAGTAATCAGTAGTGCTGACCTCAGGAGACTTCGATTTGTGTCCACAGTCCAGTCAATCCTCTCTCCATATACAAGCTCTTGAAAGAATTTCAATTTTCTGAAAACAGAAGAGTCTTTGGTTGCAGCCAACTATATCAGCTACATCATTCAAGAAATATTTGTTAGACATAGAAATAAATATGGCCCTACAACATGTCATATCTAATGTGCCACCTACACTTATTACACAATGTTACTAACTCGTCTATCTGTAAAGCAGAAAAGTTTTTTAACAGAATACTGTTAAGTTTTACAGACTAACTTACTTGTAGAATAGTGTCAAATCTGTAGACAGAATACAGTTTTCGAGCATTTCAAGGGCAATTTTGTATTCATCATTGCCCAGATTGCCAAAGATGTTGGTTTTCTGCAACAGAAGCAGAACATTCAACACATAGCTCCTACTTCGTATATAGTTGTAAAAGCAATTTAAATTTGAAAACTTCAATCCACCCATTTAACTGAACAACCAAATTACATTTGTAACCGTAATCATAATCTCCAAACTCCTAAAGTGCCACTCAAGCGCTGGAAGATTGTAGGTCAGCAACTTGTTCAAAGTTGTTATGCAGTGGCTTGAGGTAGATTCGAACTTGCGGCCCTCTGGTTACAAGGCACTAATCACATTGCTACACCACCGTGTCCGTCCCACTGCTACACCACCGCATCCCACACGGAGCTGAAACTTAAAAAAGATGAGATGCCTAATTTGAAATTTGTACTGTGCTTCATCTCAAACAGAATTTATAGACTGCATGACTAATTAATTGGGCAAAATAATTGCTTGATAATTGGCTGACGGTAATCTGCAGTAGTGTACCTCATTGTTAAGCAGCATAATGCACTGATCAATGTAGTGATGCTCTACAGCTACAGTTGAGTAAAGCATTGCCAGTGGTTGCCTGGATAAAACAGAAAATTCATTCAGCATAACTATGTGGTATGTATGGTATGCATGTACGAATTTATGTTTCAATGCGTCTGTATGTATACTGCAACTTGTATGTTTACATGTATGCATTCATTGACATATCATGACTGTAAATACATAAATGTATGTCTAAGATTGTAATCTCAAAATTTCTACAGCACCCAAAACAGCATAAATTCTGTCTTTCCCGGGTCAGTCTGGGCTGATATGATGATATCCCGATCTACATTGACTGGAAAGTGAGTGGCAGCATTTCCAAATTGGGAAGTGAAGTTTGTTGCCTGGAAACTTGGAATGCTTCTGGATGAAACCTATCTACGGAGGAGCAAGGTCAATTCCCTTTGCATGTCCTGTTTTTATCAAATGTGTCAGATTAGAGTCATACGGCAAAATTTATTTTCTCGATGCAGCTGTGACTCTTCACTGCTCTTTCATTCTAATGCACCTGAACTATTGCTTGAAGATGTCCAGGTCTGAACTTTCATAGTGGCCGCTCGAACCTTCCTTGTACAAGCCAGTGGGGCATGTTAAGTACGGCTGGATGTTACACCACACACATGAACATGTGCTTCAAGAGTGGAAATAATTTTGGTCATTCATCCATTCTGGAAATTTATATAGCACCTCTTCAAAAGACCCACTCAGAGGCATAATATCGGCCATGTACAGAAGGCTTAGCTCTTTGCAACACTGAATTTAACTGAGTTGTCCAAGCAGATGACACTGACCACCCTTAAAGTCTGCCCATCCATGAAAGAGCAAAGTCACTCCAGCGACTGACCCACAACTCCAGGTGCTAAGCCTGATCAGAGAAGGATGTTGTGATATGGTGGATCAGCAGGATGTTGTGATCCACCATATCAAACACCACTCTCACATCCAGGATTCCGAGCAGCATGAGCAATTTACAGTGGGACCAACATAGGATCAACATAGGATATGCACTGAAAACCTCCGGGCTGATAGAATCATATATATCTTACCTAAACTGTACACAAATGTGTAACTTCAAGTCTACTCATTTTTCAGTTAGGCAACTTCTAAAGAAACGGTTCTGTCTGTATGTGCTAAAAGTAGGAAGCTGCACAAGTGTACAAGCTGGAACAAAGTACTGGAAGGTGAGAACATATAGTAGAATGGACAGCTCCAGAACAAGTATCAAAGTATACAAAGTGAGAGGGGGTCAAGAGTAATGAAGGTGATGATTTCGATGAAAGTAACTTTTTAAAGCTTTACATTTACTCAAGTTGATAGCTACCTCAAATTCGTTTTTTGCGGTATCTTTCCTAACTTCAAGACTCACTTAATTAAGCTACTAAAAAACTTAATCCCAAACTTTATGCTGTATTTATGTGAAAGAAATTCATATTTACTTAACACGTGAAGTATCTGGCCTGTAGTCAAGGTCATGACACAAGGCTGCCACAATCATGATAAAGACTTCAAGGTCACTCAAGACAGTTGTGAGTTGTCCAACCTAAGACAAAAATTCAGGCAATAACATTAATTCCACATATGGATAACGTTACATGAAATTACTTGTTAATGCGTTACATCATTCAGCATAACATGTCATTATTCAAACATGTAACTGTAATTGTAATCATTTATAAAGCGCCACTCAAAGAGCAAAACAAATCACAGGCGCACTCTGCAGTCTGCACTAGCCTATATGACGTTAAATGTCATTAAGACCTAGTCTATTACATCAGTTAGTAAAACAACTCGCAGTAAATAGAAGAGTTACCAGTGGTGGACCCATGCCCATGCCCATCACGTTATATTTAAGAAAGTCCCCTGTGTATGATCTGCCTTCTTGTATAAGCAAATTGCGAGGAATATTGTGCGGAAGAAATAAACAACTATGTAGTCTAACCTAATTAGCAGCTGAGGTTCTGGCAAATGGAAATAGCAAAGAAAAAGAGAAACAACTTACTGTTAGACAGTAGAACATCATTTGAACAACGTTGAATGCATGTCTCCAGTTGTGGTAGTTGGCAGGGCGGTAGTTCTTCTTCACACTCAGAATCCATCGGCAGAGAATCTTCGACAGAAAAATACGGTAGCCAAACAGATTATTTGACTTGCAATGTCAAGTCTGCTGGTTTGGACTTCTTCCCCTGAAGAGGGCCACCATCCAAATATGATTATTCTTATTTATCAGATAAATACTTAGATTGCACTAATTAATGCATTCAGCTCAAAAGTGTATTAATTCTTGTATGTACGCACACGTATCAATGCACGTGTCAATGTACATTACCTTTCAGAAACTCTCAGAGGCAATTGTAAAGCTGCTCTGAATGGCAACCGGTCTTGGTGACGTTCACAGGCCCCTCGCAGGAACAGGGTGTCAATCTTCAGCATGTTCTCTGACATAACTGTCTGTTACTTTACCAATGCATTTCATTTTATTGTATTGTGTTTGTGTTACATTACATTAACCTGCATTACATTCAGGTTTTAATATAGAGTACTATGTCTGGTGACTTCACACTGCAGTGTAGTTCAATGTCACATTAGGCTATGCTATATTACAAAAGGCCCAACAAGTATTCCAGAAAATGCACCAGCCAACAACTTAAAATATGCAGCCATGAAACTTGCCTGATTCACTGATTCACCACATCTAATGTGGATTTCAATACGACAGATAAATGTTCAGTAAATGCAGTATGTCCTACAACTGTGAAATCTGTACACTGATGCACTTCAAAGCATTGTTGTACATG
The DNA here is from genome assembly GCA_963556255.1 of Allolobophora icterica. Taxonomy (NCBI): domain Eukaryota; kingdom Metazoa; phylum Annelida; class Clitellata; order Crassiclitellata; family Lumbricidae; genus Allolobophora; species Allolobophora icterica. Next base: position 38,028,823 of record OY744610.1, on the reverse strand, counting down.
TATGTATGTAGGTATGCACACATGCATGTATGTCCGCAGGTATGCACACATGCATGTAGGCCTATGTCCGTATGCAAAGCATGCACATACGCATAGCTTAGCTAAGCGCAGAGACAACGACCAATGCGGTGATCTCTATTAATAGTTAATACACATCAGTGGACCAGTCATCTCTATTAATAGTTAATACATATCAGTGGACCAATGAACGAGAGATTTGCCAACGAGAAGCGATCGAGTTGGTGCAAGTTTCAAAATACAGAAACGTTGGTGAAGTTAAGTATCCCATCTTTCTTTTTACTACGTTGATTACGCAGTTAGTTTTGACAGAAGTTTCTCAGTTTAGAAAGGCACCGATATGTTATTGACATGAATAGTTTGTCTGGTTACTCTTGCATAACTTGGAGTCAGTAGAGAAGAGAACATTGAAACCGGACAAGAAAACATCTCATTCCTGAATTCTGCTGGTATATTTTTCTTTACATTTCGTGCCTATAGAATTATACTGTTCTATGTCCACTTTTTTGAAAACCGAGAAAAACGATTTCTTAGATTTGCTGACGAAAATGTTTCGCGCTGTTTCATTGATGGCAATTAAATTAAAATTTTTGGACAACACTGTGTTCCCCTAGTATGACTATATATGTTTTTTTATTATAATGTACACTGAATATGAATAAATTTTGATATAATTATGGCAGGGTTGACTATTGTTGGACATAGAGCTGTATAACATTAAAAAGTCCAGGTTACGGACACGATTGCAGACAACGTGAGAACTACAGGGATATATATAAGTCCAAGTCACGTGTTCAGATCTCTCACTGGTATTGGCTATGGACATAACGCCGTATAATATTATTCTTCAAAAGTCACTTCATCGCGGATCTATCAAACATGCACGTGATAGAAAATTATTCATTCTATTGGATGAGGACTTGTACCTCTGTAGCACTAAAATACTTTAAAATACTGACCACATTCGTGGACATAGAACTATATAATCCTGACAGATAGCGTTCAAGAAAGCGTCTACAGTTAAGCTTGACTATTGAGGACATAGCCCATGTCATCCTGATAACGGATATAGCATTAGGTTGATTTTTCAAAAAAGTGGACATAGAACTGTATAATTCTATAGGCTCTTGACGCGCAGAAACCAATATTATTGGTCACAATCGACTTTTTTGCTATTGCATGGTATTGTATCGAGACATTTATAAAGCGCCTCTCGCAGAATAAACTATTCAGAGGCGCTATCAGCACACAAGCCCTACAAAGGCTATTATGAGGAATCCCAATCACGTGCTGCGTGACCCGTCCGTCCCTTCCGCAGCAGTGGACACAACCTTAGAGCGAGACCGCATAACATAAATTTACCGTACCCGAAAAAGATAACAATTTTATACCCCGTATTCTGTACAAGAATGCCTACTAGCTGACACTAATTAGCTGCTCGTGAGACTAACCTCTGTAGCAGCTAGGTGGCAAAGTTGTGTCATTGAGGTCGTCTGAGAGGGAAGAGTCGGTTGTATAGAGGTTGATTTTGAAAAGTATTCTGTATTCTGTAATGAGAGACGGAATAAGGAAACTTTGTCAGTGAAGAATGATGCAAAGGCGTCGGAATTTGGAAGGGGGTGAGAGGAGCCACAGTGAAGAAGATTGTTTATGGTTTTCCAGAGATTTCTATGATTGGATGAATTTGAGTGAACAAGAGACGAGAGGTTATTTTTTTGGCTGACAGAAGTTGGCTGTGATATCTATTGCATAAATTTATGATATATTCAAATCGTCTGTGTTAATGCCTCCAAAACCCAATTCATTTGGTTTGGCTCCCTTCAACAATTGCTGAAGATTGATTTTGCCCTCCTCTTGGGAATCTTTCCACACTACTCCTTTTCATCAAGTGTACGTGACCTGGGTGTTACGCTTGATAGCTCTCTCTCCTTCAAAGATCACATCTCTAGCCTCACATGTGTTTCCTGCTTCCACTTAAGGCATATCTCAGGGCAGTTCAACGGTCTGTCTCATCCTCTGTTTTCACAACGCTGGTCCATGCTTTCATTTGCTCCCGAATCGACTACCGGTACTGCAATTCGCGTCTAATCGGTCTTCCTAAGGTCCATGTAATGCCTCTGCAGTCAGTCTTAAATGCAGCTGCGAGATTAATAGCACGTCTGTCACGCTACTCAAGCATTTCCTCCTTCACGTTTGAGCAACTGCACGTATTAAGTTCAAAATCCTTATTCTGGTGTCCAAGACACAGTGGGGTCTCGCCCCCAAATATTTAATCAATGTAATTCAACGGCCTCTTTCTGTCAATATACAACACAATATTGGTCAAGGTTTTAAGTATGTTAAGAACAGTGAGATCACCAGAACATCTGTATGCTCGCTGAGTACGGGTGACAAGTCGGTTGAGACAGAAGTAATGACCAAGTCCAGAGTGACCATATTTGTGAGTGGGGAGACATGTTGGATCAGATTGAAAGCATTTAGGGAGGAAAGAAACTGGGATGCAAATGGATCTGATGGGTTGTCGAAGTGGATGTTAAAGTCACCAGTGAGGACAAACTCATGGGGATTGGTGATAGCAACAGATAGGAGTTAAATTCCTCAAGGAATAGATAAAAGGTTTTGCAGAATAAACTGATGATGTAGGAGGTCGGTAAATATTGTAGATCATTAGTTTAGATGTGGGCAGTTTGATTGTGACAGATGACGATTCGAAGGTTTGGTATAGGCCTATGTGTCGGTGGGCGCGATGAGACAGTAGCTGGTTCACGGATTAGGAAGGCAATTCCGTCTCCAAGATTGGATGTTGAACTTTTGGATTAAGTTTTAGGCCGCCGGGAAGAAGCGAAGTATTGTAAAGTGTGCCATGTTCATTCGAGCTGAGCGTTTATAAAGCGACTGGTCACTGCATGAGATGGCACATCAAGGAGTCTGAACCTGTTTACCGCCAGCGGTCATTTAAACTATGCAAAGTCTACCAGGCTGTACCTGCAGATGATTCAAGAATTGCCAGATACACATCCTTTGTTGTATGAGCAGTTTGCCGTCAATTCTTTTCAGTCTGTTCATAGATCCGATAGAGCCTGGGCAGGTATTTAGACTGAATTAGCCATTGAGTAGATTCTGATGCTAGCACTCAAAAGTCGTGGTGGCTTCAGTATAAGAATTGTAGGAAAAAGACTGGGGGGTTAGACTTTGATTTACATGGAGTTGGGGTGTGCAATGAAGACTTTACTGTGGGGTCCTAAGAAAGACTGGGGGGTTAAACCCCCCAACCCCCCGACAATTCTCACCCTGGGTGGCTTGACCCGAGGTCGCTTGACCCAAGGTTGCGAGTTCACAGAGTCTGTTCACTTGACATGGACCCACATGATGCACGCAGCGCAGATGTGCATCAGGCTATGATGAGTCTGACAAACCTATCTCGTCAGTCGTCATACAAGCGAGCATAGGCGTAATTTGTGGGGGGTACGAGGGGTACCCGTACCCCCCACTTTTTGGACTGGGAGGTACCGTACCCCCCACTTTTTAAACAATGCCAATCAATATTTTATTATTATGACTTCCCAGAGATGGTCTTCATGTGAAAAACGAAAGTGGAAAGAAATTGGTACCCCCCACTTTTTAGACCAAAGTTACGCCCCTGCAAGCGAGCAATGTGTTGAAATGGGGCAGTCACGTGTGAAGCGTGATATGCACGATCAAAAGAAATTAATTGCATGATTTGAGAGTCATAACCATTTAGTGTGCCAAAGTGAGTTGTGTTGCTTATCAGTGGGTTTCGTTGCTGAGGAAGGTGACGGCATCAACTGTGACGAAGTTGAAGCCGTCGGCACAGCAAGGTTGGCGAAGTCATTGCAGATAATTCGCTGAAGAAAGACACCGTAAGAACATTGCTTCAGCTACGTAAAGGCGTGAAACACCTTGTAAATGACCTATCTCAGCTTTGGCTGTAATCGAGTCCCTCACGTGATTTAAGTGTTTGAAACATGAGATATTTATATTTGAGCATTCACGAGTGGCTGTTTTAAAATTACTTAATAACAGTTAAATGCAGCATCAGAGCATTTTGCACCTTTTAAAACAGCCACTTGTAAATGTTCAAAAATATCATGTTTCGAACCCCTATATCATGTTTCGAACACTTAGCCTACACTCATGTGGGGACTCAGAAGCACCAAACGAACCATATATCAGTGGAAAAGTCTGTTCAAGCTCTACATCACTAAGTCTGAACCATTGTTCTATCTGTTGTCACACATGCGCATACCCCAACAGCAACGTTATATGTTGAACATATGGAAAACATACATCTATTTTGCCCAAATGGGCTGTATATGTTATGCATATGGGATAGCCATATTGTTTATGTCACTTCAATACCACATAAAATCTATGTTGTACATAAATCAAACAATTGCACGAAATAATTCTGAATTTCAGGTCTATTGGGCCTATGCGCTATTGCTGCTGACAAAAGAACACAAATCCAACTAATTGCTCTAGGCAGCCCTGTTTTACAGCAGAATTATACAGGCGCACATGTAGACTGCGTGAACATTTTCGACAAAGGAGACTTCATTCACGATAGATTAATTGATCGCTCTTTAATTACTGTGGCAGATATAGATAGTATAAAGGCCAATTGCTCTCGCCCCAAACATACTCACTTGCAGACATACATACACACATACATATTGCCTACGTGCGTACCTACATACAAACATACTTATATATGTATATATATATATATATATATATATATATATATATTCGTTCATTCATTCATATGGAGAATTTATATAGCGCCTCTTCAAGGTTATCTACTCAGAAGCGCTCCCGACCCAACCCCGGCTGAAGAGTACAGTCTTGAGATATTTTGTGTAAAATGTGGCGGAATGGATGCTTGGGACCAAACGAAGCGCTACAGAGAGCCCATTCCAGAATACAGGGCCAGCGATGGAAAAATCGCGGCGCTGCCTGAAGGCGGCCCGTGAGCGGGGAACCAGAAGCTCAGCCTGCGTAGAAGAGCGCAGGGAACCACGGCGCTGGATGTTCATGGTGGAGCGGAAATGCTCTCGCATATACATAGGGGCCTCTCCCACAATGCAGCGCCACACTAGGGCAGAGACCCGATAGGCAATACGCTGCGGGATAGGAAGCCAATGTAAAACATGCCGCATGTACTCAGTGACATGGCCAACTCTCGAGATGCAACCAATAAAGCGTGCCACTGCGCGCTGGACCCGGTTCAAGCACCAATCCGAGCCGCTGGGAGACCAAGGTAGAGAGTACTGCAATTGTCAAGGCGAGATACGACAAATCAGTGGAAAAGCATGTACATACAGACAGACAGACAGACAGACAGACAGACAGACAGACAGACAGACAGACAGACAGACAGACAGACAGACAGACAGACAGACAGACAGACAGACAGACAGACAGACAGACAGACAGACAGACAGACAGACAGACAGACAGACAGACAGACAGACAGACACTGGTCAAGACGTCTTTATAAAATATTACTTCCATGTGGGTACCATATCGAGCAGAGATCATTAACCAATCTGTATAGCATATGTATCTATAAGGCAAAAATATGGTCTTGATTGGGCCAGCATGCCTGTTATCCATATGTCTGCCATGCCTGGCAGATACATGGATAATATGAACCCAGGACTATCAGTGATCTGTACCGAAGCTAAAGGAAGGTGCTACGTTGAAGCTATGATGAGATTATGATGAAAACTTCCGTACTAGTTTAATATAGCGTGTGTGTGTGTGTGTGTGTGTGTGTGTGTGTGTGTGTGTGTGTGTGTGTGTGTGTGTGTGTAGGTGTGTAGGTGTGTAGGTGTGTAGGTGTGTGTGACCAGCCTATCTACACTATACGTGTGACATATGGATTTCATGTAGAAGACAGATGTTTGCATATCATGCATTGCATGAGGTATGCAGATTGGTAAACCACCTGGGCTATGTGTGGTATACCTAAAGTGTAAATCAGGTGATTACATAAAGAAGACACATGGATCCCATATGTCATCTAGATGATTCACATATATGCATTCTATATGAAATGCATATCGGTAAAGAATCTGGTTTCTATGTTTCATAGGTATGGTGTAAATCAGGTGATTACATAAAGAAGACACATGGATCCCATATGTCATCTAGATGATTCACATATATGCATTCTATATGAAATGCATATCGGTAAAGAATCTGGTTTCTATGTTTCATAGGTATGGTGTAAATCAGGTGACTACATAAAGAAGACACATGGATCCCATATGTCATCTAGATGATTCACATATATGCATTCTATATGAAATGCATATCGGTAAAGAATCTGGTTTCTATGTTTCATAGGTATGGTGTAAATCAGGTGATTACATAAAGAAGACACATGGATCCCATATGTCATCTAGATGATTCACATATATGCATTCTATATGAAATGCATATCGGTAAAGAATCTGGTTTCTATGTTTCATAGGTATGGTGTAAATCAGGTGACTACATAAAGAAGACACATGGATCCCATATGTCATCTAGATGATTCACATATATGCATTCTATATGAAATGCATATCGGTAAAGAATCTGGTTTCTATGTTTCATAGGTATGGTGTAAATCAGGTGATTACATAAAGAAGACACATGGATCCCATATGTCATCTAGATGATTCACATATATGCATTCTATATGAAATGCATATCGGTAAAGAATCTGCTTTCTATGTTTCATAGGTATGGTGTAAATCAGGTGATTACATAAAGAAGACACATGGATCCCATATGTCATCTAGATGATTCACATATATGCATTCAATATGAAATGCATATCGGTAAAGGATCTGGTTTCTATGTTTCATAGGTATGGTGTAAATCAGGTGACTACATAAAGAAGACACATGGATCCCATATGTCATCTAGATGATTCACATATATGCATTCTATATGAAATGCATATCGGTAAAGAATCTGGTTTCTATGTTTCATAGGTATGGTGTAAATCAGGTGATTACATAAAGAAGACACATGGATCCCATATGTCATCTAGATGATTCACATATATGCATTCTATATGAAATGCATATCGGTAAAGAATCTGGTTTCTATGTTTCATAGGTATGGCGTAAATCAGGTGATTACATAAAGAAGACACATGGATCCCATATGTCATATAGATGATTCACATATATGCATTCTATATGAAATGCATATCGGTAAAGAATCTGGTTTCTATGTTTCATAGGTATGGCGTAAATCAGGTGATTACATAAAGAAGACACATGGATCCCATATGTCATCTAGATGATTCACATATATGCATTCTATATGAAATGCATATCGGTAAAGAATCTGGTTTCTATGTTTCATAGGTATGGTGTAAATCAGGTGATTACATAAAGAAGACACATGGATCCCATATGTCATCTAGATGATTCACATATATGCATTCAATATGAAATGCATATCGGTAAAGGATCTGGTTTCTATGTTTCATAGGTATGGTGTAAATCAGGTGACTACATAAAGAAGACACATGGATCCCATATGTCATCTAGATGATTCACATATATGCATTCTATATGAAATGCATATCGGTAAAGAATCTGGTTTCTATGTTTCATAGGTATGGCGTAAATCAGGTGATTACATAAAGAAGACACATGGATCCCATATGTCATATAGATGATTCACATATATGCATTCTATATGAAATGCATATCGGTAAAGAATCTGGTTTCTATGTTTCATAGGTATGGCGTAAATCAGGTGATTACATAAAGAAGACACATGGATCCCATATGTCATCTAGATGATTCACATATATGCATTCTATATGAAATGCATATCGGTAAAGAATCTGCTTTCTATGTTTCATAGGTATGGTGTAAATCAGGTGATTACATAAAGAAGACACATGGATCCCATATGTCATCTAGATGATTCACATATATGCATTCTATATGAAATGCATATCGGTAAAGAATCTGGTTTCTATGTTTCATAGGTATGGTGTAAATCAGGTGATTACATAAAGAAGACACATGGATCCCATATGTCATCTAGATGATTCACATATATGCATTCTATATGAAATGCATATCGGTAAAGAATCTGGTTTCTATGTTTCATAGGTATGGTGTAAATCAGGTGATTACATAAAGAAGACACATGGATCCCATATGTCATCTAGATGATTCACATATATGCATTCTATATTAAATGCATATCGGTAAAGAATCTGGTTTCTATGTTTCATAGGTATGGTGTAAATCAGGTGATTTCATAAAGGAGCCATATTTATACCATGTAACATCTACATGTTTAACAGATCTCCATTCTATATGAAATGCAGATTGTCAAACAATCTGGTATCTATAAAGGACACGCATAGTGTTAGATAGGCTAGTTACATAATAATACATGCCATATGAATGCCAATGTCATGTGAGATTAGAAATCCAGCATAAAGGCAGGTTGCTCCATACATGGCATAATCTAACTCAGATCTATAGTTATTTCAGATTTAAAATTTAGAGCTGGTTAGATCCGGACTTGGGGACCTTCAGAGGCCATAGGGACCTTATCCCAATCAAACGTGATAAGGTCTAACATTTGAACTTCAAATAATAATGTAGGCCTACTTTGGACACATTGAAGGTGAGCTGCCGTGTGGCACGCATCGTTACAATCAGTTGTGTACCAGTGTGTTGCGATAAAATTTGTCTACCGATTATTCTGATTTAATGTGTGTGCGTGCGTGCGTGCGTGTGTGTGTGTGTGTGTGTGTGTGTGTGTGTGTTTCACAAATGGTGATGACGAGACATCATTTTATAAGGGCTTCACAGCGGACTTTATACTTTTCATATTTTGGCCATCAGTCGATTGAGGGACTGATGTAATTCGTGAAATCGGTGGAACTTAAGAAATCACTCCATAAGAATATACTCCAATCAACATCGATAGAATCTGCGTCCCATTTTTATGGCTTGCATATAAACATGATCTAGACCCGGGCGTCTAACGCAACTGGGTCCGCAATATCTTTTTGTGGCTAGTGACGGTCTCCAGAATTTCTCAAATATTTTTTATCGAAAAGTTGGGATGTAATGTAATTCTTCGAAATTCCTCAGTGCCACACAAAAGCCACGACAGGGAGACCATGCAACTAATTCATCGGCGTTACGTACTTACTTCGTGTGTCTAACGGCTATCGTCCCTTGGGTCGATGATGTAATGGCAAAGGACGGTTGGACGGGCATGGGACATGGTCTCAATATAAGACTACACACTGACACACGCACACGCGCGCAGGAATAACTTAGGCAGGTGCACTCGATAGACAAAGACTGCTGCAACATAGCTGAACACAGCTTATTATAGGCCAAATACACAGCTTCTTATAATGAGCATGTAGGCCATATTACAGCTGAGGGGGTATTCAGCGAATGCAGATGTCTGCTATCGTCCCTTGGGTCGATGATGTAACTAGCAAAGGCCGTTTGGACGGGCCTGGAGGAATGGTCTCAATTTCGGGCTTTTGGGGTTTCTTAAAATTCGGTTTATATAGGAGGTTCCTATGTATACAAGCTTACATACATGTGCATACAAGCTTACATGCATGCATACATACAAACCTTCATACATACATGAATATAGGCACACCTAAATACATACGTACATATATACATACATAATACGCACATACATACAAACATGCATACACACATATATGCATGCATACATATATGCAAAATGCATGCATGCCTACATACATATGTATACACATATGCATACATGTCATACATACATTTGAACTTCAAGTGTTAGACATATTTTTTTACTACAGCCAATATATGGGTGTGATTACTTGTATATTGGGAATATATCTTATTGACACAAAACCACATAGAATCCAGATGGAAACAGCTGGAATAGAGGTACCCGATTGGATCTGACAGACATATGAATAAAACATAGTATACCTATGTTTTGCGAAGTGCACTACATGTGTATTAGATGTCGGTTAGCCTTCTCCGACCTATGTGGACTAAAACTGGTCAAGAGGTCTTTATCAAATATTACTTCCATGTGGATACCACATGGAATAGAGTGTATGTGTGTGTGTGACTCTGTGTGTGTGTGTGTGTGTGTGTGTGTGTGTGTGTGGGTGTGTGTGTGTGTGTGTGTGTGTGTGTGTGTGTGTGTGTGTGTGTGTGTAGGTGTGTGTGTGTGTGTGTGTGACTCTGTGTGTGACTCTGTGTGTGTGTGTGTGACTCTGTGTGTGTGTGTGTGTGTGTGTGTGTGTGTGTGTGTGTGTGTGTGTGTGTGTGTGTGTGTGTGTGTGTGTGTGTGTGTGTGTGTGTGTGTGTGTGTGTGTGTGTGTGTGTGTGTGTGTGTGTGTGTGTGTGTGTGTGTGTGAGAGAGAGATTTGGTGATGATGGGAAACTTTTATAAGGGCTTCGCAGAGCACATCCGTGCTCTAAGTGCATTATTTGTCAATTGTATGCCGATATGCGGCAATACTAAGCCTACAGACCCTGATTGTCTTGGATATGCAGAGCCTGAAGTTGAAAAGAATCCAACGGCCAGCCTATCACCACCCGGGCCATCCCAACGCCATTTCGACCATTAACCTAAGGGGCCACAGGCCTAACAATCGGCTCTGACCAATGCGTCCTTGTCCTATTTAGCTACAACCGTAATTAAAGAGCCTTTTATATAGGAGGTTCCTATTTAGAAGACCACGATGTGCGCCTCTATATTCATTCATTTTGAAAACTTAATATCGCGCCCCCTCAAGGTGCCTACTCACAAGCGCTACCAGCCCAACCACGGCACGCATAAACTGGCCTTCAGTAACTTATTTACTTTCAGCCATTTTGTTTGTTTGTACCGAAAATGTAGGTCCTGGTTTTGTACAAACATGCAGACTATAAAGACAAGAAATTGTCTAAATAACTGTCGCAAGCAGGTTATTGGGGTTGTCGGTACATCATGTAACGATGCTAACATATTTATACACAAACATCGACAACTTTATTAAAACGGTATGGATGGTCTGGCCTAGCGTGGCGCGCATGAATACACCATCTGAGCTTCCATTAGTGCTCAGCCGCCATAACGGTCATGTGACACTTAATGCGACGATTTTAAAACAAAAATTGCAATGGATAATAAAACAGACATGCAATAAACATATAAGCAAGGACGCATGTTAGCAATCTTGACGCAGGTTATGCGCCCCTTGGCAAGATACTGGGAGAAGACAGTAGAGGTTTAGGTAGCTAAAGTAATAATAGTGTGCTTTAGTCGAATGGGATTAGATCTGCATTAAGCGCGTCGAGTTGTACATAGGCAGGATTCGAATCCAAGGGGCAAAAACAATTGGGGGCAGAGGGACAATATAAAGTTTTACAGGAGTAAAGTTATTTACTTAAAATTAAGTATTCACTTTTAATAATGTTTCCATACAGGACTTACTTACTTACTTTTGATCTAAGTACGTTAGTAAGTAAGTAAGTATATCCCTTATTGAACCAACACTAGCCGCACTTTGGTTTACGTGTACATGAAAGTTTTATCAAGTAGGGCCTTCCATCTATATTCCCAGCGTTGCTGGTTGACAGCTTTATTATGAAAGTAGGCACACTACAAATTCTGTACATTCTGTTACTTCTTTTAACGCCATTCAGTAGGCCTAATCGCAATCTCGACATTTCTGTAGTGCTAAGATTAGATTTGTCAAGTTGCTTGTACTTGCTCCCCTCCCCCTCCCCCCATAATCTGACCTCTCTTCCCTTGCCTATAAGCTTTTGACCAGGTTTCTTGAATACTAGGTGGCCCTGTTAAGCGGGATCAAGATCCCTTTTGGGTCTCCTCTTGTTGCCAAAGTTCAAACTTTTATGTTGTATTTTCCTTGTACTTCAAATGGCTTCAATAAAAGGATTGATTGATTGATAGATTTTTAACTACGATTTCACTCTAATAAAAAGCGAGAGTAAACTTCTGTTTAACGACACTATGTCATAATAATAATAATAATAATAATAATAATAATAATAATAATAATAATAATAATAATAATAATAATAATAATAATAATAATAATAATAATAATAATAATAATAATAATAATAATAATAATAATAATAATAATAATAATAATAATCTTCGTTTAATATATTCAAACTGGCAACAACGCAGTATGATTACAAATCAGTACATGTTATGCGATAAATCTTAACTACTAACAGAACAGACAGCCTGCAATACACGGCGCAATTTGCAGCCTACAAAGCATGTCCGCCTATGGGACTCGATTTCTGTACCTCTCGCACTCTACGCCAGATGTTATCCAATGCGCTATCGGGCCCCCCATGAAGAAGCTTAGTGTATTACGGTAACTGTATAGGGCCTAGCTAGAAAAGGATAATCAATTGATGTTTTACAATATAAACTAGTGTCATTAATTATTATTATAATCAAATGTACTGTAACAGAATAGCCTGCTACAGGTTTCTTGCTAGGTTATCAGACCTGCTAAGATATGCGCTATATAAATGTTGTCACTAGGCGGCGCTAATTATTGTGGACGATGGCCGTGCGGGCATAAAGAGGTCGTTGGCGGGTAGAGTTGGTTTCAAGAAATTTCTCGGAGGCAAATTTCAAGAGTAAATCGAATTAGTGTAGTTGAATTTAACGGTAAACTGAGAGGTTCGGTCTTGGAGCTTCAGATGGAATGTGTTTGGTCCATTTGAAGATTTTTGCCGAAATTGTGATCTTCGAAAAGCATCGCGTGAGACATCCGCCATTTTCAGAGGTAAGAACGGTCTTGCCGCTAGCCCTCGTTGACACGGGGTCAGCCCGAATCCCCGAAACCCGAATCCCCGAAAACAATATCGCCCGGATCCCAAAAAAATCGATTTTCGGTATTAAATCTATATTCTATATCATATCGAGATACACCAAGGCCACGCTAGGTCTATGTCATGTATAAGAGTTTACAATTTAACTTTGAATAGTTTTCGGGAGTTCAGCCGCTTTCTATAAAACTCTTTTCGGGAATTCGGGCTTTTCTGTATTTTCAGCGTTTTCGGGGATTCGGGTTTCGGGGATTCGGGCCGGACCCGTTGACACACAGGAGTTCTTCTGTAAAAATGTTCAGGCAGTATAAATTTTCTCTCCTGAACGAAATTTCCTTAGAAACCAAGTGCTCCAGATTATGTTGGGCCCGATATTCTGATTTCCCTTATAATCCCTAGTTAAATTTTTGTAGCTTCGTTCCGTGTATTGGTTTGATACAGTAGAGCAGTGCTGTCCAACCTTTTTGGCAACGTGGGCCACCGAAAAAATAATTCTTGAAGCCGAGGGCCGCACCAGTAAACTCAAAAGCAAAGACTACAATTTATTGATAATTATTAACTGCCTTACAATTTATTATGGCAATAATTATGCAATGATCAATGAATAACAGCATGTATGTATGACATGCTTTATATAGTTCAGTGCAATATAGTATATCAATATCAGTGGGTGGGGAGATGGTTGGCACGAAGATTAGAAGGACGTGGGTTCGATACCCGCTAGCCCCGTAAAGGTTGATTTAGCCTTTTCACCCCTACACTCCCTAGGGAGCAAATGTACAATGAGCAGTAGGACAGATGGGCGACCTGCAGGCTGCCATCCAGTTAAATTCAACTCCTTTTAAACTTATTATCATCTGTTATTAGCAGTAGGACAGATGGACGACTTGCAGGCTGCCATACAGTTAAATTCGACTCCTTTTAAACTTATTATCATCTGTTATTAGCAGTAGGACAGATGGACGACTTGCAGGCTGACATGCAGTTAAATTCGACTCCGGTTAAACTTGTTGTCATCTGTTACTACTATATCATGTAATTTTACTGCATACTTTTCTTTTTGAATTTAATAAATGAATATTATTATTATTATTAATCTTAATTAATTATTAATAATAAATGTTCAAGCATGTTTCAGTCAGATATTTGGCCTTGAATTGTGCATTCAATTCTTTTTATTTGCGGCTTGTAATCAGCTCAGGTGGGCCATTTAAAATCGGTTTGCGGGCCACATGTTGGCAGTGGAGAAATACAGTGACGTGTGATTAATTAAGATATACTGCATTGATATTCTGTTGATATAGAGCATTTAGAGTAGAAAGATGATTCTCGGATGTGGACAGATTATAATTCATTTCTGTGTAGTTCAATGTGAAATTTGATTTTAAATAATTGAATTTATTTATCATGGGCCAAATCAAATTTTGGACTATATCATGTTAAAATCAGTAGCAAGGGAGGCATTTATTTATGCAATACTCGCGTGAGATCCTAATTGAGATAGTTGAGAATTCCTCAAGTTAGGGTGAGGTAATATGTCATTCATCGAGGGTTCGAATCCCAGAAGTGGAAAGTAACGTCAATCCCCGAGTTTGGTCAGACTGAAAACCCCTTTGAAAGGCGAGGAAATTAATAGTGAGAAGCACAAAAGAAACCTGAGAGACCGCCAGGGGCGACACTTATCTCCTGCTCGGAGATCACGAATGTCACCAATGGCCATCTGGTACTAAGACGGAGCAGATTCAAAACCAGAACTGACCGAGGAATTGAGTGTTTCCTCTAGGTTACGTCGAAGTGAGCACATATTCGCCCGAGCCCCTATTTACTCTGGTGATAGATGGCGACCATCGAATATACTGGAGTCTCGCCAACAGAAATCCCCATACAGTGCACAAGAGCCCTGTGCGATAGCGTTAGTGCTAATTTGTTGTCTGAAAATGATGTTGGCGAATATTTATAGCAAAAAATAAAAATCGAGAATTTTTCCTTTGTAAACATTATAAGTTGCATTTCATTAGTTTCATTATTGATTAATGGTGGGTGTAATTCTTACGACGGTAGAGAAGTAAATGGCATTTCTGTAATGATTCTAATTTCTGTTTATAATCTTTTGTTTCTTTTGCTTTCCTTATAGGCTAATTGTGAGCTTTCAAGAGGACATTGAAACTTATCGCTTTAATCCACTCAAATTGGTAAAAAATTTACTCTTTTAACAGTCAAGTTTTAGTTTCAGATGTGCATTGCAGTGTATGTTTAGAGAGTAGAGTAATTATGAAACAAAACTGCCAACTGGCTGAAGTTTTGGATGGGTACAACGTGTTAGATTATTTGCTTGATGATTTTGTTTGGATATATTTATGATTTGACTTGGTGCCAAAGGTGAAATGCCCTAATAGCTAATACACCATACCTGTAATTCTTACAACACCTGGCCACCGTTGTCCCTGATAGTCATGATTGAACTATATACATCTTACATGAGCAATGTCTTGTTCCTAATTGGTGTTGACACTTGCTCATTGGGCCGTATTTGGCCAGAGTGGCCAGTGTTTTGTTAATTCCAAGTAACAATGTTTCTTCATGTGATGTGACCAGAGTCTGGTGTTTAATATCAGCAATTTGGATCATGTTCCACCGCATAAGGTTGTCAGCTCGTTGCCTAAATACGAGTAAACGCATTGTTACTGGACAATGGCCATAATTTGCTCAGCTACAATGGTATTTTAAGCCAGTCCGCTCTATCGGACCACCTGGGGCTAGTTACCTATGACATGGATATTTAGCTACCCATTTGTACCGCTTAGCTTCCCATTATTTGGCTGTTGTTCAATCACATTTTGTGAGTCGTATTTAATTAAGTAAATGTTTTTTACTTACTTATATAGCGAATTGCCTTATGATATGTGGCATGTAGGTAGCGGTTCTCTGTTAAGCAAAGTCAGTGTCAGCCATATTGTTTATATATATACAGGCACTCAGTCTGCGTGATTACCCATGTATGTATGTATGTATGTATATATGCATGTATGTATATGTGCATGTATATGTGTACGTATCAACTTTAACTTTCAAAATACCTCTGCTGTTATTTGACTGTGGATCACTGTATCCTATTTAGTCTTGCACGGTCCTTTGGCACTCCTCATGTACAGAGCATGTGCATATCATCTGTCATTTTACTTATCTTTCATGGTCACACCTTGCAAGCAACTCTGTTTAAGGTTGATCCTTTTTTCGATCAGCATCTGCTGGAAAGCCTGCTATTCCTCGTACATGTCTTGTCTTTGCCCGGCGCATTCATTCTCAGTTGCCATTCCCTCCATCGAGAATTCTCTACCTATTCATGCTCGCAATTTTCGTAGCGAGACTGTCTTTCACTCTAAACTGAAAACTTGGCCCTTCCGGTGTTTTAATGGTCACCTGGCTTCAATGTGCACTTCAGAATTTCGTAAGGAGAGCACTATCAAATTATAGCTGTATTGTATGTATGTGTGCATGTATGCACGTTTGAATGTAACTATGTCTGTGTGTCTTTATGTATGTATGTATGTATGTATGTATGTATGTGTAGTTGTTTTAATGTATATTTATTTCAATGTATATTGTTTCCATGCAAATATGTGTATGAATGAAATTTTTATCTTAATAGGTTTTTATTATCTTTTATGTGGGATCACATTACTAGAGTAAAATTTCTTTGATTAAAAATGTATGGTAGCATGGCAGGTATATATGAAGACAATGCAGAAGACAGTTGGGTGCTGAATTGGCCTGCAATGTGCCATGTTTGGCAACTGACATGGGCCCATGTTTGTTAACTGCTGCAGTGTTTTTGGTTTTCCCAGTCCTGGACCAAGGATAAAGGTAATGCTAAGACACAACATGGTTAAACTACACACACGAGGCTGTTTCAGAATATAGAGCATAGCTCATATTCAGGAATTATTATTATTATTATTTTTACTATCCATTTATTAAGTGCCGTATCTAGTGATCAAGCATCAGTCGATGGCACTGAGCAATGTGATTGAAGGACTTGCTGAAGGTCCATACACAGTCACCATCTCTGTAGCCTTCGACGCATACTCTTCGTGTTGCTTGGCAAGCGCTCTAACAAAATGGCTTCTATTTTTTCCCACAACTTTCACAGGCACTGCAAATATATAATACACACATGGTTGTGACAGAGTATAGCTACTATTGAGCAATTATTATTATTATTATTATTATTATTATTATTATGCATTTACTAAGTGCCATATCTAATATCTAATTGTGGTCGAAGGTCTTGCTGAAGGTCCCAACACAGTAATCATCTCACGAGGCAAGCAGATGTTTATTATTTAACAACTGAGGCTAAATCTTCAATGTCATAAGTCACATGCACTTATTTAGAATTGCTCTACAGAAATATTGACGATGTGGCTTCTTGGCTTCTTGTCACTCATATTTGATCTATAACTTAAAACGTGTTCAACAGGTGTGTTAGATGCAGGCACAATCAATGCGCTAAACACTGGCTCATATAGTTTTCTCGAGAAAAGCGTTGCTGCTTTTTAGCAGAAGAAACAATCACTTTCACCATTTGAAGTCACCGTGCAGTTTTTTGACAAAACTTATGCTTAGCAGTAAAGTTTTGAATATTGTTGGCTCAATTTTAACAATTATCCATCTAATTCTGGTCACCACAGGAGAAATGCCAAAATGTCCAAACCATATGAGCTAATGACTAAAAGCTGACTGGTAACCTATCTGAGTATCCTTAAAATCCTGTCAGTTCATATGCTGTATGTTTGCATTTAACAAAACTTTTTTCATATAAAGTTTTGAGAACAAGTACTGCAAGGACTGAACTGATCAAGACTGGCCAACAGTTATTGATGGTATTGACTGCCTCTTCAAACTATGTTGGACTTTTAATATTTGAAAGTTTCAAGTACAGGATTTATTAAATTAAATACAGAAAATTCCCCAACTGTTTCAGAAGTCTGTAGGCTGCCATAGTATTAAACCTGATGACATTTTTCTGTGACTTGGGTGAATAACTACATATTTCTGCTTATCTATGTGTATATAATTTTTTATGTTTCTGCTTTGTTAAAATAATAAATGTTGGTGGATTTTTTTAATTCTTATGTCAGAAATAGATGTTGATATGTATGTATTTATTATGTATATATATACATTAATTTTTATTTGTGTATGCATATACAATTATATACGTATCATCATCATCAATAACCGTGGGCTCAGCGCCCATAGGTGTCTGATGCCCTCCTGACGATATCTCTCCACTCCTGTCCAGTGCCAAGTGGCCCAGCTCATGGAGACTTGCTCCACACCATTCTTCAATGTCATCTGTCCATTCTCTGTTAGGTCTTCCTCTTGTGTTTCTGCGTTCCATTATTCCATAAACCAAAGTTTTAATTTTTCTGCCCCCTTCATTCTGCAGATATGTCCAAACAGCCTGAGCTTTATCCAAAAAGCTCTTTGCTTGAGATTTTAGGTCAGACTGATTTTTCTGTATAATTCCTCATTCCTGATATTCTGCGTTCATGCTATTCTAAGGATATTATGATGGATTTTCATTCAAATGCTGACACACTTATACACATAAAAACTGGCATATATATGCACACATATTTATATATAGTGTGCTCAATAGTGTAGTGATTAGCGTCCTAGACTGCCAATCGAGAGGTTGAGGTTTCAAATCCCCGTCAGGGCAGACATTTAGTTCATGATTTCTGTTCAACCTGTGCCCCTAGCCAACTCGGCTATAATGAGAACACTGATCACACATGGTCAGTGGGAAAATGAGATGGTGAGGGAGAGGATTGGTTGAGGCTAAAAAAATGAAGTTGCCAACAGTTCATAGCTATGGTTGCCTCAGGGCTAGCTTAAAGGAGTGCTCTTCTTATATGGGTAAAATAATCATGTGGATTTAATTTTTTGACATATGTATGTGTAAACATGTATCCATATTATATATATATATCTATATATATAACAGTTAAATGCATAAACATGTATAAGGTTTTATAATACATGTAATATATATGTATAGGAATATGTAAATTCTTGACCTGTTTTCAGACAAAATGGTCAGTTTCTTTTCATTGACAAATTCTTCCATCCAAATTCTACACCTATCATGGACTACTTTCTGCCAACTGCCTAACAAAACCGGTCTTGACACCATTCCTACTTGGTTTCTAAAGAGTGCTCTGATGTCCTGGGTCTGTAATATATGTCCTGTAACATATGTTACACTGATTATCAATTTGCACGAGGGATGCCTTCCATCTGCATTTGCTCAGCCATAGTTCATCCTCTGCTTAAGAAACCTCTTGCCTCTCAAATTACAGGCCAATCTCAACCTTGAATTTTACATTTAAAATCCTTGAATGCATGCAAACTCATCTATCATCAAACTCATCTCCCGTTTTCAGACTGCATATCCTAAGTTTCACTCAACGGAATCTGCACTTCTTACTGTTCATAATGACATCGTATGTTCAGTGGACGGGGTAAGGTAACAGCACTTGTTCTACATGACTTGTCTGTTACATTTGCTACGTCTTCATCGTCTCAAGCACTGCCTTGGGATATCTGGTCCTGCACTAAATTGGTTTATTACTTACCTTAGTCCATGCACTCAGTGTATTTAAATGGTAATTATTCCTCTAGGACTTTGTTGGCATGTGGTGTTCCACAGGGTTTTGTGCTTGGTCCTGTTTTGTTTACATTTCATACCACTTGGCACAGTGCTGGAAAATCATTCGCTGGGCTATCATTTCTATGCCGGTGATACTAAAATCTACATTTTAATTTGACAGTCTGTCATGGTCCTTAAAGTCTTGCAACTTAAAGTCTTGGGTGGTGGCCTCTAAACTCTAACTGATCAAACAATGAACTTCTGTTACTGGGCACTCCACAGCAGCTTTAAAAATATGATCAGCTTTAGTCATTGAAACTGGGTGACTCAATTTGTTAAGCTGGCAGACGCTTCTTGTAGCTTAGGCATTGTTTTCATTTCTACCATGTCTCTCACTGGTCGTGTAAACAGTATTGGTAAGTCGTCATATACGTTCATTCGTGACATGTCTGCAAGGATATCTCTGGTTGCCAGTTGCCTAGATTACTGTAGCTCTCTTCTTACTAGTATCAATAGGTGAAACATGCCTAAGCTGCTGAGATTTAAGAACTCTTTGGCTAGAGCCATAACTAATACATCCAAATTTGAACATATAACCCATGTGCTGAAATCTTTGCATTGGCTTCCTGTTCAGCAAAGAATTATTTTCAAATTGGGTCTCATGGTTTACAAATTCTGGCCAGCAACAATACTTAAAACCAGTTCTTATTCTCCAGACTTGTCATTATTCAGCGAGGTCATTATCTTAGTGGGGTCATACCAAAATGAAGAACTGTTTTTGGTGAATGAGTTTTTTGGTTGCTGGACCTATTTTTTAGAATTCTGCCCCTGTGTCTTTTTACTCTGTCCAGCCAGCCCCTTGTGTCATTTCGTTCTCAAATTAAAACTTACCTCTTTCAAATTGCTTATCCATCATAGGCTGTATCTCTGTCTTATGGACTGATCTTCTGGATATTGACCTGATAATATTAGGCTTGGTTTGATGTGCCATCGGTTGATGCTTTGTGCTTAAGACACCGGCACAGTAGAAGTTACTAATTACAATTATATGTATATATATATTTAGTTATGTCTGATACATACTTATATAATTATACGTGTGTAATGTAATTGAATTAATTAATAAACATCAGAAAAAGTTAAATTCATACTCTGCTGTGTATTCATTTCTTAATGAACTCATCTTTTCTTCACCTATGAAAGCTGTTTCCTTGACATTATTCTTACAACTCTTCTGAAAAAGTGCTCTGTGCTCAATCATTGTCAATAATTAACTTCTTTTTTGGGGTGAAGCATCTGGTTTTTAATTTTGTGTTAACTTTTTGTTGCATTGTAGGAGCCGTAAAACATGAAGTTTGCCAGTAACGGACAATGAAGTCTGACTTAAATGTGCTGCAGTCTTTACAAACTCTGATGACAGAGAAAGAGAAATCAACCTAGTCTGACGAAAGCATGATCGATTGCAGCTAGGATATCACTGTAACTCTGAGGAACATGCCCCAGAATAAACTCTTATGTTGGACACAGGATTGCATTCAATCTTGAGGGAACATGTGTTCTTTTCTTGTCTGTCATTTCTTGTCACGAGGCGGTTAGTCGGACTTCTTTTTGGTTGACGTTAATGACCTCTTCATCAACTTATGTTTTTGATAGCTGTAAAACTGTATTAATATGATATTAACCGATCAACAATTCGATGGGCACTGTTAAGTTGGTGATCATTAATTGGAATGTCTTGGTTACTTATTTTATTGCTTTGGTATTTTAATTTGTGGGCATAGTGTGCATTAAGGGGTGTAATACTTCTCTGCATATTGTGTTCTTATAACCTCAATTTTTATATTTTACAATTAAGAAATTGAGTGATGAATTTGTGGGTGCATACTTGAGTATATAAATTTATAAAATATTAGGCTGGTCAAGAAGACATCAGAGCTATAGATCTCAACCTTATCAGATGTTTATGTGAACTGAAATGCGGTAAAGCTGCAGGTTTTGATGGCATGCCATAGAACCTGAACAACTGTTCTGTACTCACCCAATACAGTTAGGTCTTTGCTAACATTACTATTTGCAGCAGAGTGCATTATGGATATGTACCAATGATTTTGGTTGAGGCGTAATAATTCCTCCTGTGAAAACTAAAGATGTGATCTGTCTTGTAGCAGCTATTGTGATATAACACTTAGTGGAAATATTGCGAAGTTTGAGGTGTGTCTTTTTGAGCTGTATGGCTGTTATCTGTGTTCTTCTGGCCTTCAGTCTGGATTCATGAAGAAAACTGGTTGCGATAGAGCAATTTATACAGAACTTGAGGTCTACTGTTGAGTAAATCAAAATGTTTGTGTTTGAAAGTAATGATGAAGAATATTCCACACAGATTTTTGATAAGTTTGATACACTGGTTTAGTAGATGGTTGCAGCTGTAGGATGGAATTGTGTATTTTCTAGAATATTCAAATTAGTTTGCAGTGTCAGACAAGGAGGGGTGTTATCCCTATCCTATTTGTTGTTTTTGTGGATTACACTGTTAATCTGATAGATAGAATGACTTCTATGTAGAAAATAATTGTTACTTGTGAATTAGAGTATCCTATATGGATATGAAGTTCGGTATAACAAAATCTGTGGTGCTCAGGATAGTTGGTGCCCATAAATATTTGTGTATGCGTTTGCCATTAGGGTTTGAGTTTGCCATGTGTTGAAAAGCAAAATACTTAGCAATTATACTGTGACAGTTGATGTGCAAATGTCATTTTGACTGCTGGAGACAGTTTAAACCATAGGCGTAGACTCTGGGAGGGCAGCCGGGGCACGTGCCCCCAAATAATTGAGATGGACTGTACATTTAATGCAAAAAGTGTAGAATGAATAACGAAATGCCCCCAATATGTTGGACAAGTTTACGCCAGTGGTTTAAACTGAGCCTAAGTGAAATAATTTGAAAATTTTACAAGTCTGATAATAATAGCTTTTTAAACGACACATGGATGAAATTGTTCTGTTGCATTTATTCAAAACACATTGTGAGCCACTACTTGTATTTACATGTGAATGTATTTCATTTACCATCAGTAAGTATGCAAGGTTGACAAATGCATGGAACAGAATATTTTGAAGGTTTTTGAAAGTAAATAACACAATGATTGATGGGTGCTTTCATATATGTTGGTTGTTTACTGCTTCAGGCTGACTTTGATGTTAGGCAGTATTGTCCAAGTTAATGGTGTCATGAGAAATGGTTCCAGACAAATGGTTCACGATCATCCAGCTTCTAGTTTGAGCTATATTTTCATCGAGAATCAGGCTTCTAGTTTGAGCTTTATTTTCATCCATCTTCCAGCTTCTAGTTTGAGCTATATTTTCATCATCGCTGATCCAGCTTCTAGTTTGAGCTATATTTTCATCGCTCATCCAGCTTCTAGTTTTATGAAAATAGAGCTCAAATGCTTTTTCGTAGTCCAATGTAAACAAAACACAACCTAGAAGCTGGAAGATTGTGAACCATTTGTCCATGAACCATTTGTCGTGAAACATTTGTTGTGGAACCGTTAATCTACAGTACTAAAACTACTAAATGAACTACAAGCATTATTTGTACAACAACAAAAAGATACTTTGTGAAATCTATGATATATTGAAAAATATTAACATTGGTGACTTAAGGATAAATGTTTATGAAAGGCATTTGCTTATCAGATAGTTGAGCTGCTTATTTTTTATCACTGATGTGTATATTTTTTCTGTTATTTCTCCTTTGTATAGAGGATATTATTTTGTGTTGATCATATGTGGTGAAATAAAGTTTATTCAAAATGGAAACTACATAAGCAGACTACATGTGTTTTATATGTTGTGCATATGTTGTAGATGTCCTGATTACTTACAGAAGATGCATGCATATGGATGCTATATAGACCACAGTGGTTTACTGTTTAGCATGCAGATTGCTAAACCATTTGGTATCTGTATAGTATACATGTGGTGTAGATAAGCTAGTTATATATAGGAACTATATATATTGCATATGGCATGCAGATTGGTACATCATCTGGTATCTATATAACAAACATATGGTGTAAACCACCTAGTTACATATAGAAACTTTATAGATTCTATATAGTATGCAGATTGGTAAAGGATCTGGTATCTATATTGAATACATATGGCATAGATCAGCTAGTTACATATAGAAACAATATACATTCTATATAGTATGCAGATTTGTAAAGGATCTGGTATCTATATTGAATACATATGGCATAGATCAGCTAGTTGCATATAGAAACAATATAGATTCTATATAGTATGCAGATTGGTAAAGGATCTGGTATCTATATGGTAAACATATGGCATAGATCACCTGGTGCCATATGCATGACATATGGATACCATTTGAAGCCCAGATGGCTTGGACATATGCATTCAATATGGGCTGTCGGGTGCAAACCAGATGAATCTAGGGATCCCTGCCATATTGGATCGCATATGGCATACATACGTTGTAGATCAGCTAGTTACATATAGAAACAATATTGATTATATATAGTATGCAGATTGGTAAAGGATCTGGTATCTATATTGTATACATATGGCATAGACCAGCTAGCTACATATAGAAACAATATGGATTCTATATAGAATGCAGATTGGCAAAGGATCTGGTATCTATGTGGTAAACATATGGCATAGATCATCTTGTGCCATATGTATGACGTATGGATACCATTTGAAGGCCAGATGGCTTGGACATATGCATTCAATATGGGCTGTCGGGTGCAAACCAGATGAATCTAGGGATCCCTGCCATATTGGATCGCATATGGCATACATACTTTGTAGATCAGCTAGTTACATGTAGAAACAATATGGATTCTATATAGAATGCAGATTGGTAAGGATCTTGTATCTATATGGTAAACTTATGGCATAGATCAGCTAGTTACATATAGAAACAATATAGATTCTATATAGAATGCAGATTGGTAAAGATCTGGTATCTATATGGCATACATATGGTTTAGATGACGTGGTGCCATATAGATACCATATGCATACCATTTGAAGCCCAGATGGCTTGCACATATGCATTCAATATGGGCTGTCGGGTGCAAACCAGATGAATCTAGAGATCCCTGACATATGGCATCCCATATGAAGCCCATATGGTTTCCATATTACATTGCTGTTGGGGTACCTGCAGCCGAAGATGAAGCAGTTTACGGGACAGACCAACTTTGAAGACTCTTAGCACCATGAAGACATAGAGTAATAAGGTTAACATTTGTTACATAGAGAGTGAACTATATGCAGATAACAGAAATGTAAAATATTTGCAATTGCTTTTGTCGTCTTCACTGCTACAATACCACAAATATTGCAGATTTAAGCTAGCAAGTGCGTTTTTCGCCACTTTTACAACAATATTAGTGGGAAACTATTTGTTTCAATTCAGAATAAGTTACAGAATCAGAAAGTACACAAAAGGTTGTACAAAATCACAAAATTTTGCAAGCCTCTGTGCACCCATTCCCGAGATACTGGCCTCTGAATATGTCACCAACTTCACACATGGCGTGAGTGCTTCAAACCTACCCTTCATAATCCATTACCTTCAGCCGTACCATGCAGATAGGCCTACATGGTGATAGGCTTCTGAAAATTTTAGTATGATGTACAAACATATCAAACTACAAAATACCAAAATTACAGCCAAATCCGAGTAAGGTCGGTGATTTCACATGGACTGACTCATCTTCGTTACTGCCAATAGCTAGGCCTACGTATTGTGCATTCAGTCAGATAATTGTGTGTAAAAAAATTTCCTCAAGTGAGAATAATACAGAAAATCTTCCAGTGTTTCAGGGCTTCCTTCTGCATCAAACGATGCATTAACAATCTTTATACTACTTTTTTCTAGGTCTGCTGCCCGGTTACTGCACTACTTGTTCAAGTTGCGTTATGTCAGCTACGATGTTCAGTATTCATTGCTAAACTAGGAAGGCATTTCAGTAGCTTAGTAAGTAAGAAAACAATCTGAGGTTAAACAGGTCTACTTATTGAAAGCATATTAAAGAGCTAAAGTCGCGCGGTCCTATAATTATTGTATTTTAGTTTATTATAATAGTTATAATAGTTTAGTTTAGTTATAATAGTTTATTATAATAGTTATTATAATAATATTATAATAGTTTATTCTGCGAGAGGCGCTTTATAATTTATTGAAAGCATATTACAGAGCAAAAGTCGCGCGGTCCTATAATTCTAACAGAAAGCCAAAAGAGGTCGCTGGGCGACGCCTGCAGTCAATTAGAAACTGAATCGAATGATCAGTTAAAAGCTTTAGCGATATGTAAACAACAGAAGAAACAATAATTGAAGTCAGAGTTCTAACATTGATGAAATTTCTTTTGAACCATGTAAAACCCATGCTGTTGACTGTATAATAATAATAATAATAATAATAATAATAATAATAATAATAATAATAATAATAATAATAATAATAATAATAATAATAATAATAATAATAATAATAATAATAATAATATTGAATTGCTTGGAGTAGGCTACTCACCCCTGTTAGTCGCAGGCTTTTGAAGGTGCGATATTTTCATTGGTTTTAAACGTTTCTGGATCATTTACTGCACATAGCTTGTTTCTGCTGGAGGATATTCGCACGGAGGCCTCTCCGGCGTGAACGGTTTGTCACTTTTCTGTTGTTATGAGACATTTTGAGGGCCTTTTTGTCACCAAATTTTGAGGTGAGCGATGATACAACATGAGCCTATAAATAGATCACCATGCTGAGACGATCCAGTCAATCACAGCCCAGCCAATCACGATCCGACGCTGATTCGTACACGCAGAACAAAGTAAACAAAGCCAGCGGTGTTTGCAGCAGGTGCTTGGCAGTCAGGCAATTACACCTGCGAGACGGCTCAGTTCATTTACATGGGCCACGGAACAATCCCTGCCCTGGCTCGCGACTGCCTCCTCTGGCCTCGGCCTGTGCGTCGGCTTCGCAGGAGCAGGGAACGGAGTTGGATAGCGCCCTACGGTCGGGCGAGGACGTCGAGTTGGAGGGTCGAGGGGGACCGGCCCCGCTGGATCCGGATCCGCCTCTCGCGTCTGGGACGGAGGTGATGGCGGAGGTCTTCGTTGCTGAGGAGGGCTCTGACGTCGCTGGGTTTGCCGGGCACCCGTGTTTGAGAGGCAGCAAAGTGATGAAGAATATCCCGAGGGGAGCCAGATTCGTATGCTCGAGCACACTGGTCGACATCCTGCAGATGATCATTGACAACCCTGATCGACCTGAAGCTTGGGGCCGACTTTTGCATTTTGCTTCAAACATCCTGGTGCAGCCTCGGCGGGCGGGTCGCAGACGCAACATGGCCAACACGGTGAAGAAGCGCATCGAAAACCGCGATTTCCTGAGGACTGAGGACGTAGAGGGACAGGAGACTGATTACGAGAGGGGACGCGCCAGTACCAGGGACCTTTTCCTGGCGGCAGTCAACGCCAAATTGGAGGAGGGAAACATCAGAGCAGCCTCCCGCATCCTATGTAGCCAGGACTACCCTGTCAAGGCTACATACGCCACCTTTGCAGAAATGCAAGAGAAACATCCGCCTGACAAATGGGAGTCTAACCTGGCAAACTTGCCGGACGCAACACGGACAGCGCCTTTTCAGGTCTCGGAGAAGGAGGTGGTTGACGCGGTGCGGTCTTTCCCGGCTGGATCCGCGGGGGGGGGGCCAGATGGGCTCAGACCCCAACACCTGCTCGACTTGCTGAACAATCAAGAATCTTCGGACTCCTTCCTGCGGGCCCTCACGGGTTTCACCAACGTGCTGCTGAGGGGAGAATGCCCTCCGGCGATGCGAGAGCTAGTTTTCGGTGGCACCCTCATAGCCCTATCCAAGAAGTCAGGTGGTCAGGCACATTCACTTTACACTCCGGGGATGAGGACCACGTACTCCAAGCTTAAATTTTCAATCACTGTTAATATCTTAGAGCCTGAGGGATCTTATTTACCTCGGGCAAAAAATAAATACAAAAATAAAATAATAATAATAATAATAATAATAATAATAATAATAATAATAATAATAACCAGTGGGATCCTATATACCTCGGGTAAAAAAAAAATAATAATAATCTTTTTCTTTATTTAAGTGCCTGCTAACCGCACTGCGCTGTACAGTGAGCATACATATATTAGAAACGGCAGCCACGCAGGGCGCCTTACATACATGATAAGCACATGATAAGTTTTACAGGAGTCGAATATAACTGTTTTATACGGCAGCAAATGGGCGCCAACCACGGCCTAATATTCATTTAACCACCGCCGCCACCTAGCGAGTGGAAGGCTGAATAAACTTACAGGGTCTACCGGGTTCGATCTTGGTACCTACTGCTCTTCAAGCCAGAGTGTTATCCATTACTCTACGGCCCCCGTGCATATTTGTATTTGTGCTACCATTATGAGTTGGGAATGCATGTAGAGAGAGGTTTGAAGGATTTGTCGAAGGCCTCATATCTTGTCACTTGGCTTCGGAAGCATGGTGTATGGACCTAACAGACATTGATAACTGCATATTCTTCATTTCAGTGACCATTTGTCAAAGTATATGAAATTTTAATGTTGTGTTAAATTTTGCATGAGATTTATAGCTATTCTGATTTTGTTGACAGATTTCTGCAGCTTGGTATTTCTATACTGATATGGCCACATCGAGCACCACAGACATGATTGTTGATCTTGGACTATCTCAGATGGAACCACTAACAAAGAGTCTTGGACCATCTCAGATGGAACCACTAACAGAGAGTCTTGGACCATCTCAGATGGAACCACTAACAAAGAGTCTTGGACCATCTCAGATGGAACCACTAACAGAGAGTCAAGTCATGAACAGTGCAGGTGGCTTTGCGTGGGAACTAGATGATGTGAAACGATTTGTGAGATTCCTATGCCTAGGAACTGACGGTGGAACATATTATGCCACAGAAAAGAAACTGACACTGGAGAATTGTGAGTGTGTTGCCCGCATCAGTCGGAGCAGCAACTGGCGTAGTGCACTTGAAGAGCTGGTGAAGTGCAGCACAGATGGTCGAGCAGCAAAACAAAACCCCACACTCTTTGCACTGGCTTTCTTTTGCCGACAAAAGGAGAACAAAGAAATGAAGACAGCAGCATACGACGTTGTCTCCGATGTATGTCGAATTCCAACACACTTGTTCCAGTTTTTGGATTACTGTCAGAAGCTTAGTGGTGATGGCAAGGGATGGGGAAGAGCTCATCGTTTGGCTATCACTAAGTGGTATCTCAGGTTTGAGGAAGATCCGCTTCGATTGGCCATGCATGTTACAAAGTACAGAACTCGCTGTGGATGGTCGCATGTCGATGTGCTGCGCTTATGCCATCCAAAGCCCAAGTCTGTTGGTGTTGGTGCTGTGATAAGGTATGTTGTGAAAGGGCTGCAAGCTTCTGAAGCTGACTACTTGAAAGAGACTGGTGGTGAGGTCGTTAAGAAAGTGTTTGAATTCTTGAATGCTGTTGATTTGGTACACAGCGCAAAAACATCTTCAGAAATTCTGCATCTGATAGAGGAACACCATCTGGCACGGGAGCATATTCCAACACCTCTGCTGGATGATGTCAGTGTATGGAAAACACTTCTGCCTCACATGCCCATGATGGCAATGATACGTAACCTCAACAAGATGTCTCGGTTAGGACTGCTCCATGATGGCTCGGCAGAACTGGAAACTGTTATAAGAAAACTTGGAAACAACAAATTTCTGCGCAAAGCAAGAATTCATCCATTCAATGTCCTTGTTGCTCTTACAACATATAAAACAGGCAGAGGTGAAAGAGGTAAATTGACATGGGATGTCAGTGAAGCCATTGTCAAGGCCCTAGACAGTGCATTCTATAAATGCTTCAAATTTGTGGCGCCTACTAACCAGCGATACCTGCTAGCTATTGATGTCAGTGGATCAATGTCAGCGAATGTTCTGGGAAGTCCATGCATACAGGCAAATTGTGCTTCAGCAGCAATGGCTATGGTCACCATCCATACTGAGAAGCTATGTGAAATTGTTGCTTTTTCACATAGACTTTTTCCAGTCAAATTGAATTCAAAGATGAAACTTACAAAAGTGATGGATGTGTTGGGGAGCATACCAATGGGAGCCACAGACTGTGCTTTACCAATCACGTGGGCCATGTCTAAGAAGAAGGAATTTGACATCTTTATTGTATATACTGACAATGAAACATGGTTTGGTGAAGTCCATCCAGCACAAGCTTTAAAACAGTACCGACTGTGTGTCGGCAGACCAGATGTGAAACTGATAGTGGTGGGAATGACAAGCACCAGCTTCACAATAGCAGATCCAGAAGACGGAGGAATGTTGGATGTCTGTGGATTTGATTCGGCTGCACCAGAAGTCATGCACAACTTTGCTATGGGTTTGATATGATTTCACATAAAGGCACTCTGCTCAAGATCTGCTTTTTGAAACATCATATACAGTGTATGTGACAACTGTTTTTCACATTTGTTTGTTTATTTTATAGTTCAACATGTGATCCTGTATTTTTTCAATTTTGCAAACTCTGTGATGTGGCATGCTGTTGACGTGAGCCAGTATTATTTCAGTAAAAATGCAAGATTTTCAATTGAGCAAAGGTGTGATCCTGTAATGTTTCAGTTATGAAAAAGTTTCTTGTCTATATATGATATGGCATTAAATTTTCTGGTTTTTCAAAATAAGTAAATTATTCGCAGTTTAATTTCTGGTACATTGCCCCTTGATTGTGAAGAGCATAAAAGCATGAAAGATTTTACATTGATTTTACTAAATATAATACTTAAAGATCTTGAACTTTATGGTTGTGTTCATTTCTTGAGCTTGTGCACTTCTAAGTTGAGGTCCTAACTTGCTTTAAAAAATTATATTTCAGTTTATGTAGTTGCTACTGTGATTTAACTTTTGTTAAAAGCTACTAAAAGCTACAGGTTATGTAAGCAAGCACTTCAATTGTAAGTTTAAAAAATTTGGCTTCAAAGAACTCATTTGATTTCAGGTTATTTATAACTATTTGTGATACTCATTTTACACGTAGCTTCATTATACAAGTAAGCTTTGTGTACACCCCAATCACCCACAGTAATCAAGATTGATGTGTTTTTCATAGTTATACAGTTCTTTAATGTGTGGTTAGCTAAGAAGAAAAAAGGATTTCTTGTTTTTTACCATTCTTTCTATATGGCAAATGTATTTGATTAACACATTAAAAATGAAAACAGTTTTAAAGCTTGTTCATGAAATAATGGTAAATGTATTCTGGTGCAAACGTATAACTGCTGTCATTTTATAATGAATAAATCCTAGTAAATACAGGTACAAGAAATATGCTGTATGCATTTAGAAGTCCACATTCTCCATGCATGCTACAAGCGGCTCTTCCGGACGGATTCGTCCCCAAGTTTCTTCCACTGGGAACGATTTTCCAGACAGGCATCATACATAGGTTTCAGCTGAGGAAAAACATTGCTCAGCAGCTGCACACAAATAAAAAAACATCAAGTCATGAAATATAACTTGCCTAACAATATAAAAATATTGTTCTTATGCAGCTGCAAGTAAAGCCATTTAACCCTTTCATGCAAGGGATTGCAAGCTATTTTTAGCCCTTGATTTGGCTCCAGCAGATATTTGGCAGGTTTAATTTTACCTAATAAGGGGGAAAGACCTTATATCTGATCAACCACTGAAGATGGGGTTTAAGTGTAAATGTGAAACTTGTTTAGAAATGAATTTTTAAGTAGATTATGTTGTCATTGAATAGGCCAACCCTTTTAGTAAAATTCTATCACCCATTATTATAGGCTGTAGTTGACCCAACATCATTGCTGGACAATGCTGGTATGACTTGAAGTTCTATAAATCGTTAGTACTGTTGATCCTGCTACCCATACTTCTTAAATCCTTCAAAATAACTTCATCCAACTCCGAATTACCAAGAATAATATGCCAAATTTTCTTTTTTCGACTTTGCAGTCACAAAATGCAATTTCAGGTAAATACGGTATCTATGCAACAGTTGCAACTGTCAGGTCAAGACAGGAGGCAGAGCAGCTGTTAAGGTGGGCGTCGTTTACTCTGGGTACGAGGAGTAAACTTTTGACTGGGGATACCGTACCCCTACTTTTTGAACAATGCCCATCAATATTTTATTATTGTACATTCCCAGAGTCTCAGCCTTGCTTCGTGTATGCAAGAAATTGATACCCCCCTACTTTTTAGACCAAAGTTATTGCCCTGTGCATAGTGTATACATGAAAAAATAGATACCGTGTAAAGTGGCAGGCTAACAGAGTCCATAAATCCCAGCTGTAGTTTCGGAAGTTCATCTTTGATCTTCTTTTGCATTGAACCCTTAAGAAAGAACATAGGCATAAGTTGAACAGTTGCAATGAACAGCGTTGCAATGAACAGCATTAAAATATAGGCATATACTGAACAGTTACTTTTCATCCTCTGCCAGTCCCCACTCCATCGCAGGATAATACTGTACCTGGACTTTTAGTGTGAAAATACTAAAGCAATGAAAAAGTTACTGAAATATACTTACAATGATACATATCGGACACTAGAACTATATTTAGAAAAAACTAAGACATTTGAAAGTTTAATAAGCCACAAACACTTCAGTACTCTGGTTTCATGATTCGCAGCTAGACTAAGTTGGTCGATTTTGACAACCTATAATTAAATTCCATTCTCAGTTACTATTCACATAGACTTAAAATTTATTGCAAACCATACCATAAAATCAATACTGTGTTGGCATTAAGTAGCTGGAAATATTGATTGTGGGCCTAGCTGTATTGTGTAGGACCTTGAGCTTAAAAGAAAGCGAATGACTTACAATTGCTTTTAACAACTTGTTTCCCGGATTTGTCTCTTCGTTCTGCTTCACAAAATCCGCAAAAACCAAATGGGTTGATTTAAGGTGCACAGCCCACGGTTTACACGATGCTGACACATCCGCGGCTACCATCAACATTGCCCTGTTAAGATCAAATTTGACAGTACAACGATATTTTTATCATTCATATCCAACATGGGGCCGCATGAGATGTGGTGGTGTAGCAGTATGTTATGTGCTTTGTAACCGGAGGGTTGCAGGTTCGAATCTACCTCAAGTCACTGCATAGCGACCTTGGACAAGTTGCTCAACCCCAACTGTCTGTGAGGAAGGCAATGGGAAACCACCTCATTCACCTCATCCCGGGTGGCATAAAGCCAATGGACCTGCTTTAGCGCAGAGA
This sequence comes from Allolobophora icterica, assembly GCA_963556255.1. Classification (NCBI taxonomy): domain Eukaryota; kingdom Metazoa; phylum Annelida; class Clitellata; order Crassiclitellata; family Lumbricidae; genus Allolobophora; species Allolobophora icterica. The sequence continues at coordinate 37,995,914 of OY744610.1, read as the reverse complement.
ACTCATCATCATCATATCCAATATTTGGTTGCATGGTGACAGGTTTTGCCTTAGCAGACACGTTAGTTGGGCCCACACTTGGCTCATAGCTTGCGTTCAATTGCCACCACAATGTGTGCCAACTGTACGCTCAATTATCATGGCCATCTGGCCCAAATTAATGACAAAGTCTTTAGAACTGTTAATCTAATCTAAAAGAAACTGAGGACTTCTTTACAGCAATGATAACATGGCCAAGACCCACAAGGCTGAGACCAACATGAGGCTAAGGACAAGAAACCACTGCCAACGTCGACCTAAGGCGACCATAACCCAAGGTCCATCATTGTGACAACAGACAAACAATCACATGTAGTATATTTTTTCAGATGTTGAAGACCAATAGAAGCTTTGGAAACTTTAAAAAATTACTACTATTTTCTAAAATAAAAAAATTTAGTGGACGATTATCAGAGTGTGGTAGATTGGAAGAACAAAAAGAATAAATAAATACATTATTTTGTAACACATGCAAGCAGTAATCAGTAGTGCTGACCTCAGGAGACTTCGATTTGTGTCCACAGTCCAGTCAATCCTCTCTCCATATACAAGCTCTTGAAAGAATTTCAATTTTCTGAAAACAGAAGAGTCATTGGTTGCAGCCAAGTGGTGGTGCTCGGTAGTCTAGTGGTCAGCGCGCCGGACTGTCAATCGAGAGGTCGGGGGTTCAAATCCCCGCCAGGGCAGAAATTTGGTTCGAGATTTCTGTTCCACTGCACCCCCTAGCCAACTCAGCTATGATGAGTACACTGACACTGTCAGTGGGAAGATGAGACGGCGAGGGAGAGGACTGGCCACCCGCCCTCATAAGCCGAGGCTAAGAAAATGAAGTCGCTAACACTTCATACCCATGGCTGCCTCAGGGCTAGCTGAAGGGACTGCTCTTCTCTTCTTCTTCTTCATTGGTTGCAGCCAAGTAGCCCACTATATCAGCTACATCATTCAAAACATATTTGTTAGACATAAAATTAAATATGGCCCTACAACATGTCATATCTAATGTGCCACCCACACTTATTACACAATGGTACTAACTCGTCTATCTGTAAATCAGATAAGTTTTTAAACAGAATACTGTTAAGTTTTACAGACTAACTTACTTGTAGAATAGTGTCAAATCTGTAGACAGAATACAGTTTTCGAGCATTTCAAGGGCAATTTTGTATTCATCATTGCCCAGATTGCCAAAGATGTTGGTTTTCTGCAACAGAAGCAGAACATTCAACACATAGCTCCTACTTCGTATACATGTATAGTTGTAAAAGCAATTTAAATTTGAAAACTTCAATCCACCCATTTAACTGAACAACCAAATTACATTTGTAACCATAATCATAATCTCCAAACTCCTAAAGTGCCACTCAAGCGCTGGACGATTGTAGGTGAGCAACTTGTTCAAAGTTGTTATGCAGTGGCTTGAGGTAGATTCGAACTTGCGGCCCTCTTGTTACAAGGCACTAATCACATTGCTACACCACCGTGTCCGTCCCACTGCTACACCACCGCGTCCCACACGGAGCTGAAACTGTTAAAAAAGATGAGATGCCTAATTTAAAATTTGTACTGTGCTTCATCTCAAACAGAATTTATAGACTGCATAACTAATTAATTGGGCAAAATAATTGCTTGATAATTGGCTGACGGTAATCTGCAGTAGTGTACCTCATTGTTAAGAAGCATAATGCACTGATCAATGTAGTGATGCTCTACAGCTACAGTTGAGTAAAGCATTGCCAGTGGTTGCCTGGATAAAACAGAAAATTCATTCAGCATAACTATGTGGTATGTATGGTATGCATGTACGAATTTATGTTTCAATGCGTCTGTATGTATATTGCAACTTGTATGTTTACATGTATGCATTCATTGACATATCATGACTGTAAATACATAAATGTATGTCTAAGATCGTAATCTCAAAATTTCTACAGCACCGAAAAAAGCATAAATTCTGTCTTTCCCGGGTCAGTCTGGGCTGATGTGATGATATCCTGATCTGCATTAACTGGAAAGTGATAGTGGCAGCATTTCCAAATTGGGAAGTGAAGTTTGTTGGCTGGAAATTTGGAATGCTTCTGGATGAAAACCTATCTACGGAGGAGCAAGGTCAATTCCATTTGCATGTCTGTTTTTATCAAATGTTTCAGATTAGAGTCATACGGCAAAATTTATTTTCTCGATGCAGCTGTGACTCTTGACTGCTCTTTCATTCTAATGCACCTAGACTATTGCTTGAAGATGTCCAGGTCTGAACTTTCATAACGGCTGCTCGAACCTTCCATGTACAATCCAGTGGGTGGCATGTTAGGTACAGCTGGACATCACACCACACACATGAACATGGGCCCCAAGAGTGGAAATAATTTTGGTCATTCATCCATTCTAGAAATTTATATAGCACCTCTTCAAAAGACCCACTCAGAGGCATCATATCGGCCATGTACAGAAGGCTTAGCTCTTTACAACACTGAATTTAACTGAGTTGTCCAAGCAGATGACATTGACCACCCTTATTATCTGCCCATGCATGAAAGAGCAAAGCCACTCCAGCGACTGGCCCACAACTCCAGGTGCTAAGCCTGATCAGAAGGATGTTGTGATATGGTGGATCACCAGGATGTTGTAATCCACCATATCAAACACCACTCTCACATCCAGGATTCAGAGCAGCATGAGCAATTTACAGTGGGACCAACATAGGATATGCACTGAAAACCTCCGAGCTGAAAGAATCATATATATCTCACCTAAACTGTACACAAATGTGTAACTTCAAGTCTACTCATTTTTCAGTTAGGCAACTTCTAAAGAAACGGTTCTGTCTGTATGTGCTAAAAGTAGGAAGCTGCACAAGTGTAAAAGCTGCAACAAAGTACTGTAAGGTGACAACATATAGTAGAATGGACAGCTCAAAAACAAATATCAAAGTATACAAAGTGAGAGGTGTCAAGAGTAATGAAGGCGATGATTTCGATGAGAGCAACTTTTTAAAGCTTTACATTTACGCAAGTTGACAGCTACCTCAAATTCATTTTTTGCGGTATCTTTCCTAACTTCAAGACTCACTTAATTAAGCTACTAAAAAACTTAATCCCAAACTTTATGCTGTATTTATGTGAAAGAAATTCATATTTACTTAACACGTGAAGTATCTGGCCTGTAGTCAAGGTCATGACACAAGGCTGCCACAATCATGATAAAGACTTCAAGGTCACTCAAGACAGTTGTGAGTTGTCCAACCTAAGACAAAAAAAATTCAGGCAATAACATTCCTTCCACAAATGGATAACGCTACATCAAATTACTTGTTAATGCGTTACATCATTCAGCATAACATGTCATTATTGAAACATGTAACTGTAATTGTAATCATTTATAAAGCGCCACTTAAAGAGCAAAACAAATCACAGGCACACTCTGCAGTCTGCACTAGCCTATATGACATTAAATGTCATTAAGACCTAGACTATTACATCAGTCAGTAAAAACAACTCGCAGTAAATAGAAGAGTTACCAGTGGTGGACCCATGCTCATGTACATCACGTTATATTTAAGAAAGTCCCCTGTGTATGATCTGCCTTCTTGTATAAGCAAATTGCGAGGAATATTGTGCAGAAGAAATAAACAACTATGTAGTCTAACCTAATTAGCAGCTGAGGTTCTGGCAATTGGAAATAGCAAAGAAAAAGAGAAACAACTTACTGTTAGACAGTAGAACATCATTTGAACAACGTTGAATGCATGTCTCCAGTTGTGGTAGTTGGCAGGGCGGTAGTTCTTCTTCACACTCAGAATCCATCGGCAGAGAATCTTCGACAGAAAAATACCCAAACAGATTATTTGACTTGCAAAGTCGTCTGCTGATTTGGACTTCTTCCCCTGAAGAGGGCCACCGTCCATGGGCGGCGATCCCGAAAAAGGGGGTCGAGGGGAACAAGACCTCACCTTTAAAAGTGGGGGACACACCATACATTTTCCCCCCAAAAAAAGGTTTTGAAGAAACACCAAAACAATGTCAAAAACTTTTTTGACCTCTTTTTTGACCAGATCAGTTCAAAACGCTTTTTTGGCCAAATCAATTCAAGTGTCCTCCCCCACCTGTCAAACAAGGTCGCCGCCAGTGCACCGTCCAAATATGATTAGTATTATTAATTAGATAAAAATACTTACATTGCACTAATTAATGCATTCAGCTCAAAAGTGCATTAATTCTTGTAGGTATGCACGTATCAATGCATGTGTCAAAGTACAGGCCCCTTGCAGGAGCATGGTGCCAATCTTCAGCTACGTTCTTTGACATTACTGTATGTTACTTTACCATTGATGCATTTCATTTTATTGTATTGTGCATGTGTTACATTACACTGTATTGAATTTCACTACATTGCTAGTTTGCATTACATTAACGTTTTAATATGTTGTATCACGTTTGGTGACATCACACTGCATTATATATAGCCCAATGTCACATTATGCTATACTACAAAAGGCCCAAAGGGTATTTAAGAAAATACCCTTTGGGTATTATACCAGCCAACAACTTAAAATATTCAGCCATGAAATGCACATACCTATTGTGGATTTCAATACAACATATATTTCAGCAAATGCAGTATGTCCATTGTCCAAAGACTGTGATGTGAAATCTGTACAGTGTGTACACTTCAAAGCATTGTCATACATTGTCATAAGTGCATGTATGTTTGCATGTATGTACCTATGTATGCATGCATGCATGCATGTAATGTCAGGCATGTTTATATATAGGTGCATGGATCTGGAGGTCACAGTAACACATGGTTCTTTTATTTGTGTCTTCTAAGGACTTCTCAATGACACTCATCATCAGGCTATTATGTGTACGGATAGCACTCGTCCAAATTAAGTGAACCTAACTGAAATAATATATAAAAGTAACTCATAAATGATCCTGTCTTGCTTACGTTGCTGTCAATCTTGAATCGATTCACCATATCAAGTTCGGTGAAGATGGCTACGACTGCCTTGCACGTCTCGAAGTCACTCAGTGAACCATCAGTGAAATCCAACGTTCCCAGTTTCATTTTCTGGCTCTTGACAATCGCCGCTTTCTGTTTTCGATAACCCAACATTTAAAGTTAAGAAACTTCTAAAGATTGCTATAAACATCTCCAGAAATATCCCCACACAATAATTACACTACATTACTCACATCTGATTTCCACACAGCCTTCTCTGTTGAAAGCTGCGAAATGATCATACCAGAGATGGATAACTAATCGATTAGATTCTAATCGATTATTAATGGAATACACAAACAGTTCATTCTAATTCTAATTGATTAGCTGTCACCTGATCCTAATTCTAACTGATTAGCAATTTTTTGCTAATCCTTATCGTAAAACGATTAGCTGATCGATTACATTTTTTTATATTATTAAAACGAGCAATAGCAATGTCAATAACTTTAGCATGTAGTGACCAATGTGGTGTGTTGTTGATTGATACCGTAATAGACTAAAATAACTTGCTGTAGTAACTCGCTCTGCTTTGACGAAAATTTGACAAATTCATGAAGCAACTACATGTATGAATTATCATCAAAATCTAATTCTAATCGCCAACTGATTAGCTGCTGCTAATTCTAATCGATTGGCTACAAGAATTTGCTAATTCTATTTCTAATCAATTAGCAAATTTCAGTAGCTAATTCTAATTCTAATCAATTAGCAATTTAACCATTCGTGCCCATCTCTGGATTATACAACCTGAGTATTCATGCACCTGGGTATTTATTTAGTGCCTTTTTAAACCTGCTCATAGACAGAACCATCCAAACATTCTTTTCCCACTTCAACTCTGTTTTCAATTTCAGATTCCATCATTCATATAGCGCACCCTCAAGAAGCCTACTCAGATGCACTCCCAGCCAAGTCACGGCAATAAAAATTAGACTTGCTTATTAAAAGAAGACGTGTTACCCCTAAAAGTAAGTGAATTTCTAATGGAAGACCATTTCAAATGGAGGGCCCAACAATTGGGAAAGCCCGGCATTGCCTAATTGTGGAGCGAGCCTGTGGGACTAAGAGTTCTCCACCAGTAGAAGATCGAAGGGCTAAGTCAGATACCGGGTAGCAGAGCTCACACAGATAGGCCGGGGCACAGCCAAGGAGACAGCGCCAGGCCAGTACAGCAACCATATAGCACATACGCTGAGAGACAGGGAGCCAATGCAGTACATCACGCATGTAAGCGGAAATAGAGGCATATTTGGGGATGCATCCAATGAGGGCAGCAGCTTATCGAAGAACCTGGTCAAGATATCAAAACCTTTGTACAAAAAAGCCAAGTGACTGACTTAGGTCTGTAGAACAAACAAGCAAATTGATGACCTAATCTACAAAATACAATTAACTTGTATAGGTGTTACACTTGATGGATATGTGTCAAACATGGGTGAACAAAACGGAAACAACAGTGCTTGAGTGACAGGGTCACCAAAATTCTATATTTACTTCCAATCCTTATGTTGAGGCTTTAAGTTGATCTTGCATGACAGGTGGTAAAGTAGCTGCTCCTTGCTTCTAAATTCTTCTTGCAATCACTGTCATGAGTCCTGGCATCTTGCCTCAGAGGACGTCTTGGTCCGCCATTCAGCCCCCTCTGGCTACTCCTACTCGTTCCTGGATCGACTTGAGACCTGGCTCTCGAAATGCGACCAGTCAGTACAAAGACCGAGGAGGAAGAGTGAGAGCCAGAGCATGCACCAGACAGCCACATTCGTTAGGTGACCCACAATGTGCCAACAATGACAACTGGAGGCCAGTTGTGCCGGATATGTTTACTGCGTTGTTCGACCGTGGTTGGGCTGGGAGTGCGCTTAAGCAGGCATCTTGAAGGGGCACTAGGGTGGTTCACAGATACATGGTAAAAAATAAAGTTCAAGCTAGAAACCAGGACACCCTCTCAGTTTTTTTAGACCTATCAATAGTATTATTGAGACAAAATTTCAGCTTCTTATTCCAACTGGAAGACGATGCTCACGGACTGTGTTACTTTGTCATATACCGATAAATAGACATTAATTGCAGAAATGAATGTGTCGAGCATACAAATGCATTTTATTTCTAGATAGATCAAATATTACTGTATTTTGACAACATATGTGATACAAGAACAGTTAGCCAGATGGAACTGTACAGTTTCAGTAGGTTTAATGAATTGGAAATGTCCAAAAATGTCCAAAAACATCGTCCAATCCATGAATATCGAATGTCGATATTTCTTGTTTTATAATTTCAACACCCGTTACCGTCTTTGACTCTAGAAACTGCAAGGCTTTGCAAGCACTGCGTCGACAGCAGACTTCTTTGTTGTGTGAGTGAGAACAGCTTTCCTATTTGCCTCGACCACTTGCAGAAGAAACTGCTTTTCTTCTTCATCATTGGTGATGAGTCGGTAGAATTCCTCGAAGAACTTCACACCCTCTCAGCCGCGTCATTCACCACTCTCAACTGCTGAATTATCTTGCTTGTAATCCTCATTCTGCAAGCACTGCATCAACAGCAGACTCAACAAGAGTGAGAACAGCTTTCCTATTTGCCTTGACCACTTGGAGAAGAAACTGCTTTTCTTCTTCAGCATTGGTGATGAATCGGTAGAATTCATCGAACAACGTCACACCCTCTCAGCCGCGTCATTCACCACTCTCAGCTGCTGAATTATCTCTCTACCTTGCTTGTGATCCTCATTCTGGATCCATTACTCTGGTGGAAGTGTAACAAAGGAATCACTCATCTTCAGGCATGAGAGTAGTGTCAATGCTCACTGAGTTGTAAAATCACCCCAAACCCTTCCTCTTCAGCTCTCACCTTCTTTCACCAGACTTTGCAGTCATTCTGTCGACAATCTTCATTTTATCTTTTATAGGAACTACAGCCTCATCTGAAAGGTACCACAAGTGGTTTTCTAGGACCTTCCTGGCAGCAATGCTGATCTCACAGTCAATAGACTCATATTGTCCTAGACCAATCCAAAGTGACAGATCTTGTTCTGCAGCTTCAGCAGCAAGGGGTCTTTGTCCATGCCTTTGCGTAATCAGGGCATCAAACTTCAAAAATCAATGAATCTGAGTTTCTTCTTGAGTACATCAGATTGATCGCGAAAAAAGGTAGATTTTGATTGCATACAGTAACTTGGCCATCCAATGTCCATGGTCAAATGGCCCAGGGCTCTCCAGTGAATTGTTGAAGGGAGACTTCCAACGACAACCACTGTCAGTGTCAACGAGCTCTTGGTAGTTGTCTCTGATCTCTGAATCTGACTTTCTTTCAGCAAACTCCTTGAGAAAACTGACGCTGTTTCATTTGGGTCTTCAGTGCCGGATATGACTTCCTGTCCTCGGAAGTTGACACGTGTCACACCTTCCCAGCAGCTTTAAATCTCTTGAAGATTGGGATTTATGGCGAACAGATGGGCTGCAGCACAAGGTGAATACTTTGGCTAAAATCAATTCCATTACATGAAGACGGCAGGCCAACTACAGGAGCTCTCAGCCTATTTGTCTTCCAGCAGAACATACACTCCGTTTAAATGCCCAGTGTTGACAGACAATGTATCAAAGCTGAAGGCTTTAATCTTGTCAACTGTGAGTTTTCACAACTTCATAAGAATATGAACGACCATGAATTCATTGTATCCTGTCCCAAGGCTAATTTGGGCACAAAGATGAGCTTATCCACACCACCGTCTGAAACCAGCACTGGCAGGTGGTCAACATTTCCTGCTCCAAAGATCTTAGGCAGGGTTTTCCCCAACCCAGTGTAGTACCAGTGGTAATCTGGTACAAATTCAGATCTTACGGTTTCAGCATGCTGTATCCTGACATTCTTACGCACTCTGTGGATGGTTCAAAGTGGCAGGGCAGAAGGATCACAACCAAGCACTGCAGCAATTGTAATGTAAAAATTCACTTCTGAAAACATGTCAGCCAAAAACACAGGACGTGGGCACCATGAACTTCAACAAGAACTGTGCACTTTTTTTATTCCAAGTACCAGTAAGTAAGTAAGTATGATAGCACAAATGAAACTATTTAAAGCTCATCTCCATGACAAATGTTGACCAAGTTATACGGCATCAAGATTTACCGCAAATACTACTATATGGTAATATTTATATGTCATTGAGCACCGTCTTCCAGTTGGAATAGGATGCTGAAATTTTATCTCAATAATACTATTGACAGGTCTAAAAAACTGAGAGGGTGTCCTGGTTTCTAGCTTGAACTTTATTTTTTTGGACCACACTAAGGGGCACTATATAAAACTGCTTTAATAATAGTAATAATACTTGTTTGCTAGAACATGCACACTGTATAACTTACCGCAAGATCTTCAGTTTCATTGTCACTAGCAGTGGCATAGTATGAAAGGACGTCTAGGTTAACTCGTTGTCTGGCGATCATTTTGACCATGTTCTCGTACGAACGGCAGTTGCAAATGCCAAGGCCGCAGAAAAGTGCAAATGTCTACAGTAACGTCCAAGCAAATCAACCTGAAGACATATTTGAGTCTTGGCATTTCAAATCACTCTTAACATTTCGTTCACGTTTTACCAGGCAGCAAGGCTCCTCTGCTGCTGTGGGGTTAATTCCATTTGCAGTTCTGTGCTAATTTACAACTGTGGCTTTGGGATCAGAAAGTGGACACTGATGGTTTCAGTTAATCCCTCCCATGGCTTGCTCTACATTATAACATGCAGATGACTGGCCATATGGATAATGTTTGGATTTGCATTTAAGAAGTGGAAATGGTTGGCTTTAATGTTAATACCCTACGCATTTGGGGTCAGAAAGTGGATATTGGCCATTTTAGCGTTTGATGCCTTACACTTTTGAGCTCAAAAAGAATAGTTTAATAGTAGACTTCTATAACACCACAAACGAGACACAAGGCACCGACCAGTGGCACAGCAAAACCAGTCACCAATGCACAAATTCTACAGCTATTAAACCTGATAAGACTGACGATGGCAGCCTGTGGAGAAACAGAGCCTGTCCAAAACCGACGAAACAGACTGTAGTGAAAATGGTAACTAAAATGCACCATGCAATCCAGGGGTTCTTAAGTAAAGTAACTCCCATATCCCTACTGGAAAGTAGGGTAGCCGCTACTTTCTTGCTTATCAGCTATTGTACGAATCCCTGGTTTCTCACAACGGGGCCAGTGCATCCCAGGATTTTCCAACTACTTTCAGTTTACACCTATCCCAGACTATACTGTTTGGCTACAGAGGTAAATGTGTTCCAAGAACTTGCCTGAGTCATTGCATGGAGTCCACTAAATTCTTAGGAAGTGCTTTCTAAAGACAAAATCAGCTTGTATTTCTGTTTTTGTCAGTTTTAAGCATCATGTCTAATACCAAACATCATTCTATGGTGCTTAGCACTTGTGCTTAAGAGATTTGCTCAGTACTTCACATGTTGTTAAGTAAACTTTGTTACTCTTTGTAACACGCTTCATTACAACATGAATTCTGATATAACACACTCAGCTAAAATAGATCCCAAATTTCCCTTCTCGTAACATGACCTAGTCATAAGACGATTCTTGATATGGCTTTCAAAGATTGAAATAGGCTGGTGCCCTGCACTTGGCCTACAATTGGCGCTTTAGAAGTTTAAAGATTACGATTATGATTGTATTATAAGGAGGTCCTGGTGTACATTCACCAATTTACTAACCGTGACTGTCTTCACGTCAGATGGATTGAAACGTTCGTTGTTGACTTTGTTAATCATCTGGACAACACCAACAACTTTGTTGTTCATGTCAAAGACAGGCATGCTCAGAGCGTTATTGATGGTGTAGCCACCCTCACTCACAAGCTGCAAATTATCAATCAATCAATCAACATTTTTATATATAGAAGAATGGCTTTCCTGCTAGAAGTACTTTATAAATGTCCGAATACAATACAATACAATACAATATATGTTTATATAGCGCCAATCAAGATCTCTACTCTAAATACAAATGAAGCAGTTCTACCTATCCTGTAGTGGAGGTCTGCAGAGTAGAGGTGAAAAATTGTGTTTGAATGTTGAACACTAAGATTTAAAGGAGTTTTTATGATGGCAACACCTAGTGGCAGTTTCTACAAGCTGATGTTAACATTGTGTTTAACTCTTTCGCAAATATTTCTCATCTACCTGCACCAAGCAACTTCAAATCCTGGATCCACTCTCGCATCGTTTAACAGTTAAAGTTACTGAAACATCAATGTATTCATTCTTCATGCATCCAACTGGAATACCCTATTACACCTCATGTGTTTCGGTAAGATAATGTTCAAGAATTTAGGATAGTAAGAACAAAGGCTTACAACTTGGTTATCTAAATGGTGAGCATCAAATTCGTCAGGCTAAAAAAGATCAAAATTATTGCAATATACCATGGATCCTAAAAATGTATTACTCACATTTAAATTAATTGTACAATAACATTGCAATATACCATGGATCCTAAAAATGTATTACTCACATTTAAATTAATTGTACAATAACATATTGTGATCTGGCTAAGCAGAATCCGTTTTGGTGTACACGTGGTTTACTCTGTAAAGATAAGATTTGTTGTTTAAAAATATACTACCATACAATACTAAATACTAGAATAGAATAAATCCGGTAGATATATTAGGGTTGACAAGTTATTTAATTCTTCACAGTAGATAAATCATTGTCAACATTCTTGTCATCATCATTGAGCATCCATCATCACCATGACCATCACATCTGAGAGCACCTCTGAATAGTTATTCTGCAAATATCTACATACAATACAACCATGACCACCACCACCACCACCAACATCACCACCATCCATCGTTATCATAACCAATACCACCAACTATCATCATCACAATCATCGAGAGCATATAATCACTGTCAACACTGTTACACACTACACTTCAAGTCACCACACTGAAAAGATAGAAAACTTGTTACTTGGCCAGATTTTGCAACTTTCAATGCAAAGCTCGTTGCAGGAAACTTCTTTAACGCTTCTTCACTAAGGTGACACAAAATGTCAGTTAAAAAATTGCCATTAACACATTCAGAAGCTATAATGGTAACAATAAATTGAAAAACTGCCTAGTGGGAATTGCCTCATTCTAGCTCAGACCCCTGTAAATCTATGCCTCATCTATTCCTGGTCGCAGTCCCTCTGATCGGCTGCATGTGGTGTCCTTGTCGGGTCTAGGAGAGATCCCCCCGGAAATTTCCCCCCCGGAGATTTCCCCCCGGACAATTCCCCCCCGGAAATTCCCCCCCTTAGAAAATTCCCCCCGAATCAGCAGCATGAGTATGTTCATGCAGGTAACTAACAACTGATAGATCTTCATTCAGTTTCACCTTTGCTTTGCACTCACTCAAATTTGTTCCTGTACCTCTACGACGTTCACACTCGTAACTAACTACGTTATTCGCCAATTTTTTTTGTTTTACGTATACAAAACCGTTTAAAATAACTTTATTTTTGCCACGTGTGCTAGCAACCGTTTCTGACTCCATGTCTGTTTTTTCTCTACTGCCATTTAACAATTTCTTGGCAGCTTATATATACGAGATTGAGTAAATATCAATTGATCAAGAGTTTTGGCAAATTTATTAAGCGTTTACTTTAAACATCAAAGTTAATATACGTTAATTGATTAGTAATTAGTAGTTCCGGGGGGAAATATCCGGGGGGTTTTATCCTATTCAAACGGGGGGAAATCTCCGGGGGGGAAATTTCCGGGGGGGATCTCTCCGGATCCCGTCCTTGTCATCCCTCAGGCTAGGCTGTCCACTACCCAGCACAGAAGTTTTGCTATTGTAGGCTCTGTATCCTGAATAGTCTTTCTTTTAAAATTAGAAGTGAGCTAATCATTCTGTCACCTTCCTTGTTCCACGAGTGCTTGAAGTCTGTTTGATTGTGGATTCTCCCTGCTTGGTTGGGAGTGCGCTGATAAGTTTTTCTTGAAGTTGCGCTTTACAAGTTGTCACTTATTGTATTGTATTGTATTGTATTGAAACATTTATAAAGCGCCTCTAGTAGGGTGAACCGTTCAGAAGCCCTCGCAGTGCGCAAGGCCACAAGAAAAGAAATAGGTTTTGAGAAAAGCAAAGGAAGACGACATGTTACCAATTAAAATTTGAGAGCGAGTAGGAGACAGTGTATTCCAGAGAGCGGGACCAATTGAGGCAAAAGATCAGGACTGTGCCATAGCTGTTCTAGAATGAGGAACTAAAAGATCCAGTCTGTTTGAGGAGCGAAGTGGGCGATGCGAGGAGATAATAAAAGTATTTGTAACCTGCAGTAGAGGACATATGATAGCCATCAGTTGATAATGGGACATAATCACAACCGAAGCAGGACGTTTTGGCGCCGCCGTTTTGGCGCGACCGTTTTGGCGCAGCCGTTTTGGCGCACGGACGTTTTGGCGCACAGCCGTTTTGGCGCAGGACGTTTTGGCGCAGGACATTATACATCGCATAATATATAATATAATACGAATACCGTATCGTATAATATATACTTTGATGTCTACCGCTGTATTTGCTTCTGTTCCTTCTCTGACCTACTCTATGAGAGGTTTCCGAGAATTCTATTGGGCAATGTTACTTAACGAGTGACACCGATCCACGTAACGAATTCTTCACAACGCAGTATTTAGCTCAGTTCCAAAATACATGGAGCTGACATTCGCCAAGACACAGCAAGAGCGTATAGACAATGAGTAAAGAATACGCCTAAAAATGGACTGGTTTGAGGACTTTTACATGGGACGTCTGAATCGTAACCGGAGTCGACGTCGCGCATTGTTTCCTCCTCAAACGTGGTCTGTCTACGAGAAGACACTGAGTGGAGGGTATCATCCAACCATTTGGAAGTTTATCGATGGTGTACGAGCGGTTAAAAAAGGGCGCGACTTCGTTTACGAACAATTCGTTCGCGGTGACCAGCCGCCTGTAAAACGAAGAAAATACGTCGCAGCTGATGTCAGGATCAGGACAATCGTTGACAGTTACAGAGAACGTAACATCATCGAGTACCTTAGAGGAATAGCGCATACATTTTTGATGGACTCCTGAGGAGTCAATGAACTGTTCAACTTTCCAAAAGGTAGCGCATTAGTGGTTTTGAACAATATCAGTTTTGAACATTTCTTTTAAGCTTTGATATACTGGGTTTATACGTTGTTTACATTTGCAATAAAAATGACTAAACATTTCTTGCCTACTGCTATGTACCACGTTAATTTTTCTACAACAAAACATCCTGCGCCAAAACGTCCTGCGCCAAAACGTCCTGCGCCAAAACGGCCGTGCGCCAAAACGTCCTGCGCCAAAACGGCTGCGCCAAAACGGTCGCGCCAAAACGGCGGCGCCAAAACGTCACGTACCGAATCACAACTGCTCTGGCCGAAATAAATACAAAACTGAAACAATTTTCAATTATAAAAAAAAATCTACCCACCTTGGATTGGTGACTGTTTTATCCGAAACAATCATGTCAAATGCCTTTGATATTTCAGCCTCCTAAACATAAATATAAAATCGCAATTTAATCACAGACCTCAGCCATAAGATACTACCTATTATTGTCATAAAATTTTGATAAACTTAATCTACACAAACTTTGGTTGAAGCTAAGTTACATACTAACTTACTAAGTCATACAGTAAGAATCCTGATCACCATAAATACTGTAAAATCATATGATCAGTATAAATAAGTAATACAAGTATAAAAACAGAATATGTGACTCGTGGTAAACATATTTAACTAATTAAGACATATTGCACTTACAAAAATGTTTCTCCCTGTCAGCATTTCCATGGGCATTAGATGGGGCCATTATGTGCTCGACAGTCTATGTGGGTAGCATTTGGAAAAATTGGTCTTATATCGCCTCATTGTGGGGAAGCTGACAGGGCTTTTGCTGACTGCATAGCATTTGGTATAATATTCAGCACGGTGTGTGCACAATTCTACAAAATAACTAAAACCTATGAACTAATGTTGTAGCTTGTTTGAAGCTCGGAATAATTGGTACCTAGATTCATCTAGGCAATCTAATGAGAAAAGGCTGTTAGTGAATGATGTATCTGTGCTTTCAATGCACTTTAGATGAAAGTGCAGTCACTAAATTTCAAAAACCTCTTCAGCAGGAATGGTGAAGTTGACGAGGTATAGTATGCAGCGTCGGCAGCTGATGATGTTCTGTATATCCAACATGATGCGCTTGGCAAGGTTGTCTAGTTTTGACTGCTCGGCAAATATGTCTTTTGCCAACATTAGCAGCAACTAATAAAAGATCGACAAATAAATTTACACATTAACTACAAAATTTGCTAACTGCATTTATATCTGACATAACATAGAATACAATACTGTAGTGCAGCATTTCCCAAACTGTGGGTCGCGACCCAAAAGTGGGTCGCGAAGCTCTGGCAAGTGGGTCGCCAAATTTTTTCGAGAAACATT
Source organism: Allolobophora icterica (assembly GCA_963556255.1). Classification (NCBI taxonomy): domain Eukaryota; kingdom Metazoa; phylum Annelida; class Clitellata; order Crassiclitellata; family Lumbricidae; genus Allolobophora; species Allolobophora icterica. The sequence continues at coordinate 37,980,360 of OY744610.1, read as the reverse complement.
TATTTTGCTGCAGCAACAACTTTTGACTATGATTGGGCTTTAATTAGCTGGATTGCAATAAATTGTGAACTGTTTTTACCTAAGTTTCCTTTTAATGTTTTAAATTTCTGAGCGCTGTTCGTAAATCCGCATATTTCGGTACCAATTTACGAAGCAAATTTTAGTACACAATGCTTAATTTTACACAGCGGGTGCCGAGACTGCCAAGATATTCACAAGTGGGTCGCGACCCAGAGAAGTTTGGGAACCGCTGCTGTAGTGCAAAGAAATTTCTTACCATTCAGGCAGTCACAGATGTCATAACAGAATGGAACCTGCCTATGCTCTGTTCCATTCATGGCTGAGAGAGGGTTACTGCAGTTGTCTGTAGTTGTCATAAGTATCTGCTGGGCATCCTTGAGCCAAACTTTCCTGCATATCTGCACATCTGCTTGGAAGCAATTTACTTTAATTGGCTTCCATTGCTACTGAAGACAAGTCCACCAGAGACTCATTATGACATGCTTTATTATAGCCACATACTCTGACATACCAGGGTCTGGACATGGAATATAGCCTCATCAGGCGGTTCTTGTAATGATTTGCAAAGACAGCATTTCAACCAGTTTCTAGTGCAGTAATCAATCAATCAATTAATCAATCAATCAATCAATCAATAGTTTATATTAAATAGTAAATAGTAAAACAAATCTTACGGGTTTCGAAATTTCTGCATTATTCGTTCCATACACGTTCAAATCGTCTTTGAAAATGGAACTAGAAATTGAAGAGTTCTTGCTCAATATTATACTTATTACTATTTCTGTAAATGCATGATTTAATGAGATGAACATTACTGTGGTATAATTGTATTTACAGAACAACAAAATCACCTTGTTCATTTTAAATTCATTCAGAGATAATCCAAACAGTTCTGCATTGGTCAAACTGATGCCACAAAAAACGAGGAATTTCTCAAACACCTGAAATAACAACACCTATATTAAACAGAAGTCAAATGATACACAACTCCAGCTCAAGGTTTAAAGTCAGCTTTAACAGCTCTTGGGGGTGCTTGATAATGTAGTGGTTAATGTGCTGGACTGTCAATTGAGAAGTCGGGGGTTCAAATCCCCGCTATGGCAGACATTTGGCTCAATATTTCTGCTCGACCTGTACCAAGCTGTACTCAGCTATGATGAGTACACTAACCATACACTGTTGGTGGGAAGATGAGACGGCAAGGGAGAGGACTGGCCATACGCCCTCATGCCGAGGCATGAGGGCGCATGAAAACGAAGTCACTAACAATTCATACCTATTGCCGCCCTAGGGCTAGCTTAAGGGATTGCTCTTCTTCGTCGTCTTCTTCTTCTTAACGGTTCCCATCGAAAATGTCGCGAAGAAAATGTCGCGTTAAAAATGTCGCGGACAAAATGTCGCGGATATAAATGTCGTTGATATATAATGTCGCAGATACAAATGTCGCGGATAAAAATGTCGCGGTTAAAAATGTCGTTGATACATAGTGTCGCGGATAAAAATGTCGCGGATAAAAATGTCGCCGTTCACAATTTCGTCGCGTCTTGTTTACTATCTGCTCTATTGAGCCAGCAATGTCTTTGATTAGCGAAGCGTGATACCTCGAAGTCGAAATCTTTTGATGTCAAACATATTTCGCGTCTTGTTTGTCTTGCCTTGAATCGAATTCAGCGATTCTTGAAACCTCGAAATCTAAATAATTTGATGTACCACAATTTCGCATCTTGTTTAGCCTATGCTCATGTGAGCCAGCAATGTAAGAAACCTCCAAATCTTTTGATGTCCAATATAGGCCTATTCCGCATGTTGATTATGCTCGATTCAGCCAGCACTGTGTAAAACTTCAAAACCGTTTGATGTCCAACAATTTCGAATATTGTGTATGTGTCTGAGTTTGTATATAAGGCAACCAACAAAATCAGAAAGTTGTCAGTTTGTCATGCTGCGAATCCGGTGCAGTTGCAGAGTTTTGATTTAACAGTAGCCTAGATTTATTATCGCTCTCAGTAGAAATGGAATTTATTAAAACTCAGAAAGGACGCGAAATGCTTGTGCTGGACGGGTTTTCTTTTGTACAAGAGAGGAAAGGAGTCAACGGTAAGCTTATTTGGAAGTGTTCGCAATACAGCGATTCCAGATGCTTAGCGCGTTGTCATACGATCGACGGTGTTCTTGTGAAGAATATTGGACACCATAATCATGTTCCAGATGCAGCCAAAATAGCAGCTCGAAAGACTGTCGAAGACATAAAACTACGCGCGGCAACGACTCAGGAAGCCGGTCATCAGATCGTCGCAAGTACAGCAGCTGTAGTAACGGCGGCTGTTGCTGCTCAACTTCCTTCAGTCAACGGACTCAAGCAAACGATTCGTCGAGAACGTCGGGAAAAAGAAATACCTCTTCCAAATCCGGAAAATCTTCAAGATCTCATCATACCGGACGCATATAAGACCACTACTTCGGGCGAGAACTTCCTGTCATATGACAGTGGTCCTGGCCAGAATCGCTTTCTTATTTTCGCTACACAACGCAACCTGGATCGGATGGTGCAATGCGAAAATTGGTATGCTGATGGAACGTTTAAGTCTTCGCCGCCACTGTTTCAGCAGATCTACACAATTCATGCATTGAGGTACAGTGACGTAATACCCACTGTCTTCATTTTAATGTCTGATCGTAGTACTACTAGCTACGTCCGCGTTTTCACGGAACTTAAACGCTTACAGCCAGCTCTTGATCCAAAAACCGTCATGACAGATTTTGAACAGGCTGCAATACTTGCTTGGACCACCGTTTTCCCAAACGCAACTCAACGTGGTTGCTTTTTCCATCTCAGTCAGTGTCTATGGCGTCATCTGCAACAGACTCCAGGCCTGCAGCAACGCTACACAACTGACGCTGAGTTTGCATTAGCAATACGTCAATTGGCGGCATTGGCTTTTGTTCCTCCTAATGACGTCTCGAGTGCCTTCGATGACCTGATGGAAACTCATTTCTACCAGATACACAGCACAATCCTAAGACCTTTGGTAAATTATTTTGAAGACACGTGGATCGGGCGGCCAGGTCGACGAGGAAGAGGTCGCAACGCCCCTATGTTTTCACACGCGCTTTGGAACTGCTACGATGCCTCCCTTGATGATCTTCCCAAAACCAACAACTCAGTCGAGGGTTGGCATCGAGGATTTAGTCAACTTCTAGGTGCTCATCATCCCAGTATCTGGAAGTTCATTAAAGGAATCAAGAAAGAGGAAAGCATGAACGAAATGAAACTGGAGCAGTACGTCGCCGGCCAGCAACCTCCACCCGGCAAACGGGTCTATAAAGATACCGCCGAAAGAATCAAAACCATTGTGGCAGACTATGGACTTCGTCCAACTACCGATTATCTGCGGGGTATTGCTCACAACTTGAGATTGCAAATTTGAATATGAAAATTCTAGTACGAACATTATAGTACGAACATTCTATTTTTTAATACGAACATTGTAGTACGAACATTGTAGTATGAACATTCTAGTACGAACATTCTAGTAGGAACATTATAGTTTTTTAATACAAACATTCTATTCTCTATACGAACATTCTAGTAGGCTGTAGTACGAACCTTCTAGTAGGAACATTATAGTTTTTTCATACTTTAGTTTAGTATATCGTATATCGTTCTTAATAGTTTAGTCTTCGTATATCGTATATCGTTCTTAATAGTTTAGTATTAAACGGTCAAAGTTAAAAATTGTCTTCGAATTTCGTTCTTCATAGTTTTGTGTTATAGGCTACTGTCATACGGTTCCCAGTATGGTGAAAATGTCGCGGGGAAAATATCAACGACATTTTTATCCCCGACATTTTTATCCGCGACATTTTTATCCGCGACATTTTTAACGGCGACATTTTTATCCGCGACATTTTTATCCGCGACATTATATATCAACGACATTGTTATCCGCGACATTTTTTCTGCGACATTTTTACCGCGACATTTTCTTCGCGACATTTTCGATGGATACCCTTCTTAACAGCTCTACTAAGAGCCCCTGTAAAACCAACTCCAATAGGTCTCCCCTACTTCCCAGTACTCTTCTATCCCAGGAATAATGTCAAATAATGTTGGCAGAAGTATGTACATGTACATTACTAGTGCTAAGTCAAACAGAGCCTGATGACATATCTCGCTTATTTTGAACCTCGGATTATATCAAACTGTTGACGATGGTCCCATGAGGTTCGATATAACGAACTTTTGCTGTCCTGAATAACTAAGCAACTTTACCTTACCTTTCCATTCAAAAAAATACTGAAGAACATTGTGAACAATAGACTTGTGTAATTAGGCCTAATACCCTATCAAAACCTTACTTGATTGCTACTTCTACCATATAATGTAATGTAACAGAGAACAACAAAACATAATAAAAATTCTGATAGCACTATAAGATTAAGTATTTATTATTATTAGGGCTGCAGATTTTAACAATTAATTAATAGATTAATCATTAAAAACTTTAACCGATTAATTTTGGCTTGTTCAATTAATTTTCTTACTTATTTTATGTCGAGCGGGACATTTCCATAGTAAACAATATGGTGAACAATGATAATATGAAAAATTTGAGTGGATAATCAAGTGATCATTTTGCATTTAAGGTAAATGCTGATGGAAAAGTTGAAGATGGCTACAAAATTAACCGTCTTCCTTGCAATAAACTGTTCGCTTACCGTGACTCAAACATATCGCTGATGAAATGAAATGAACTGACTCAGTGACTACATTTTTAAGTTTTTCATGCTTTACAAAACAGATACCAAATTAATCGAATTTAATCGATTATTCGAAGTTAAATTTCAAATGGAGATTACTTAATTAATTTTGTTAATCAGTACCAGACCTATTAACAGATACCAAATTAATAGAAGTTAATCGATTAATTTGTTAAATTTCAAATGGAGATTACTCAATTAATGTTTTTAATCAGTACCAGCCCTAATTATTATTATTTTATTTGCCCCAAGGTAAAAATGATCCCTCAGGGACTTCAACATTAGTAAAACTGTTAAGTGTCTAGAACGGCTGGAACTCCTTGGGCTCGGAGCCTTCAAGTTGGGCAAAAGCTTATTATAATTATTATTATTATTATTATTATTATTATTATTATTTTTTTTTTTTTTTTTTCCCCGAGGTACATATGATCCCTCGGGAGTTCAAAAATTAGGGGGGCATTGTTCTGGAATGGCTAGTCTTCGCAGATTATATTATTATTGTTATTATTATTAATATTATTATAAGCCTTTTAACATGCACAAGGTCACACAGAAATGTGAATCTGAGGTGCGGTTAGGAGAAGGTGCTGTTAGATATCTATTGTATGTTGAGAAAGAGAAAGTTTGTACTTTTGTTACCTCTTTATCTTGTTCTGTGAACAATTCATTGCCTCCTTGTTTGTTCATAATCTGTGCTACACCAATTACAGACCCTTCATAGTTAAAAATCGGCATGGACAGAAGACTTTTCGTGCGATAACCGGTTTTATGATCAATGTCTTGGTTGAACCTTTCATCCTACAAAAACAAAAGATTAAGAAAAGTCCTTGCTCACTTGCAGAAGTCAAATGTGCTGATGCTCACACAAGTTTTGGCTCTGTGATGCCGAGTCAGAAGCATGCTCACACAACTTTTTGGTACCATTAAATACTATAAAAAAATACAGTGATATAAATATATGACTTAGTGTGCTATAGACGCTTTTCATTTCATCAATATCTAGTATAATAAACTTTTCCAGTAGTTGCAAAAAATTATAAAATGATAAACATATTGTCATTAAATTGGATATAATGTATACCAATAATTTTATCCAACTTTTCTGTGCTCGGTTGAGGTTGGCTCACAATACTTTTAAACACTTCCTGGGTCACTCCTCACTGCAAAACGTCCTTGTCCAGTCAATGACCTTAAATTTTATCACATACAGTCAAGAGAATAACGCTTTCTTTTAAAAACACAATAATGCAAATTATTAGTTGCCTTTCAAATATTGGTCAAAATTCATGTCATTGCCAATATAAGCCTAAGTGAAATGTAACAGTGCCTTTAAAATAGCCCCATATTTAAATTTATTTTCCAATACCTGATAGGCATCAGGCACGTTGATACATTTCTTGCTCTGAGCCACCAAACCAGCTATTCCTTTCCCAAATGGAATTACAATAAGCATTCCTCCGTCCTGCATTGGAGTGCATACTCGACCCGCGGGATCCTTCACATCAAACAGCTTTGACTCAAGGAATGGTTCACCTTTGTTGTTGACTCTCACTAAGAACAGACTGCTGCGATCACTGCCAGTCAACATGTTGACATTGGCTAGGATTTTGTAGCAAAGCGCATCCACAGCCAACTCATGAGCAATATCAATGACAAGCTCAAAAAATAGCTCATCTTGTTGCATTTCTGTCAGCTGGCCGTTCGTCTTTCTCCGCATAAACTGTCGCGACTGCTTCTTTTCTGGGTCGTCTATGAATTCAGCCAGGTCAGATATGGTCCTTCGGACCCCGACATCGGCGGTTGCCAATGGTGGCGGCGGCTGAAGTGCGGTCTTCACTTGGGCTTTCCACTGCGCTGGAGTGGAGATCAGTAGTTTAAACGGTTTGAAGGCGTTTAGAAAACCACCTTTCTGTGGGTTCAGCTTTTCTGCTTTCCACTCGTGCAGTGTTTCTAGAGTAACATTATCGAGAATCCATTCGGACAGAAATGCAGGAGAACTCTTCAGAAAGTTTGTCATCCACTCCTTAGTCATTTTTATCGCCATCGCGTAATTAGTGCAGCGAAACGAGAGGCTCACAACTAAGCAGCGTTAATCGCAGTCTGACCACAAATTCAACAATCGTTTTTTAGGAATGCAATCAATTAAAGTCGATGCACTGAGCTATAATTCGTTATAGCGAAAACTACTTTAAAAATGTAATTTAATTCGCACTCGAAACAACAATTACATTCCATGCAGACGATATCAACATGCCTGCCTCTAATGACGTACATTCTTAAAATGTCGTTATGTAGCGCAATAATTCTTCAACATGTGTGACCACATTTTGCTGTTTAAGGGTCACTTTCCCATAATTACCGACTTCAGAAACAGTGAGTCAAGTTATCGTTGAGCAGCCAAAGTTGAGGCTCATCTTTGATTTTGTCACTCGTCTTGATTCCGGACACGCTCATAGCCTATAGGGCCTATATACTCGATCTTCTTCTGCTGAAAATGCAAACGCATGATATCCAAACCATAATAATAATAATAATAATAATAATAATCTTGTTCTTTAATTAAGCGCCTGCAAACGCACTGCGCTGTACAGTAAACATACATATCTATAGTAGAAACGGTAGCCACGCAGGGCGTCTTACATACATGTAACATGTATAGTAGAAGCACACGATAACAGTTTGACAGGAGTCGAATAGGCCCTATTTAACTGTTTAAGCGGCAAGCAAACGGCGCGAATTCATGGCCTACTAATCGTTTAACCACTGCCATCTAGCGAGTGGAAGGCTGAAACCTTACGGGGTCCTACTGGGTTCGATCTTGGTACCTTCAGCTCTTCACGCCAGTGTATTATCCATTGCTCTACGGACCCCTATGCAGTGGACAGAGAATAATGTTACCTTGCTCGCAGCTCTAGGCGTCTATCCCCCCCCCCAAGTCATTGGAGCAACGTCCCATTCCCAGTCTTGTTGTCAAGACCTTAAACCTCAAGACCTTAAACCTTCTTCCCCCTCCCCGTTCCTTCCCCCCTAAAATGGTGGCATACACACTGACAGATCCCCCCTATTTCTTGGATGGCGCATTTGCTCCAAGATTTCTATGGTGTAGACGCCTCTGGATCTAGTTACAAAACCAGCTGTAGCAACACTGGCCGCCAATTCTCATTATGAATACAATACGTCATTTGCGTTCTCGTGATAACGTTCTCTGAAACGATTATGTCATATTTGGGCTGTTTATCTTACGTCATCTGTCAATAAATGTTGCCATGGTGGGATGATGGTGCAATATTTCTCAATTCGTGAAAACATTCGGACGGTCGACGACGTTCTACGCTTTAAAATATTATATTCGAGTGAGCAAAAATTTTAAGACAGTCGATATTTGAATCTTCGAATAAAATTGGCATACAGAAGACGTTGGAAATCTTCGAAGGAACAAGAATGTCAAGAGATCTTGACATTTTGAAATCTTCTAATGAGCAAGAATTTCAGTACGGTCGACGTTTGAAGCAACCGCAGCCAGCAAGAAAACAGCAGAATGCTATAATAGCTAGCCTACCTATGCGACCACGGAAGCGAATATCCGAGTAAGACATTTCACTATTTTCTCTGCATTCAGCCTGATTCAGGGTGGGAATTGTCGGGGGATTGGGGGGTTCAACCCTGCTAGTGATTCTTAGGACCACCCAGATAAGTAATTACTGCACATCCCGGGGGTAGTTTCCAACCCCATCAGTTGTGCTAGTGTGGTTTAGCATTATTTGACTCTGAGTCTTTGACAAAGATCGAGAAGACATTTCCAGGGTATACAATGTTTGCATTTTTTAATGTTATCAACAAAGAAATTGATTTTGATTCGAGTCTGACTTGAAAACTGCTAGTGTTGAAATCAGCTGCTTTCAAATTTCGTTGACATCAGTTTGTAAAATTCGGATAAAATGTTCAAACCCCCTAGTCTTTTTTTATACAATTCCCACACTGTCTGTATTAATTATTTAGAAAGTGATTGTTCGTCATTCCACTAAGTTTTTGGATGGTTCATAAAGTGTTAAAATGTTTTAATAAGCAAAACTAATGGACAAGCAACACGTAAACATGGCTAATTGTGATTTAGTTGTTATCTAATGAAAGTAAAGACCAGCGATAGATTGTTGGTAGGCTGGTAGCATTGCAGCCAAACAAATTAGGTAAGGATTGAAGTGTATTATGGAGTTGTCGCTCGCTACCCGGGTCTAATTGAATCCATCACCCTGGTAGTTAGCCAGGGGCCGACTTCTCCCTTAGACCGAGGGTTTCCGGACCCAGATACGCCCTAGGTGGCCTAGAATAGGTCGAAGGACCTTCTTCCAGGTCAGTAGGGTTAGGATCCGGACTCATCAATGCACCTGCTACTATTATAAAAGATGATTAACTTTAAAATATCCGTAGGAATAGCTGCCAATATATGCTAGACTTGATGAATTGCACCATGTTAAGTTTGTATTAAATTTACATTTAAATTTACATTTACATTTGCCTTACCTTACCTGTTTGCAGATTTACTTGCCTGTGTAATTATGCCCCTCAGCTGAACTGAGATCTGCCCAGCAGCACCCAGAAGCTAAAAGAACTCATCCAACACCATATAGGCCTACTGAATTCCAGCAACATCTGTTCAGATCTGAAAGCATACAACGCAAAGCAGACGAACACAGAACCTCTGCCACTGACAATCATACGAGGGTTTCTGTGGAAGGTCCAGCCATCGGTCATGAACCACTTCTGTTACGCCAAAGAGTGAGAAGAAACGACCAAAACCGAAAAAAATAGAAATAAAATAAAAAAAGACATGGATTTCAGATCTGCTCAGATCTGAAAGCGTACAGTGCAAAGCAGACGAACACAGAATCTCTGCCGCTGACAATCACACAAAGAAAGTCCAGTCAAAGATCATCCCAAAGATCCAGCCACTAGTTCATATGATGCTTCAAAGGATCCAAACATAATTCTAACAATAGATCTTACTTCAAAAGATCCACCAACCTCAAATTCAGCCAAAAGTCATGCTTCAAAGGATCAAGCTTCAAAGGATCTGACTGCAAGTACAACAAAAGATCCTTCCTCCAACAGACCAGCTCAAAGTTCAACCAAAATCTTCCTTCGGTCCAATCAAACGACTGACTCTTTAAGTCTCGTTTTAAGTCCGGGAAAACAAAACAAAAATTTTAAAAGGGATCTTTCAGATCTCCATGCAACGCAAAGCAGATGAACGCAAAACCTCCGCTGCTGACAATCGCATAAAGGTTTCTGTAGAAAGTTCAGCCAAAAGTCATGCATTAAAGATCGAGCCTCAAAGGATCCAACTCCAAGTACAACAAAAGATCCTTCCTCCAACAGCCGAGCTCAAATTTAAACCAAAAAGCTTGCCTCAGACAGTCCAATCAAACAGACTGATTCTTGAAGTCCCATTTCAAGTCCGGAGAATGAACTCCATGGAGGTAAACAGTTCTCTTCTCCTCGTTGTTTGTTTAAGATATTCTTTTATTAAATTTTTAAGATCTTGGAATGTCACGGTCTTTTGATTTGGCCAGGCTGTGCGATAAAATGTGTTTAGAATTTTTAGATTCACAAAAATTTAAACCACTGGACGGACTGATGAAAAGCCAGAGTGTTAGTAATCATTGTAAATTTTGAAGTGAACAGTGTTATAATTTTTTTTTAATTACTGGTTTTTTGGAGGTGCTTTTATGTGCCTATGTAACATACAATGAAAGCTTAGAAATAATTTTGACTGAGAAATACCAGTGATCATGTAACTTCTGCCATTTTTGTACCATGAAGTTAAAACTAAGCAGTTACAGTTCATGTAGAATAAACCACATTATGCTGTAACTATTACTTTCCATTTATCTCATATTTATGTTTACATGACAAATGTAAACAGCTAAAACTCCAGTGAACACATTTACTTCACTGCCCATCAACATCACTTGCCATCTGGTAAAATAATTTAGAGTGAGAATATGACATTACATGCATTTCTATATGGGGCTTATATGTCCTGTATAAAGGTTTTGATGTCCCATCGGTTGATGCCTTGTGTATTGCATACCGGTGTGATAGAAGTTACTAATTAATAATAATAATAATAATAATAATAATAATAATAATTATAATAATATAGGCCCTTGCAACGATGCTATATAAATTTGCAATTATAATTATATCAGTACTTAACAGAATTGCTTGTATATATGTATTTGTGTATTTATGTATGTATGTTTGTTTTCTTGTATCAAGCCACTTAATATAGCACCTTTTAAGTCGGCTACTTCACAAAGGCGCTGCACGAATGACTAACTCATCTAGATATTTAAATGCATTTTAATACATTTTGGAAATGTCTACTGAACAGAGCTAAACGCAACGGCACGTATGTAAAGCTGAAGACTGTTCATAGAGGAAGATCCGAGTCATGATAAGATACAATGGGCTTGAGTTTATATACGGATGCGAGGCATCTGCATATATCCCCATGCAGATGAGCGCAACGATCGCAGACCTGGTCAACTTAAGACTATAACATAAATCTTCTTGATGTATGTCAGTGTGACGCGGACCAACAGGGCTCACCCCAGAGAAAGACTTGAATTTTCTTTCATTTCATGTTACTATTTTGTCATAACGTGTAATAATAATAACCTTCATTATTTTACTGTGTTTCGATAGGTGCCTTTGGATTTTCTGGCCACAAGTTTCCTGCTTGAGGAGGATGGGCGATGGGATGGTTGCTCTGTGGCTCCATATTGTCGGGATTGTGTGTAGGTTTGTGGTGTTCGATTTGTGTTTGTATTTAGTTTTTTTTATTTGTTTTTAGTTTTTTGTAGTGTATTTGTATTTAGTTTTTTATAAGTATTTAGATTTTGGTATTTGTGTTTAGTTTAGCGACAAAACAAGCAACAAAGCAAACAACAAACGACAAAGTAAACAACAAAGTAAGCAACAAAACAGACACAAAAGCAAACAACAAACGACAAAGTAACAAAATAGACAACAAAACAATCAAGACAAAATAATCAAAAACTACACCCCTGCCGAGCCTCTGGCGTGGCTTAATCTCCCGTAAGCTCGTTAAGGCAGGGGGGCCCCTGGCGTGGCTTAGAATCCCGTAAGCCCTTTGTGTAGTTTTTGTGTTTTTGTCTTGTTTGTTTTGTTGTTTATTTTATCTTTTGTTGTTTACTTTTGTGTTTGTTTTGTTCTCTATTTTGTTGTTTATTTTGACCTTTGTTGTTTGCTTTGTTGTTTATTTTGTCGTTAAACTAAATACAAATGCAAAATCTAAATGCTTTGTAGTGTTAGTTTTTTATTTTGTCGTGTGTTTGTTTTTGTTTTTTGTGTCATGTGCTGTTTATTTTGTCGTGTTGTTTGTCTTTTTGTTTATTTTGTCGTTTGTTATTTGTTTGTTTATTTTGTCATGTGCTGTTTATTTTGTCGTGGGTTGTTTGTTTTGTTGTTTATTTTGTCATGGGTTGTAACGGGCCGAGGGATTAGAAGGAGGCTCATAGAAGAGTAGATCAGACGGGAAGAGTTACAGGGTGGAATCATATCCCAAATCATCAACGAACAGGCAGTCGCACGCAATCGCTACTCAGAAACTAAATGAGACACAGACGCTGACACAGAAGTTCTTACAGTTATGAAAATGCAGACTGAATTCTACTTCTTTGTCGAGACGTTGATGGAGGCTTTTAGTGCTGACTAAAACAGAATGAGTTATATTCATCTAATAAAGATTGTACATGAAATTTTGCAATTGTTTTCATTCTTGGTGTACAAGAAACAGAAACGAAAAGCAGTTATTCATTTATTTATCCACTTATTCCTCCATCCATCCAGTCATTCATCTATCTACATATATTTATCCCTTCACTACATTCGTTCAATCATTCGTTCATTCTTTTAACTTCCGTCCGTTCTTTAACTCGTTCATTCAAGAAACATTGGGAAACACCAAGAAACATTAAGGAGTATTGGGAAACACCCAGGGGCGTCTATTCCCCCCCCCCAGTCATTGGAGCAACTTCCCATTTCCTTCTTCTTCCCCCTCCCCTTCCCCTAAAATGGTGGCACACACACTGACAGATCTCCCCCTCCCCACTATTTCTTGGATGGAGCATTTGCTCCAAGGTTTCTATGGTGTACACGCCCCTGCATGCTCGTCGACTTATTAGTTCTACTGACTAGGTTTTCTACTCGCCATAACAGGCGCCGGGCTACGTTACGACTCCTATGGGCTTGAAGAAGCTAGTTGGCACAGGCGTCATTTATGGGGGTGCGATAAATTTGTTGAAAATTGAGAGTGGGACGAGGACGTACGGTAGCTAGCAGTCTTGTTGTCAAGACCTTAAACCTCAAGACCAAGACCTTGAACCTCAAGACCAAGACTTTGCCCCTCGAGACCAAGACCAAGACTTTGAACCTCAAGACCATGACCTTGAACCTCAAGACCAAGACTTTGAAACTCAAGACCAATACCGAGAACAAGACCAAAAAATCACAACCATATGCAGACATATTACTTATTAAAAAAATTGTCAATTTGGACTACTCGCTATTTTAATTAAAACATGAGTCTTTTATTTTATTCACAAAAAAAACAACTCCAAATGCAGACTGCAGAGAATTCCGATTTCGTATTTACAAAAGTCCTTCATGCGAAATGTTATTCCAAATGCCTGTTGCATTTTTAAAAAAAACTTCGCTCAGAATTTTCTGACCAAGACGTGACCTGTTGGGCCTCATAAAAATTCTGCCATGTGAAAAATACGTTCTACAGGTGCTGAAATCACTGGCACTTAGAGCAGCTTTTCAAGCACTTGATGCAAATGTACAAATCGTGAATCTGTTTTGAAATCATTCCATGGCAAATAACCTGAAATCAAGATAACTGTCCAAAACAACAGTAAAGCCTCAATCATGCCGTGTAAATACTAAAGCAATTGTTTTAGTAATTATTGGATAAATTTTTAAAATTCTTGCGTTTTGTTAGATGACTGTTCACATTGTCAAAAGTCTTGGTCTTGGTCTTGCAAAACCAAGACAAAGACTTTGAACCTCCAGACCAAGACCAAGACCTTGAACCTCAAGACCAAACCAAGACTTTTGGTCTCAAGACCAAGACCAAGACTTTTAAAAACGAACTCGAGTGCACTCGAGACCAAGACCTATGGATTCATCAGCCTACGTTTAAGAGGCATTGCTGCATTAGGCTCAGACATTAAATTATGACGACACGGCATGGTCAGCACTCAGCTGGTGCCTGGTTCACATGCTGTCATTCAGTCTTTCGGTCGCTCCTTATTTACAGCGCCCAGAGCTCACCCTACGTCCTAAGAAGAGCAGTCCCTTAAGCTAGCCTGAGAGGCAGGTTCAGGCAGCCACGGGTATGAAGTTTTGGCGACTTCATTTTTTTACTTGGCCTCTGCGGGTGGCTAGTCCTCTACCTCGCTGTCTCATCTTCCCACCGACAGTGTACGGTCAGTGTACTCATTATAGCTGATCTGGCTAGGGGGCGTAGGTGGAACATAAATTTAGAAATTTCTGCACTGGCGGGGATTTGAACCCCCGGACCTCTTGCCACTTCAGCACGCTAACCACCAGACTATCGCATACATGGGCATAATTTGTGGGGGGTATGAGGGGTACCCGTATCCCCACTTTTTGGACTGGGGGTACTGTACCCCCACTTTTTAGACAATGCCAATCAATATTTTATTATTGTGCCTTCCCAGAGAACGCAGTCACCGCCAAAACTATGAATATACTTAGATACAAAGGTAAACCGAGAGCCAAAATTAATGAGAATACTGGCAGGGAATATATTCAAAATGGGTGCCATGTGAAAACCTAAAGAGCAGAAATTGGTACCCCCACTTTTTAGACCAAAGTATTGGTACCCCTCACCGTTTAGACGCCCCTACGTCCTAAGCCATCACTTTAATTCAAGTAGACGTACATTTCATGAGCATCCACAGGAATGTTTTTGGGGGGCAACTTTTTGTAGGGGGTGCAACATTTTTGTAGGGGAACAGTGACGTTTTGCTTAGAAGGAACACAGAACACATTACAACTTTAAAAATAAATAATGGTCAAGGACTTACCTAAATAACCTAAATATATTTATTAAGCGTTTTTGCATTGTAAAATATTTGCAAAATCCAGGGGTAAATGCCCCCTTACCCCTCTATGGACGCCCATGCCTATTTTTGGTCAACACTTTATCAGAAAACAAGGTATGATGGCGAGCTGTATCCAGAATGCGACTCCTCTGAAGTTCCGATGAGCTTTCCTATGCACGCAGCATGTTTGTGACACCAGTGACCAGTCGGCTTAATTATAGGATATCTAATTAACTAAGACTGAATTCATGATACGTTTAATCAGGGCTGTAGTGGTAAAATTAGAGGGGAGTACATGCTACCGGTTAGTCTTCCTAAACAAACTTAATAGAGGTGAGTACACGCTATCGGTTATTTTTCCAAAAAACATATTGGAGGCGAGTACAAATATTTTGTGAGGTGAGTATACGGTCTCCAGAGGGGAGTACATGCTGTATACCCGCGTATACCCTCGACTACAGCCCTGCCTTTAACTCACGGTTACTAGCCCAGTTAACTACATTGGTAACAGTATAGGCTGTGTCCAATAGGCCTACTCCTCTTTGTAAGAGAGCGTGTGGATCGCGTTTGGATCAGTTTCCAAGTGAGCTCTTTTTATGAACTTCTCATTGAGATGTCTATAAAGGTGCTCTGTCTTGCTACACATGCACGATACTTACATCTCTAGCACAATCCACTCGACCTCTGCACAGATACTAGGAAGTAGCAACAACATGACAAATTCTTTACTGCAACAAGTTCTTCCTTATGGACTGTTTACAATTCCGTCCAAGAAAAAGAGCGCAAAATTCGAACACACGACATTTATAAAAATAGAAATCAGAACACGCAGTATTTTTCTGAGCACAGCAGCCTCCAATCACTGTTCATGCACGGTCTGCTACACCTTCTGTTACTTATCCTGTACAACAATTCAACTATGTGTATAACATCTAAATAGCAAAGCATGACGTTTCACAACCAAATAGCAACAGAGATTAGCGAGTCATCGAAGTTACATCAATGAACAGCTTTTATACTACGATTTGATTCCTTGTATTAGTCATTTCAGACAACTTCCACATGGAAATAATTCACATGAGCTATTTTACACCGTCATTTCAAAACAAACGAATACTTAACTTCGAAAAGTGGTGCACGCCGGCTGCGGCCAAATTTTAAAAGGGCACAGCAGATGTAATTACATTTAATTCAAATGAAATATTAAACAGGAATGTCTGTGGGGTATATTATCAAATATAATTCTCTGATAAAAAATTTAAACTTTTAATTTAGGTTTAATTTATTCCACCTGTCTATCTGTGACACAAAAATCTAAGCACATACATAACATATCAATTGAAACAACACCATTGGTCATTTGGAATTCACTTCAAGCAACAAAAGACGTCTTCTTGTATGAAAACCCGATTACTGGCAGTCTTCCAGCAGATTTTGGACTGATATTTTAATCCTCATTAAAAACAATAGGTCAAATTTCGGAAAATGTAGAACACTCTTGATAAAGGTTCTCTTCTGTTCCTAACACAGCTTCAGATGCTTTCCGAAAGATCATTGCACAAATCGCCCGGTTCTCTCGTAAAAATAAAGATTCGAATATCATTTGTTGAGAAAATAACGATAAGAAACAGCACCCTAAAATATTTTGATTAGTCTAATGAAGTCATAAACATACGAAAATGACTTGTAGCCAATTAGTTTGAGCGCTTGCCTTGTATTAAACGCAAAGTACGAGTCTTCCTGAGATGGTTACTGTGTACGGACCCTGTGCATGTCTTTCATCTACAACTGCACTTTTCCACATAATTTATTGATGCTTGGTCATTATACAAGAGTGCTCAATAAATATAGATTACAGATAATAATAATGCTTAACGGCTTCCATGTACAACGAACTGCTCTGTGCTTATTATCAAACAACTGTCCTGTTTAATTACTGAGCATCAGTTTTACTTTACCCGGTACTTGTTCATACATAACCAACCACAGAACTGATCTCATTCCGAATAAAGAAATCGAAATTCAGTGCATTACAAATGGAGTAATGCGTAAGAACTTTTCAGGTAAAGTTAAAAATAGCGTAAATTCTTCATAGCAAATACAATGTTAATTCCAACAACTACCATAGACGAAACATTTGCACTTTTTGTCTTCAAATCTGAAGCTTCTCGTGCAGTCTTACCCTACAATACAACCTGGTCATTTGGTCAAGTAAGTAGGCCTACAGAACTAACTCCAATCCTCACACGCACAGCAAAGTTGGTCACATGACATCTTTGGTCACAAGTCCAGCATAACATGTAAAATTAAACTTTCAAAACATGACCACAATTGACAATTGTAAAGCAAAACAATGACACTACCAGTCTGATTCGAACTAAAAGAATATTAAGAAACTTGCAGCAGTTAACGTCTCCCTGTATCAAACGAATCAGAGGCAAGAGAAAATGGCACTGGACTTGAAAACCTCACAACTGGCTTAAGTTGTAAATCAGCACCTTTAAAAAGTTCTACAGGCCCCACATAAATTACAAACATCATACATACCGGCATCTACAGTACATTAGTGTGTGAACCCGACCACACAAACATACTACAGTCATCAGGGTAACAAGTTTCACCTTAATTAATGCATTCTTGTGCAATCTGATTACATTTTCACATACTACATCCTAATTTCCTGAATCAACCTTGGAGATAGCCGTAAATCTACCCCTGATTTGTGTATTCACTGGCCCTAAGGCGAGCTCTATTTTAATCTTACTAACTGCAATCGAATGGGATCAGCTACCATATGTAATCTAGTACTTACAGTAGGAGAGTATGTATTCCATGAGTAGGTAATATCCTGAATCCTAAGTAGCAGGTTTACTAGCTGTTGGTACATCTCAATGATATTGTGATAGACAAATACCTTGTCGATACTTTGCCAGCTTTAGATATCGTTGCATAGTGTCGAAGCTAATGACCAACCAACTGTATAACCTGATCAGTTTACAATATAACATAGATGATTTTTGACTACATTAAATCCACCAGTGGGCTGCTGCAAGTTCTGGAATGTTTGGGAATAAATTTACAGACAGCCTTGAAAAAGTACTTTAATCCTGTAACGACAAGAGGGATTAGTTTTCCATGCATTTTAGTAGGGGTCAGCCGGGTAGACATTTTCCACCGAGTACCGAATCAGAGTATTTGGATGTACTATTTGCCGGATCCGGGTACGAACCGAATACCATTTGTTCCATATGTGAAGCTTCACATTTTCATGTAAAGAAAATTATCGAAATAAATTTTTGTACTTGTAATAACTGACTAATATATTTTGAATTTTAGAAATAAATAATCAATGAAATGGACTTGACTTCTGTAGTGGACTTCCGGTGTTGGTGTTTTTTGTACTTTTCTTCTTAAAATGAATATGCTAGATGAAGCTCAAAGTTAATATTATGAGCCTACAAATTCCGGTATGTGAGGCAGACAAGCAACTATTTGTGTGTACAGTATTTGCCGAGGCGAATACTTCCGAATAGTGCCAAAAAACGGGATATTCGGCCGAGGCAAATGTCCGAGGCGATTTCCGGCTGACCCCTACATTTTAGTACATGCTCGTCGTTAAAGGGCTAAAAAATGGTCAAATAAACCAACTCATTCTGGTCCAGATGTATTTACACAATGCACCCAAGTGACTGTATACCGACAATAAGCAGATACCAAAAAATAAATTATCTCTAGAGTACTATTTCTAAAGCTGTAACACACGTAAACTGTTTAATAGTTAGTTTCATGCTTATCAGTCTTAAGACACCACTTTAACATATTTAAGCACCACTTACTGAGCCTGTAGAAAAGCAGACTGCAATACAAACTACACAAGTGTGTATGAATGGGGCAAGACACTTAATATAGCATTATTTAAGTATGTCACAAAAGTGACTACAGTCATGTTGGTTTGTGCGCAAGGTCTCATCATCTATGGATCATGACATCTGAGGTAACTAACAACTCAACTACATCCCTATTTCCTTAGTGGTCCTACTATTTTTAATACCAAACAATAATGAACACCAACTATTACTAAGTACTTATTACTTATTCCTGAACTAAATATTGACCAGCTATAACATACATTCCTGTCGGGAACATTATTTAAGGTATAATATACATGTAGCCTGCAATATATAATGGTGTTCGCATATATTAATACGAATTTACAACAATAGTGCATAGATTCAATGGGCAGTATTCAGAAATGCTAGCTGGCTGAAAAACCATGTTTTTAGCAATCGCAGTGCACAGTAGGGAGTAGTACTGCAAAGTATTACCTGAAGACAAAAATGAAACATGAGCACCAAAGTCACAACACAAACATACACCTTAGGGTCTCCATGTCAGCAGAGTTCATAATAGTTGCTACAAAAGTGTCTGGCTACATCAGAACCTACTTATAAACACCATCAGAAAGAGAAGATTAAAATGGATGGGAAGTGTAGTTCGTATGGACAAAGATAGAGGACCAAATGATCTAGTTTCCTGAAGGGAAAAGCAGAAGGGGAAGACCACAGAAGAATTGGCCGGAGACCGTCGTGGACGACGTGAGCTGTTTGGGGCCATTGTGGAACGAGGCCAGAGGACTGGCGATGGACAGAGAGATGAGTGGAGAAGCTGTGCTGCCCGACGTGCAAACTTGCACGGGAAGGACTAAGTACTGACTACTTATAAGTACATCGGAACATGGATTCCAAACTCGATATGGCTCCCAAAGTGCTTCTGATGTGCACACATTCAACAGTAGTTGTATGATCAGCCCGTGAAACCATAAGGACATACTCTGCAAAGCGGTTCTAAATATGCTTTTTACAGCTAGAAACTAAAGCTACCAAGCCTTAAGTTTAACTTTCTTGGCTAAGGCACTTTGACATATAGATTTCCATATAATCAACATCCTTGCTGTATAACATGCAAAATTAAGTGTCTCGGTTTTTTCAGGATCTGGTTCTCTGCAAAAGTTCTTTTTGTAACTTCCACTAATTCCATTTAACTTAAAAACAAAATGAAAATATTTGTAAAAAACTTTTCTAAAACCAATCAACATCAGTTAATCCGCAAATGACACGAAGCGTTTGTACCACCAAACAAACTTAAAGCTTCAGTAGAAAAACATTTACCTTAGTGGTAATTTAATTAGTCAATTATTAAATTAATTAGTCAATGGCTTGGCATAATTAACAAACTAATACCACCTCAAAACACCACATAAACTTAAAATGCTGGCTATTGCTGGAATATCATGTATCGTTATTATAATCATTATTATTCTAGCAAGGTTGTTCAACATCTATGAAGTTCTCCAACTTTTATCTTACAGAAACAAAACAACAAAGATTTAAGTCCTCTAATATACCTAACAAAGAACTGATTAATATAACAATATAAACATTATCAACTTACTTTAATGATACACACTACATGCATATGCAACATCACATTCTTCACTAATGACATGTTAACATATTTAGCATTATAAGCATGTACATAATTATATATTAATAGAGAATGGCAATGAATCGGATATACATAATATATTAGCAACACTCACACATGGTATCTACATATAATTTACAATCACTATTTAAACGATGTTTGCATTTACTAAAGTTGGTATATTCAAATAACAAGCATACATCTGTATTAGTACATGCAAAAGCATTGACAAACAGACAGACAGACAGACAGACAGACACACACACACACACACACACACACACAGAGCTTCAACTTACTAGTTGAGAAATACCAACTGCATAATAACAGTATGACAACAAAAGTACAGACATTATGTGAGAGCAAACTGAAGACACTTGGTAACCTAAGGTCCCTCATTGTTCATTTAGCTCAAGTTCCTCCAAAGCAGCTGTTGTTACTGACGGACAATTCTACTAAAGACATGAGTCTTCCATTCAGACCCATGCTCAGCCATGACAAGAGAAGCCACTGTGAATGTCCAACACGAAAACCGTTATGTTTCCCACAGTCTACACTGCCAGAATCAGTGGAGCACAGGCTAACATCACTTTCACCGTCCCGACTTACAAGCTTCATCACACCAGGTTAGCACACACAGCAATTTAGGCCATGATGTTAATGTGCAGTGGTAACTGTACTTTTACGCATATCACACGCTTCTCACATGCATACATTTTAAGCTGACTGCATACAATGCAGTCCAGCCAACAAACTGAAATTTGTTCGCTTACTTTGCACCAGGAAATACAAATTGACTAATTTTCAATCACAGATGGCAAAACTAATGCCAGGTTTAATACTTCTGTGTCCTCGTTGAACAATTGGGGCCGACATAAAGACTGATGATTCCTACAGAACGCAGAAACTAGTGCCAGAACCGTTCAGTTAACGCGGAGAAGAGTGATCGTTGCACTAGAACGTGTTGTTATCTTCATCCTGCAATGAACGGGTCTTCAGAACGGTGTCACCTGAAGTCGAAGCTTTCTTCGGAGGTAAAGGCTGAGTGGGAGTCGTTGGCAGCGGAATATGAGGCTGCAAGAAATTTTCACATATAGTCAGTGCAATTAATTATTTTCCGCTTATCCTAAGCTATATCTGTTTCGATATGGAGCCATTTTACATGCAGGACAGCAACCTTTTGTAATAGCTGAGACAACCACGTGTTTAACAGTGCTATATAACTGTCTACCAAACATAAACAAACACATGTGCAACACATTAATACATACAATACCATACATACAGACATATGTGGCATGCGAACAACTCAGTATAACAGAACCAAGATTATTAGAAGAATCTAAAGATATCTAAAAGAATTTAAGGGATGTTACTTGTTTTTCCTACACCCTGATATGTGTATTTGTGTGTGTGTGTGTGTGTGTGTGTGTGTTTGTGTGTGTGTGTGTGTGCTTATATGTAGGCCTGTACACAGAGCCTACATATCTATTTCTATATAGGAAAATGCATGTTCCATTACTCTGCAGCTACAATGAGCCTCATTAACAAGCTTTAATAAACCAGAAATAAATGAGAACCCCCTCTCTGCTTCAACACCTATCTATAGCATGCAGTGCTTTTGATGCTGGACCCATCGATGGAATCATTCGATGAAATCACCAGAATTTCCATGTTAAGTACCCTTGGGAGATGCCTACAAAACGCTTTACAAATAGCCATACAAACACAACATACATCATGATGACAACAATGATGATGATAATGGTGATAAGACAATGAAGACGATTACAAAGACCTAGCGCAGACTCCTACCCGATCCTTGTGAGTTCCCCGACGCATCAGACACTGTCCGTCGTACGTGGCTGGGTTCGGTTCATCAGATCCGATGTTCGCGTAATCCGCCTGGCTGGACTTCTCCGGCAGCGGTGGCGGCAATTCAACATTGTTCTTGGCGCCAACTCCATCTGGGCTATCAATTGGCGATGTGCTTGGGGTCACTGTTAACATACGCACCTGCTTAAGGCCGCTTGGGGGCCGGTTCTTGGATTCACTTTCTGGTCTCAGTGGTCGCATCGGGGTCAGCTGAAAGAGCCAAATGATAATAATAACAATAAAAATAACAATAACAATTAATAAAAAATATTAGCACACTAGAAACTGTGTTGTTTTACCCTGTATCTAGCTATGTAAATCATGTTTCATCTTACAATGAGGTTGTGTCATAACGAATTTATTTTCTACAATTGTCCCCAACCATATTATATCAGAATTCATGTTACAATGAATCAAGTTATAATAATTAGTCTCGTTCCTTCTTTAGTAATGGCCCTTCATTAAGGAATCAGCTTCCTCCTTCAGTCAGGGCTGCACTACTGTCTGGTGGTCCTGCCACAGCTTATCGTTGTCTTAAAACTTGCCTTTATTCTTGAGGAATTTCGCACTGGGAGCACCTCATTTGGTGGGAACTGGGTAGAGGTGCTTTATAAGTTTTAAAATACAGTACAATACAATACAATTTTACAACTTCTATAGCACTAGAATCTAATCCACGAGACACCAACCAATAGTGCATCAAAATCAAGCCCTACTCAGGTCAACACCAAAAGTCACTGAGACAAACCATGGAGTCTGAGAGACTTGAAACAAAATAGGTTTCAACTGTCTTCAGGCTGTGGACATTCCCAATAAAAAAAGTGTGTAATGGCAGATTTCAAAAGCCCATGTTTGAGAAAACTAAACCTGTAAATATGCTTCCAGTAAACAAATATAATGATGCATTTACAACAGCACCAGTTAAAAAACCCGGTAGCGGTGCAAACTATTTCTGATGCCACTCACTGCAACAGCCCTGCACTGCATGTTGAAGTCATCCTGATTAACAAATGGGAGGGGGGATAGAGTAGTAACACTCATGGCCAGGAGAGCATAAGGTACGCGGATCGACTCCCGTAACCCCCCCCTCTAGGGCAGCGCCTTGCATGGCTGCCAAACCGTGTGTTAATTAAGATATTGATTGTACTTTCATGTTTCAATGTAATCTTACTGCGTCTGTCGGTTTGAAATAATAAAGAATATAATTATTATATGACAAAATCCCAAAGGCGTACAATGTGGAATTGTTTATGTGCTCCCGGTCTATGCGCAAGTGAGCTTAACCTGACATGGTGTTATGTTCCTCAAAGCTGTTAACTTCACATGCTCTACTGCATGAATTGCAGTGTAGCACTAAATACTGAAGCTTTCAGCATTACCCTTCGTTACGCATGGCCTGGTTTACACCCTGTATCATACAACATATTCCCAAAAGACTACACGTTAACGAGTCCAAACTGAACTTATAAATGATTATTTCTAGTGTCCGATTACTGCTGATGTCAGACCTCTTGGCTGAGTTCAATAACTGAGCCATCTTTGCCCAGGGATGAAGTCGACGTTCCCGAAATCACGGAGTCTCTCTGCGACGACGAACTTTTGCGATGGGGCAAAGTGCGCGACGACACCAACGCGTCTCCGGCGAGACTTCCAACGTTGATCGAAGAAACAGCTCGCATGATCGACTTGGCTGCAGACTCGACGATCGGTGTCATGGAGATGGGAGTCAGCGGAGCAGCAATGTTTGGCGTTGACGCACCCATTGTACTTCGGCTGAAAGTGTCCGAGTCAATCCTTAAATCATTTTATAGTAAACCAGTTAAAATTCCGTATAAGCACTTGACTACTGATACATTGTCTTTTCTTACAAAAGCAAGCAAAGTCGATTAGCACAGAAAGGAAAAACTGTCAATAGACCCAAGATTTCTGCCTATCAAGTCTTTTCATAATAAAGACAAGCGCTGCTGAAGATGAAGTAGGGTTCCAAATAAAAAAATCGAGGAAAGACAACCCTGTAAAGACATACAAAACACCACTTCGAAAAACAGAAACAAGCATATTGATTACAATAGGTTGTGCACCTTTCAGATTGTTCTTACCATTTTAAGAAGACAAGACTCTTTAACACTTCAACAACGAGCTGCACTGGTTACCCAGTCACTTTTTGTACATGCTCGTTGCTACAGAGTTAAAACAGTTTAACTTGTCTATCACATTTGAGCAGCATGCTTCAAATAATGAATGTTTCTCACCAGTGGTTCTGAAGTTTTAAAATATTTTGAATTATAAAAGTCAGTACAATGCGATTGTTACAAAAGTAAGATTCGAGTCAGCCTGTCCAGTGAATAACAGATGTGGATTGATAAATTTACACCCATAACAGCCCAACTTCTGATTTCCATAGTGGGACATAGAGGCTTACTGGTTACAATAAGCTCTCACCCTGTAATGTGGAGAGAATGGGTTTGAATCGCTCTCGAGACAGATACTGTGTAGAAACTTTGAGCAATTCAACTCAGAATTACAACTGCTTGATGCTGCCAACATATCTTACACTACAAAATCTCCATCACTAACTGCATTCTAGACCAGAAACATTAGGCTATAAATAAACATTGTAATCTATATTAATAAAGCGACAATTCTGTGTGTGTGTGTGTGTGTGTGTGTGTGTGTCTGTTTGACCGGGCTTAACTTCTACAATTTTGCACCTTTTCACTCGAAACCTTCACTGCTGTGTCGGTCTCGGCATGGGACACCCAGTGGAGGGGTTCGCGCCTCCCGTTTCCACCGCTACCATGGTGAAAAACGGCCAAAACATCGCCCCAAGCGATAGGAAAATTACCGTCCCTCCAGTGACATTAGGCTTACTGCATTGGATGCAGTCCCTGCAGTGACATTAGGATTACTGCATTGGATGCATGCACGTCTAACAAACATCGAAGATAAATTTATTGTTGGTAAGTCAATTTAGTTTTTCAGATTTCTACTGGAAACCTTCACTTAACTATAATTGATTTCTTGCAAACAGTGGAGGGCTTCGCATACCCCGTTTTCACCGCTTTCACGGTGTCCAGGGCTAGAAATTAATTATAGGACAATGACGTTATACCTAAAAATAGCACCAGGGATGCCTACGGAAGATTTGTTTACATTTTGGCGTCTGTTTCACGCCGATGCATTTCTACAATTTTGGAGCTTATGTTCGTAAGTAGTACGTCAATTTCCAAAAGACTGCGAAGCAGTCGCCGCCAGAGGGCGACTGCGAAGCAGTCAGTCCACGGCAGAGGTTTCTAGACGCGAGAAGGCGTATACAAGACTGCGAAGCAGTCTCCGCTGTACGCCAGAAGGCGTCTACAACACTGCGAAGCAGTCTCCCCCACAGGTCGCCAGACACCACAAGAGCCTCCAAGACTGCGAAGCAGTCAGTCCACGACAGAGGTCGCTACGCGCCAGAAGGCGTAAACAACACTGCGAAGCAGTCTCCGCTGTACGCCAGAAGGCGTCTACAAGACTGCGAAGCAGTCTCCCCCACAGGTCGCCAGACGCCACAAGGACCTCCAAGACTGCGAAGCAGTCGACGCCAGAGGGCGACTGCGAAGCAGTCAGTCCACGGCAGAGGTCGCTAGAAGCCAGAAGGCGTATACAAGACTGCAAAGCAGTCTCCGCTGTACGCCAGAAGGCGTACACAAGACTGCGAAGCAGTCTCCCCCACAGGTCGCCTAAATTTCTTCCTTATTCGCTACACGGATTGAAACTTATACCTAAATTTTTTCCTTATTCACAGGGCGACTGCGAAGCAGTCAGTCCATGGCAGAGGTCGGTAGACGCCAGAAGGCGTATAAGACTGCGAAGCAGTCTCCGCTGTACGCCAGAAGGCGTACACAAGACTGCGAAGCAGTCTCCCCACAGGTCGCCTAAATTTATTCCTTATTCGCTACACGGATTTAAACTTTTACCTAAATTTGTTGCTTATTCGCTACAGGGATTGAAACTTATAACCCCGGACAACGCCGGGTAAACCAGCTAGTTAGTAATAAATTTAAAGATCAGACTAACAACTGCAAAGAGCAAAACTACAGACTTTCTGAATAACTGAAGATAAACTAAAGGAGCAAAAAGGTTTAAAGCACTTTAAGCTGATACAAAATATGAATACCATAATAGCATTTTGCTAATTCACTACAATTTGCTTAATTTAATATTACTATTTTCTCCCATGCTAGACCATCTCTGTAGAAGTTACTTACCTCTTATCTCATCTTGAAGACTTCATTCTTTCCTCAAGTTTGTGGTAAATTTACAAATCGGTGCTATACAAATGTCTGATTTACAATAACAATAAGTGGATGACATCCCAGTTGCTATACAAATCTAGCATCACGCTACATTACTAAGCATTATGCTACACGCTTACGGAGAGACCTTCAACAGCCAAAGATGGCAATTTTGGTTTCTTATAAACTTTGGTTTCTTAGCTGATGAAGTCGTACATAAGGTTAAGACTTACTAACTTTGAATGCAAGACAAGAGTTTAAAACAAATAAATAAACAAATAAACAGAAACTCGTCTAATCATTTTGAAGGCTAAAAACACGAAGCACAATGGATGAAAAACCATTCATCACACTAACCAGTGCATAAATAGACACAGAAACCCCAGACACTCCTTATTTTCTTATGTTAACTCTGATATAAAACATGGAACGTGAATGAATATTTAATTCAGCTCTGTAATGAAGCCTCACTTTAGCAGCTCTAGGACTTTAGCTTCGGCTTGAAAATTCCGGCACAGTATCAAATGCTGTAGTCGGAAGCGCCTCAGTGGTTGACTTCGAGAGACGCTATAGAAATATCCGGAATGAATGAATGAATGAATGAATAAACATGGTCACCAGAGGCAACATCGTAAGAAGGGTCTGGTGTGTGTCCGTAACAGCAAGCAAGCATTTATATGATTCCGATTATGAGATTATTCCATTGCACAAGTTCAGGCAGTTAGTCAAACAGAATCTGCTAAAAAGCAATAATTAGTGTAGACTACAACAAGCACGTCATTTCACTAATTTCAATCAATCCTGTCTTTCTACTTCTATTACTCTCCAGTTCTCTCTGTCTAACTCAGTTTATGTTTGTGTGTGTGTCTGTCTGTGTGTCTCTATGTCTGTCTGTGTGTCTGTGCATCTCTCTGTGTGTCTGTCTGTCTTGTCTGTCTGTGCATCTCTCTGTGTGTCTGTCTGTATGTCTGTCTGTGTGTCTGTCTGTGCATCTCTCTGTGTGCCTGTCTGTCTGTGTGCCTGTCTGTGCATCTCTCTGTGTGTCTGTCTGCATGTCTGTGCATCTATCTGTGTGCCTGTCTGTCTGTGTGCCTGTCTGTGCATCTCTTTGTGTGTCTGTCTGCATGTCTGTGTGTCTGTCTGTGCATCTCTCTGTGTGTCTGTATATCTGTCTGTGCATCTGTCTGTTTGTCTGTTTCTTTCTCCATCTCTACAATGTATGTTGTTTCTGCTTTGTTCTGCATATTGTCAAATTAGTATTTTGACAGGATGTATCAGTAAATTACCATCCTCATACAACCAACATGTCTTCTGTCACAAAACAACACTAAGAAGTTGTCAGATTGAAAATTGGAAATCATGCTCATAGGCTGCTCAATGCTCATGCAGGCTGGCGTGCAGAAGACAAGACCCAAGCTCATCACAATGCATGTACAGAAGATTTGCATTGCATACACAAGATATTTGCATCGTATAGATGGCAATTTCCACTGCATACAATACAATACAATGCATAAACCGAGACTAACAACATAAAAATCCAGATACATGATGCTATATTCGGTGTGAGAAGCCAGAAGCTGTAAGTAAAGCGGTGTACGAAATGCAAATAGGACGAGATAAGTAATAACTTCCAGAGATCCTGGTATCATCTGCTTTAACAACAAAGCTTAAACTTTGCTGTTTAATTAATGTAACGGGACATCTGCACATTAAAAACATTAACATCTGGTCACACCAGACACTAATTTCACTAACTTTCTACAGGCTGCAACTAGACATTTCAGTGCGATAACCAGTAAAAGTCTTCCTCTCGTATCTGGCCAGAGGCTATAACTAGTGAGCTTCACCAGTGCACAAAATGCATTTTTGAGCAAATAACTAGTACAGTAGAGTTTGAAACTCTATAAGAAAGCTAGAGAGTGAAAGTGATGGAAGTTGATATGTGTTTGTAAAGGTGAGACTCCTATGACCTGATGCAAAAGCTAAGACAATCTTGACATTCAGAACACCTTAGAATGGAATAGGATGAGCAGAAATGAGGCAGCCTGATTTGGATCTATACAGAAATGTACCCTCCACCCAGACCCTACCATCAAGGCTTGCTCAGGAGAGAAAAGGATGGGTGTGAATCACAGATTAAACAAGGCACATCATGTCAGAAGGATGAAGCCAGGTTTCCATTAGCTTAGGAGTATTAATTTGATGCTTAATTATGGGGACAGGGATTTTTTACGGTTGGAGCTAATGTTTAAGTCTTCAAAATACACCAATATTGCCAGTAAATTAGCCAATGGATAGTGCCAAGTTTCTACAGCAGGGTACAGGAAACTGGTTGGGAATCACCACGGTATTACACCATACTGGCCAAACCTTCATGATTCTCTTCAAGCCATCATTAAAACTATATCCTTATTTGCTTGCCAAATTACAACATTTATGGTAACTTTGATCAGATGGGATAATTTGTTGACTCCTACTTCATGAGTAATTGGTCATTTTCGTTTTACTTCTAAGTGCCATAACCAGTGATATACGAGGAAGAAAAACTGATATAAATTTTGTTTATCTATTCGACAATTTAAACAAACTTCCACAAAGCTACAACAGTGTACATTGATGAATGCTGATATAAATTTTGTTTATCTATTCGATAATTTAAACAAACTTCCACTAAACTACAACAGTGTACATTGATGAATGCAAGTTAGCGCACATATCCTGCTGGGAATGCACCACAAACATACATAAACCAATGTACACATTGCTGGGTGTTGAAGAAATGCATACTTTACATTTACACTCGATGATACCAGGATCTCTGCAGAAATCACAGCCTTCACAGTGGATGGCTGTGAAGCTCAAGAAAACACAAACTCACTTTGAACGCAAATGTCCCTGCTGGATTTGTATCCTAAGCGATGCATTAGACCTCGGAGAAAGGGTTTGCGAGGACCTAGTCCACACAGCACTAGTCAGAAAACTCTCCAAAACTCAAACCAGAACTACAAGGTTTAGCTACCTACGTAATGTGCTGAGAAACATTACACAACGTATAGATATCAACTATCGTTGTAATGTTGATACAGGATAGCACTATATTGTTAATGCGCACAACGTCACGCAGAAATCGGAATCTGAGATAAAGCATTCATTTAAAACATTGCTTAATGTTTCAATGTAACTTATTGTGGACGCATTCTGTTTGACTTACATCAGTTGCATGTAAAAATGAATTGCTTCACTAAAAGAACATTGAGCAGCTCTGAGTGAGAAAATTATCAAACAATGCGATTTATCTGGGGTAACATATTGGAAAAATTGTATCATATCTATTTAAATATGACTCGAGCAATTTGCTTACAATGACATAGCATGCCGAAAAATTGTCAAATTGTAACAAATTAATTTAATTAATATCTCAAGCAACATTTCTCAAGAGCAAATAATTATCTTTAAAAAAATTATTTTACAATTTAACAATGCAGATTAACTTTTAAAACTGTTTGTGCAGCTGATTTCACTACAGCAGGTGAACAATAAAATTATCATGCTGTGATACAGAAGAGTTAGTAAAGTTCCTATGGGTTCTCAGCCATTGCTAAGGAAAGAAATAATCTGCAAAAACAGGAGGGATAGATCAACATTCAGGTAAAACAAGAACAAAATAAGGAAACGCTATTCCGAAAATTGTTAGTCCCAAGCACCACAGAACTGTGCCCGCAACACCAAACGAAAGATGATACCATAAAACCAGCATCATCGTTTTATTCAACAATGGAGGCTTGCCACCACAGAATTCTGGTCACTTACAGATGCTAAAAAATCTAATATTTTAAACATTTGTTTAAATATTAAGTTTTAAAAACAAATAACCAGCTTTTATCCAACATAACAGCAGCCTCCATGTCATAAAACATGAAACCAATTACCCTGTTATAAAATCCTCTCAGCATTAGATAGATCAACCGGTCTCAAACCAAGTAATTGCATAAGAACCTGTCACATGCAAACAAAGTTGACTAGCCTACTTAGGTAATAAAACAATGAAGAGAAGGAACAGTGAAAACACCAGATTGTAATAATTATTCCTAAGAATTCTCAATTGAAATAATTACACCTAAATATTCATTGATCATTTCATTTCTGAGAATTCATTAATCATAAGTAAAAATAAAAAAACTCTGAAAATCTCAAACATACTTTTAGTCAATAATAACATTAAACTTGCCGAGAATCAATACCTGTTTTGCTGAATGTGACGTGAAGCGGGCATGCTCTGAACCCGCTTGACAGATGTCGTCATAGGAATGATATCTACACTTTGGTTCAGGAAATCTTCGTCCGTTACCTTAGAAATACAAACACGGTTGGCCGATAAAACCCAAAATTAAACATACCGGTAAATGTAACAGGTTACATTGTTCTGAAATTCTCTTAAATAGATATTTCTATTCTGCAAGATAAAATGTACCACCTTAAGAATAAAAATCAGTAACTTTTAAACAAAATAAACCAGAAAAAAACTTAAAACTGTGCAGGGGAAATTTTCAAGACCATCACAGTGCACATAATTGCCATACTGAACTGCACAGTGCTTGCGTAATTGAATCTCAGTGCAGAGGGTTTCACAAAAAATTCACCTTTCTTCTGCAGGAGGAAATTCAGCAGATCTCTGACCTACATATGCAAATTTCAGATAAACTTTGTTAGTTTTCAACAAATTCTTACCTTGATGCCATACTCCTTTTCCAGAACATTCTTCATCTGTGTGTATCTTTGTTCTAGATGTGCCTGGAAAGGCAGTAAACTCTCCGGTGCCTTTTCACGATGAATGTCGAGCGCCCTCTTCAGCAACATCAGCTGAAAGTGAATAAACTCGTGTCTTGGCATCTATCAGCTTGTCAAAAAATCATGTTTTAAAATTTCCCAGTGACGACTAATGCAATATCTCATATAATTTCCTAGCTCTGTGTGTCCATCATAAGATAAATGCTAATGGAATGTCTGGAATGTGCATCGGGTATGTGCATGGGCTATTATCGGGTGAGCCTGATGTACGCGCATGGGCCGATGCAGGGACATGGGCTACGCTGTGGAATGTAACTCATGCTGTCTAGTGTCCAAGGCCTGCATTGGGCAAATGCAGGCACACGGGCCCTCCAAACCCACATGGTCAGCTTTATGTTGCATTGTCGCGTTTACGAAACAGAGACAACCCATCATATATGACGGGGAAATATTCTAATGGTATGATACTCTTTCTGCACACATGTCCATCCAGAGATGTCACAACTGTTGCCAGACAAATGTCCAAAGACTCCGCAGTTCATCATATGACACAGTTTGATTGACCGAGTCCCCATCTTCTAGAACAGAGCATGTGGATTCAAACCTCACCGAGACAGTCACTGTGTAGGGACCCTGAGCAAGTCCATCACACATAGTTGCTAAGCACCAATGACTGATGTTTAATGATTAGATTGCGGCACTTAAAAAGTAGACATTATAATCATGTTATTGACTCTGCTTAGGAAAAATAAACCATACTGAACTGCACAGTGCTTGCGTGAATGCATCTCAGTGCAGAGACTTTCACAAAATCGAACTACGTCTCGCTGTCTTAAGACTTTTCTTTTCTCACGGGGCTCTTCGCACTGGGAGCGCCTCTGATTAGGTTGTACTGCGAGAGGCGCTTTATAAATTCGTAAATAGAAGAGAATAGAATAGAATAGAATATTTAGGAAGTGTTTCCATAAATCAAGCCTCTTAGACAGTCAGATTAGAAAACCCTTGAAAAGTTAATAAAGAAATAATATAAATGTCTAGATAGAATCCCATCTACAAAAAAAGATGCTAAACAACAAACTTCCATATTAATTATTATGATTATTGTTATTATTATCATTTATTAAGCACCACTCTCTAATAACCAGGCACGAATCGACAGCACTGAGCAGTTGAGAGTGAAGGAGTTGCTCAAGGTCTCTACACAGTAACTACCTCAGTGGAGGCTCAAACATGTACTCTCTGAATTATGAGGCGAGTGCGCTAACCAATTGGCAACTGCGTCCCATTGTTGATGAATATTTAAAATTTAAACCAAAACCCTGTATAAATGACAAAAGATTGGTCAGACCGATTAGCAGTTAGGTTACCTGCTGCTTAGTGAATGTACGCAGGCGACCAATCTGATCCCGTTCCGTTTCATTCGGCCGGTTTTTGAAGAAGTCATCTGTGTAGAATATCTACGGTACAGAGAGAATACAATTCGAGCAAACAATAAGCATTAGCAAACCATTGCTTCCATGTTCTTTCCTCGCCTTAAGACCACTTTACTCAGCTGTGCTGGAGTTGGGAGCACCTCTGAGTAGTCCTCCTTGAATTTAAAAAGTCTGTCAATGTCAAAGTTCAAGCAGAAAATTCGAATACTTGAATTTAACGAAATCTGTATATCACAAACTTTCCAACTGCTGCATACATATCTCACCTTTCCTAGTTAAAAATAATAATTAATACAAATGTTTATGTTAATTCAATTCAATTCATTTATTGATCTGAATTCAAGTCAGTACAATGTGCACCAATAGGAATGTTGAAACTTCAGGATACAATAGGCAAAACCCAAAAGGGACATAAGTCCCGCTTAATTACAAGTGCTTACTAAAGTACTGTTTTGCAACCCATTAAGACTGTTCAATTTATGAGCAGCCTGACATCTGAAACGAGGAACTCCATTCTGTAACAGTTTGCTTGCCTTTGGGATAATATTGTTTGCGTGTAAAAGAATGACACACGCAACAGAATAGGAGAAACACACCTTGTAGTTAGCGATACCACCATTCACGGCTGCATCCACCACTCCATGCAGCACCATACCCAACGGATCGACACGTAGGGTGGGATCGGTAAGGTGCTGATCGATCAGTGACCGGATCTTCTCATTTATCTCATCGATCACTTCAATCGCAAGCTCCAGTGGACTCACATCAAACTGCCAGCACACAACCATGACATTTGTTACAATGACAGCACACCATGAAATGAAAGGATGTCGTTTGAATGTTCAGCGTATCACATCGCGGCAATTATGTATCAGTGAAGATTCTTTATGGTATTGAATTGTATTGTAATTACGAATTTATGGTATTATTATTATTATAGTTATTATTAATATTATGCATTTATTACGCACCACTATCTAATGAACAAGCATCAATCGATGAGGATGAAGGATTTGCTCAAGTTTCTACACAGTAACCATCTTAGTTGAGGCTCGAACCCATATTCCACGGGTCACAAGGTGAATGATCTAACCAACGCACTACTCTGTCCCAGCTGTACTTGGTTCCTCGTCTTACTCATTTACAAGCCTGAGGCTCTGAAGTTCATTGCCCATTTCTGTGTACTCCACAGGTTTTATGACGTCGCTTCAGCCAGGCATGAAGCTTCATTGCATCCGGAGTGCAGAGAGTCTGTCATCCAGATTCAGAGACCTAAGGATCTCAAAGTTAAATGTCAGACTGCAATCATGGAATGCAGTTTTGCTTAGAAGCAACCATCGATTGATACCATGTGTATTACGATAATGTGCTACAGAAGTTCCCAGATGCGACTAGATTACTTAATTCAGCTGTTAAGGGCAACCAGCAGAGTTTGCCCTGCATATGTGTTGCATTTCCAGCTTAGGAATTCTGTTAACTGGATACTGCAGTACTCAAGGCAATTTTCGCTGATTTCGACAACCAAAAAATTTTTTTCACAGATATTGGTAATTACAATTAAAGCGATGTCAGAAAACTTGACAAATTTCCCTGAACAGAGTTGAACAATGGAAATATGGTAGAAATGTAAAGCAGCAACAAGATTTCACTGACCGTATGCGTCGACGTCACAGGAAACCATCGCAGAATTCCAGGGAATGGATAAGATGTAACTAGATTTGTTCTTTCCAGCCACAGATTCTAACATCAAATTCAGATAAAATCAAGTCTCTCTTTATCCAATGACTTAACGCATTAAACTATGAAAATGTGTTTCTGTGGCTCACTCGAGGTTAAAACAAAAGTGCAAAGATGATATGCTAAGCTCTCAGAATTTTCTATAAAAAAAGAATAAATATTTCAGCTCTTCTGATGTAGCTTTCTAACGTTAATAAAATTCGGAGTTCCATTATCCTAATCTCAAAATATCTAAACCCCTACTTTATAGCTAAACGCAGGGAACCAGCTTATCAATCAATCAATCAATGTCGTTTATTCAATAAGTCAAGCTGACATGTTTGCAAAGTTCTTGTTACAGCTTACTACAAGATTACTGCAATCTTTAATAAGCATGGCATACTATTTTGGAAAGATTGTCAATAAAATTAGGAGGTATAGTCAAGTCACGGTAACTGCTGTCCTCTAAGGGGGATACATCGTTGCACTATATATTTTGGTTAATGTAACTTTATAGATAGATTAATATACTATTCACGAGTGCTGCATGACATACCAAGTGGAGGTCTAAGGAATTTATCATTACAGCAACAGAACTTGCCTACTTAAAGTTAAGACTTCTATAAATAACTAATAAACATTCAGAGAAAAAACACAAAGACAACGTTCACTCTAAACCAGTGGTCACCAACCCGCGGCTCGCGAGCCGCATGCGGCTCTCGAAAAGGTCTGTGGCGGCTCTCCAGAGGTTTCCAGGAAATGACATTTTCTGTGACGAAATAAAATTCTGCTATAAAAATGGACTTTTTCCATGTAATAGTGCTATCCACTAGTATTTGTTGTGCTCCTAAATTCGACCTAAACCCATGGCGGCTACCAAAAGGTGCTAAACTTCGCAATGCGGCTACCAAAAGTGGCTAAACTTCGCAATGCGGCTCCCAAAAGTTGCTAAACTTTGGAATGCGGCTCCCAAAAGTTGCTAAACTGCGCAATGCGGCTCCTCACCGAAAAAAGGTTGGAGACCACTGCTCTAAACTAAAAATGAAGGTAAATATTCACCACTGTATAATCTTAAAGTCTTACCGCTGGGTCATTCGAAGATTCGTCTTTCTTCCTTGAATAAGTGAACTTCTGAACATCGTTGACTTTGTAATACCTTGAGAAATTTAGTAAGGTAATTGGTTAGTTTATTTAACATGCCCTTAACAAGAATGATGGTCCAGAATTTGAGAGATCAAAGACCGATAAAACATTTAATATCAGGGCATAACCGATTTTGTTTTTTTGTGCTGATTCCAGATATTGGATAGTATAGGCCATTATTTGTGGATTCCGATAAGTAATATAGTATCTTAAATCTATGCACTAAGGCAGAGGTCTCAAACTCAAATTACCCCGAGGGCCAAAGGAAGACCAGTATGTGAGCTTGCGGGCCGGGCCGCATAAGTTAATGATCCTATTCATTCAGCAACACGTACAAAATTGACGGTTTTAACGGCAACATCCCTAACTTCCTTCATTTGTTGGCTTTTACTACACAAGGCTTCTTGGTGCAAAATGCAGTGTATACTAGTGAAATTATTTCCATGTAAATTGAAGCTACTCAGTTTAGTCCTCATCAATTCAACCACACCAAACATTTACAGAGCGCACTGATGGGGCTCCATCTGTAGCCAAAGATACAAGTTTATTCCATGGTAGCCCAATGCACACTTCGATGATGAAATATGTCACGCCCTGTGGTCGTACCCCTCAATGGTGTCAAGTCGAGCAATTCTTCGATAATATTCACGTTGCTATCTACAACTCCAGCAGAGACTGCACACTAGGCCTATCGGTGTCTGGTGCATCTGTACTCTCACCAAGAGCAATTGAAACTGCTTTGAAGCCAATTGTGTCATTTTAATTAATTGTTTTTGCGCATCATCGGCTAAATCTGTAACCCTACTGGCAACTGTATTGGCACACAAGCTCACACCTTCACAAACTTTCTTCTTGTCAGGACATAAAATTTCTCTAGCTATCCCAAGACATTCTTTATAAATTGGCCTTCTGTATACAAATCCTTATACAGATTTGGCCCTCATTTTGTTAATTACAAAACTTGCTCGTATCGAATCTTCGCTGTTTTTCTTAATATTAAGAAACATATTTCTCCTGTTTGGCAAATCCAGCTTTAAGTTGCTGGACTTTTTCACTTCTGACTTTGCCTGTGACAGCGTCATAT
Organism: Allolobophora icterica; assembly: GCA_963556255.1. Classification (NCBI taxonomy): domain Eukaryota; kingdom Metazoa; phylum Annelida; class Clitellata; order Crassiclitellata; family Lumbricidae; genus Allolobophora; species Allolobophora icterica. The sequence continues at coordinate 37,943,618 of OY744610.1, read as the reverse complement.
TTCTCGCGATGCCTAAATGTAAATGTAAATGTAGGCCCTACGCGATTTTCTATAGCGACCGTATATGGCCTCGACCCTGCTCATTTTTCAATGAATTGATCGGGTGAGATCCTTCAACATCGCTGCCCGTGTGAATGGGTGCCACGCCATTTAAGGTCCCCGTGTTGGGACCGGGCTAGCCCGAGATTTGAATCTCTGAAATAAGCCACCTTCGGGAAGCGAACCGATGTCCGCATGCTCTCTAACACTGCATGAGACGCAGCCTACGCTCTTACCGATGTAGCTAACTGGGCCAAGTATCAGTGCCGACGTATGTTGTATTCCTTCGGAACAGTAATTGTTTGCTGACAAATAAGACACTGAATTTGATCGTTTACCTCCGTAAAAATATAAGTTCTCCCATTTCTAGAGCTTTATCATAATTTTTATTAAAAAGTAGGCCTATTTTGAAATATTTAAGAAATTCTGAAGGCCGTCGCGGGCCACAAAAAAGGACTTCGCGGGCCGCATGCGGCCCGCGGGCCGCGTGTTTGAGACCCCTGCACTAAGGTCTAATTCAGTTACAGGCGGTAGGATCGAAGAACAGCCATTCAGTCACCCCCCTTTCCTATACTGCGATATATTTCTTCACTGACTGACAGGCCTAATGGTCGCCGCCTGTGGCAGATACAAGATACATTGCGTGAAGGAAACAGTGTAAATTCTTCAAATGTTATCCTTGGGCCATTGACAGTCATAGTCAGTAGTAACAAAATTATAACTCTGTGTGAGTCGCCTTTAAATTGTTATTAGTCCATAGTGAAACCATCGAAAAAACAACTGTTATTAATCGGCGGGCTAGACATTCCGGATCTGGATAATTCCAGATAGTCCAAAAATCGCCAAAATCAGTTTACCAATCCGGATTTCAGTTATGCCCTATTTAATAGTTAATCAATTTATATATGGGGTGCCAATAATGTAGTTGTTAGCATGCTACACTGTCAATTGAGAGGTCAGGGGTTCAAATCTCCACCAGGGCAGAAATATGGTTTGAGATTTCTGCTCCACTTGCACCCCCTAACTAACTCAGCTATAATAAGTACCATGACATTGTCAGGGTACTTACTATGGTTGTGCACTGTCAGTGGAAAGACGAAATGATGAAGGAGAGGACTGGCCATCCACCCTCATATGCCGAGGCTAAGAAAATGAAGTTGCTAACACTTCATACCCATGGCCGCCTCAGAGCTAGCTTAAGGGAATGCTCTTCTTCTTCATCATCAATTTATACGAATAAATACAGATATTCTTACCTGTGAATCAAAAATTGCAATTTTTAAAGATTTCATTTTAAAGAATTTTCTCTATCTTTTGAAATCAGTCACACCAGCAAAACAAGTCAGCAAGCATATGACAGCAACCTTAAACTCATATGTTTAAATCAAATGAAAAGGGAACTCATATTATTGAAACACCTGTCTTGACGAAGAAGATAAGAGAACATGGCTTGCACTTACTTAATAATCTGCTCACTGAGTCGCTTATCAGCGAGATTGTTTTTCAGCTCAAGAATTGGCGTCACTTTATTTATTTGAAGATCTGAAAGTTCAATGGAGTTATTGCTATACATCAATACTAATAATCAACTCAAGTTTTAACTAATACATTCAATCAAATGAATCATAGATACAAGAATCAGGCAATATTGAAAATCAAATTCAATTCTAAACTATTATATTCAATATTCATGTTCACAAGCACTGTTTTTACTACTGGTAATTCCTTTCATACAAATGATTCTTTATACAATTCTTCATACATACATACATACATACATACATCAGCAGCAACCTTACAGTCAGCACTGAACTTAAAGATTTGCTCAAAGAAAAAACTCATCAACATCTCTGAAACTTATTAAAGGAAGTACATACACTGGTGTGGTAGCTTCTTGATGTCATCTGTTGGAGCATTAAGCGTCTTCATTAACTGGAAAGAAAATAAACATCCTCAGCTTAAATCAGATCTTTCTGGATTTTTCACACAGCAGTGAACCTCTCAAGCATTCAAGTTTCCAAATTAAGCAGTTCTGAGTGATCTTCTTCTACAGCAACATGCAGCATTAACATTTTCAAGCTGTTGCCAGCCAACAAAATTCGACATTAAGGGCTGAGGGTGGTTGTCGACAAAAGACAAAGACTGGGCTAGAGGGCTGCAATCAATACTAAACGTGGACAGAAGTCGCCGAAACTACATAGTTTGGTTTTAATATACTAGATGACAGCACTAGACACACAACGATGTGAGTTCAACCAACTGCAACAGAAGCCGGATGACCTGAACTAAAGCCTAGCTACGACATAGTTTTAGCGTGCACTGATAACATGCATGGCGACGCTACTATGGCAGAGTATAAAAGAGTAACCTGTCTCTTAATTACCAAGCAGGCTAACTGAAAATCATTTTCCAGCCAGATGTTATGGTATGAAATACAACCCGGTCTGTGTGACCTATATTAGCAATCTTAAAAACAGCATCACCAGTACAACAATTGTCATAAACATTGTGACTTCACTGATGCATGCGATTTGTTGACTTGAAAAATATCAAACAGTTCCAAATTATCACATATATAGAGTAACATACTGTGTGCATACATTGTCAAACATTCATTAGATGTATACAACTATACATTTCACATTATGACAGAAAGAGAAGCAGTTTGACATCTTTTATGAAAAGTGGACTTTTTAAAAAAATATTCAGCCTAGAGTCTAAATTTTTTTTAAATTATTTAGCCTCAAAAGTGTTAAATTTTCACTATGCTCGATACAACTGTTGAACTGTTGAATGACCAGATTCTTTCCTTTACACCAGAGTGAGAAAGTTTTAAACAGAGATGACTTACCTGTGCATTTGGAAATTGATTCTGGAGACGTGCTGTGAAATCTGACAGTCTCTCATACTCCTTCCCACGATATATAAAGACGCGATTCTAAAGGTGACAGAAAAAAGGCAATGGTATGGTGAGAATCAATGATTAAACAAGCTGACGGTAATTGTAGTTGAAAATTTATATAGCACTGCTCAAAGAGCAAAAGAAATTAGGAAACTCTCTGTACTAGTCTGTACAATGTTAAATATCATTAGAACTAGACTATTATATCAGTTAACAAAACAATGCAGACTAAACTAGAAGAGTCACCAGATGGACCCACATGCACACGTCGACAGTAGCATCACTAGGGTTGATGTCACCCAGTGCGGCAAGTCATGGCATCACCCCCCCCCCATGGACCTCCTCCTTTAGTCCCTTACCAGACCACACAGCATCCTTAGTAATGTGTTTGCACTAGTGTTACTCGATAATCGTAATTCCTGTGTATCCACTGAATGTAATGGTAATAGTACTGACATAAACAACTAACCAGAATCAAAATTACAACATGTCATTTTGGTGTCTGAAGGTGTCACCCGGTGCGGCCCGCACCCCCATAGTAACCCCACTGCACATGGAGCCAGCCAATGGGTTCCCATCGACAGTTGACAGATGGCATGGTAGTTCAGCCTCTGGACCAATAGGGTGGAGCAACAGCTGATGGAAGGCATGACTGAGGCAAGACATTATACAGCTGAATCACTATATCTTATGATTGATTGAACCAACTCTAACCAAATATCAATCAATCAATCAATCAATCGATTGATTGATTGAAATATAATCTAATGACTTCTACAGCATCGTTATCATTAGACACAGGGCATCAATCGATAGTTGTTTCAAGTGCAATAATAGCCTGAAATCTTATCCTGTTGGAGAAGCCAAGTTCAAATCCATCAAGCATCAAATAGGTTCAAATGGGTTCAATATTTTTCTCAAGCACTTTATGAAAGAAACAAAATGACTGAAAGACAAATTCACTGAATGCTCAAAGAACTGTACAGGTATTTCTCAGTGGCATCATCTACCTGTAGGAATGATGGAAAAGCCATTCCATAGTATCCAACACGGAAGTATTCTGGTTCAGGGCGGACCTTCATCATGATGGAATCATACAGCTCTGCCTGCTTCCTCTGTGAATTGCATTCAGAGCAGGTAACATAAACAATAAATTTACAGACTAAAGACAACAAATATTAAAAAAAAAACATAAAAATATTAAATCTAATTTTCATTCAGATGCTTTAAAAGTCTTAAAGAAAAAACCCTGATTGGAAAATGCAGCAAACATTCAAACAAAGAAGTTCAAAGAAGCAGAAAGGAAAAAGGTCCTGGTTGGAAAGTGCATCCAACATTCAAACAAAGAAGTTTCAAAGAAGCAGAAAGGAAAAAGGTCCTGGTTGGAAAGTGCATCCAACATTCAAACAAAGAAGTTCAAAGAAGCAGAAAGGAAAAAGGTCCTGATTGGAAAATGCATCCAACATTCAAACAAAGAAGTTCAAAGAAGCAGAAAGGAAAAAGGTCCTGATTGGAAAATGCATCCAACATTCAAACAAAGAAGTTCAAAGAAGCAGAAAGGAAACAGGTCCTGGTTGCAAAATGCATCAAACATTCAGCTTTATTCAAGTTAGGATATTTTAAAATCGGATCTGACCTAAAAACTACAACAACATTAATTTTCAATCGAAGGCTACTGACAAGTAAGGCCCATACCCAATCCAACTCTATGATCAATATAGTCTATAATACAACAGTACAATTTATGGAAATGTCATTTATTTTGCATGCACATATAATTTGTATATAGTTCTCCAATGAGATCAACTACTAGTGATACATAATTAACTAGTCACATCACAATCATGGATCATTTTGCAATAAGTTACCAGCACAAACAGATTAAAATTTGCCGAAAGAGAACTGTTTCAACCAACCAGAGTTACGGATAACTGCGCGTAGTCAAAGGTCTGAGTTTCGTATTGAATGGCAAGCTCTTTGCAAAGCTCTATTCCTTTCTCCCACATCTAAATACAGCAAAAGAGTCTTAGACTTTGTTTACCCAAGGTACAAATGATCCAACAGGACTTAAAGAATTCTCCATAGAATAAAAAAGTTTTGGAGCAACATGAACTTGTCGAAATGCCACATAGCAACTGTCCTGCAGAAGGTAATGGTTACCACTTGTAATTATTTTAACATCCTCAATCTGGTGATTCGGAGTGGTTATTAGTTAACTGTATTTCTCTGTACAGAAGCAAGAGTCCATAACACAATCCACATAATGACTGACCACACTGGAGAGTGGAGACCCAGTAAAACACACTTCATTACAAGACATATTCTGACATAACATCTAGCTAGATATTCATACGTGTAGTTCCACTGCACAGTACTTGAAACATGACATCAAGTGTTTTGATACATACATACAAACACATATCTTGAATAGTTTTCCCCCTAACACCACTCCCATAAAAAGCTAGCACACATGTAGCCATAGTCTCTGAGTACAGTTAGATGGCTGTTCAGCGGATCACTTCCAAGTGCAAAATAATTTCTTACCAGTTGGCCAGGAAGAGGGACAGGAACACAACGTGGAGATGGAAAGATAGAAATGGGAAGGGAAATCAGATGGTGGAGAGGATTAGAGGAAATGGAGAAACAGAGGGTTCTATGCAGAATAGGATATGGCAAGCAATGTTGAACAGTTTCCAATCTGACCTTTCCCTGGTCGAAGTAGCTGATGATATCATAGTAGATCCTTTCTTTCAAATTACGATGCAACAGTTCCTCAGGGTGTTTTGCGCTCATCAGATACGGTGGAAGGATATTGTTTGACCACTACAGAAAGCACAAAATTTCAGCCATGTCAGCTAGCCACATCTTTAACACTTTACCCTTGCGGTGAACCTACTACTGGGAAAACAATATTAAATATTGTTTGATGAGAAATTTTCTCATCATTAACAGATTAAGCATAAGAAGTTTCATAATTCCAATTGCAATGCTAAAACTATTCATTAATTCTCTAAACTTCCTTAATGGTCAATTTTAATCCAAAAGGAATGAAGAACCAGTAATAAATCCATGGAATCATGATCATAGTTTGGCTTTTGTGCACCATTGGTTAATGCCTTGTGCATTAGACACTAGTGCTACGGAAGTTCCTAATTGCTAATAATACTACCAGCTCTTCCTCTTACACTAAATAAACAACTGAAAACTACTTATCTGTTTCTGGCCACCCACACTTTTGAGGTCAATTCACAAATCATGCAGTGTAAGTACCTGACTACTGATAAAATAATAATTCCAGTTAGAACAATTTATTCATAACAGATAAAGCAATTTGACAGGAAAATTTCATCTGGAGAGTTGATAATACCAGTAGCTGGATCTCTACTACACACTGTTCTCTTTCAACTATGCATTACCATGCACCGACTAAGGCGAGTTACATTAACTAGCTCTTTATAAATTGTCATATGATAATAATAATAATAATAATAATAATAATAATAATAATAATAATAATAATAATAATAATAATAATAATAATACCATACAACTATAAAAGCAAGAGAAAGCTGCCAAACTAAAAATCTTTTATCGAGATACAACCAACACTAATGTATTTGAACAAAGCTTAACTTCTTATTCACCACTTACACTTTACACAACCCAAATGCCATCGTAAATAGTCAACTGACCATTTTTAGCACGTTTGCTATGTATTTAGTCATATTAACTTGCACTTAACAAATCTTCATATAATAATAATAATTATTACCCAAATATGCATTAATAATTTAAGATCTGCCTATCGTATTCTAATTTAAAGGTGTTAAACAATACTAACGTGCTATATACAAATATAAGTTTAACAGTAAAACAAGATCAGATTCTAACCTGGAGGTGTTTTGCATAGATCATCAGACTGTAGGCTGCTTCGGTGAAGTTATCTGATTCTAAGTGAAGTTTGCACAGCTTTTGGGAATACTGTAGAAAGAGCTCACGTCGGCTGATGTCGTGGTAGAAGTTCTGTCCAAAGACATTCACCATGCATTCATAAAATATGCCATGCTTAAAATTCATCACAATGGCAAGTCATCGCATATAGTCCAGCAAAAGACACAACAATAGACTATGCGATGCACAACAACGTGGTAGCTGACTGGTTCAGCGTTTGCCTTGCATTGTAAAGTGTAAGGTTCAAACCTCCTCTGAGATGATTAGGCTACTGGTTAAGGACCTTGAGGAGCAAGACCTTAATGCACAACTGCTCAGTTCTGCATACAGGTGCCTGTCATTAGATAGCAGTGCTAAAATAAACACAGAAATAATAATGACATGATGGTTGACTGCTAACGCCTAGATTGAGCAGCTCACGGGGAACAACCAGAAGGCCTGTGCTTGCTGAGCAGAAAGTGGACCAACCGGGGAGTGAATACAATGCAACAGTAATTAGACCAGAGATGCATGCCCTCGAGTCTTTTTCCACCAACTGCCCTGCACCATTACCATCTGTGCTCAAGACCCTCAATTTCAAACACCCAGCCAAAGAACTAAACTATATCCATCGAATTTTTTACAGACGTTAATATGTTAGTATGCTTGTGCAGACAGCACTAACAACCGTAAACATATTCTAATTTAATCCATACCAACTGTAACTGACTGCGGTTAGTCTGACCTAACAATAAACGAAAATATTTAGGTCAACTGTAATTTGATAATGCATTGCTCTCCTTGCTAAGCTCAGAAGTGCAGACGGAATTGTATAGTATTGTGTAGAGACAGATTACTGTATGTTACCCACCAGAAGACTGACAGTGCAACTCATTTTATTGTCCACATTTTCTTCTTTGATGACAGCTCTGTATTCAAGCAGCAGCTGCATCAGATGCTTGATTGTGTCAACGAAATTGCAGCCCAACTCTCGCATGGTTGAATGGTGTTCACATTTCTCCTTTATGCTGTAATTAAAATTACCAGCTTAGAGCAGCAGTAAAATGGCAGTAAAAGATAAAGCAAAAACACGGCGGCCTATAAAGTCTGTGACTGAACAGTTGGAGGTTTGAGCCTGCTGACGACTCCATGTAACATCTATGGGCAAAGTGTTCATGCATAATGCCTCTGTCGTTGAGCAGTATAATTTGGTCTCAGAGCAAGCTCGGAGGTAAAAAGCAAGTCCTATGATGCACTAGCCCCACATGCTAGACCACAGTATAGTTCCTCAGTCGACTCAAAGATAATGAAAACGAAATAAACGCCTTCTCTAAGTTCAAGTGGGACATAGGACACTTACTTTACTTACTCAAAGCTTACGGTAAAACACCTAATCAAAATATCACACATACAATTGGTAGATCTAATCTAATGACGTATATTATCACTGTGTCCGTGACATTGCTTTGACGTTTGAGGGTCGCTTTGATTGAAATCACAATCAAAACTCATAATCCATTGGAAAAGCCAGGTCGAATTCTGACAGATATGGGAAACCATAAGTCAGGCTATCATTGGTATGCAAACCGAAAGAGATGAGTCTTAAGCGTACACCTGAATAACAGAAAAAACTGAACTGATCAATAAATTCCAGAGCCTCAGACCAGCATAGGTAGCATATGTTATGCTCACACTTGCACCTAATCACCTTACGTCACACCTGAGATCTGCTAGATCTCTGAAAATCTGTTATATAAAATGACTGACTCTATAGCAGTGCAACATACAAGTATTAGGAATGGTAATTTCACACAGCTAGTTATCAGAGTTAATTCACCAACTCTAGCACATGATGACCATGAAGATAAACAAAAGATGTCTAAAGCCATTTTTTTTATACTTACATTTCATAAAACTTCTCCTGAAAATCTTTGTCACCATGATCTGCTCCAACCAGTTCGTCCAATTTAGTTATCATCTCCCGTTCAAACTGCAACAGATTTCATACAGTATACATACTTTCAGTTAACACTAAATATAAACCAACCTATCCTTCATAAACATACTGAAAGCCTCATGCATACGTACATAAAGCTATGATCAGGCTGACATTATAATCACACTTCACTAAAGATCTTTAACTTTAGAAGATAAATGACATTGTCCAAAACAATTAGAACTTTGGGTACTACATTGTCCAAAACTACGGGTACTTGTGATGATGTCCTTTTACCACACATGTCTATCCTATCTTAATGTATATATAAGTGTATATTATGCCATGTTGAATATTAAGGATACTATTTGATTGCCTTTGATGTGCAAGCATAGCCTACTGTTATGTTAACCCTTGGGGCGACTTGAACCATAAGCAATGGGCATAAGATCAAATGCCAGGAAAGGTACACTACGGTACTTAGTTAAGCTCATCATTGTTTCCAAGTCACTGTAAAGTGCTGATTACTTAATTACTCAACCACAAACTAAGACAAATCAATTAATCAACATACAATAGAAAAACCAAAAACAAACAATGAAAAACAATAATGGTGGATACTACCCTGTCGAAATATCTCGCACAATGATGGATAAAGTACCTTGTTGAAATTTCTCACGTGATGCTTCGTGTCTGGTCTTAAGCTCATGAATTCACACTGCATCATATCGAAGAAGATGGGAATTGTATGTCGGCGAAGTTCTGCCAATGACAAAAGGCACAGCGAGGGATGAATCACTTTCCGAGAAGCCTCTCAACGTAACAAATTGTTGTTGCACAACCTGAGGTGAACTTGTTGTTCCTTTTTCACACACTTAACAAGTTCCATTTATTACTGCTACTACTATTACTATTATTATTATTATTATTATTATTATTATTATTATTAAGAGCCACTATCTAACGACCAAGAATCAATGGTGCTGAGCAATTGTGAGTGAGGGACTTGCTCAAGGTCCCTATACAGTGACCATCTCCAAGGAAGCTTGAACCTGTACTATCTGTGTTACAAGGCCAGTGCTCTAACCAATTTGCTACCATGTATGCACTTCAATACCACAACAATGTGCCTAATTCAGTGGTTGAGTCATCTACCTGGAATAGCTTCCCTCTGGATCTGAAAGTCCTTCTGGCCAAGGACACTAAATGCATCTTATACCAACCGTTGCAAACTGATTTCTTTCACAGAAATTGAACTGTGGAGCACCTCTGAGTAGACATCGTTAAAAGGTCCTATATAAATCCTCTGAATGATTGAGCGAATAAAAAGACAAATGATGTTTAGAATATAATAAAAATTCAATACTAATAACAAGACATACATATCTGCATACAGACAGTTATATAGCACTGCTTGAGCACCTCTCAAACGTGCACAATATATACATTTATATATGAAAATGCATATATATATATATATATATATATGCAATACATATACATATATTCAAGTCATTTTAAGAACTCAACCAATTATATTTATCTGCAATACAAATAAAGGAATGTTAAGCATAGATGTGAATGAAAGCTTCAATTATCACTGAAATGTTTCAAAAAGCAGAGTTTCTAAAAGTGGGCAAATTAAGATAATACATTAAGATAATCAATAATAGACAAACCAAGCAAATTAAGGCCTTAGCAGTGATGCATAGGAAAGTCCTTCATTTCTTCTCTTTTTGAAATAATTTAATCAATTTTTTAGCAAAGCATGCAGTTTACCTGGCTCTGGTATCAAAGTCATCTCCAAAATAAGACCAACGATTTCTGGAATGAATTCTATCTTGTGCTGACCTAAAACACAACATAAAACCATTACCACAACTCAAAACAATATCCCTACAAAGAGATTTAATTCTGTTACATATCTGCTAAAGGCTGACATTAAATAACATTCATCTAGTCAGTGGTTATACATTCAACCACGATAATAAACATAATAATAATAACAATAAGTATAATAATATTAATATATAATAATAATAATAATAATAATAATAATAATAATAATAATATAATAATGACATATACAGTAATAATAATAATAATAATAATAATAAGTAATAATACTAATTTGGGAACTTCAGTAACACCATGGTCATAATACTCAAGACATCAGTCACTGCCCATCAGTCACCCTTCAAAGTCCAACCCACACCTCAACACAGTGAGGGGTGATATCAGCCAAGTAGGGAATGCCTGCAGAGGCTATGCCATTAGTGGTGAAGGTCTTGACTGAAGTACCACGTAGGGCGCTACGCGAGGTGGACAGGCTCAGCAGGAACCCTGAAACAGTTGGCCAACGTGGGCGGCATTCCCGCCTCGAGAAGCACTCCACAAGCTGCAAAACAGAAGCTTCCCGTGTCCGTCCCAAGCCCGGGTAAAAAGAGGAGGGTCTGTCAGATGAGTGTCGAAGCGCTGACAATAAAGAACAAAGATGATTGAAATCTGATGCCACGAAACTCAAATCCACGAACATGCCAGCTCGGATATCATCGGATGGTGTGGAACATCGCTTCAAGAGCTGAGCCACACTGCATTAGACAGACTACAGGGGAAGAACATAGTAAAAATGGCATCAGACACCTACGGGCAATGAGCCCACAGTTACTGATGATGATAATGAATAGTTGTCTCACCTAAGTTGAACCACATTGACCGAATTCCAAAGCCACCCTCTCTTCTCATATCTTTATACCTGAAAAACATACACAAACAACTAATCTAGCAGCACAGAATTTTAACTACCTTTAAATTACATAAATAATTAGTCTATCTTGTTATCCAAAGCCAATCTTACTTTGTCTAGGAAAAAATGTTCAGCAAGAACAGAATCTGAACGATGCAGGAAGAACAACTCATATCATGGCCATGTCTTGTAAATAAGCTGAACAAGCAACCTCTGATTTATCAATTCATATGCTGCACTCAAAAGTTTCAACACAGAAACAACTTCCACATTTAACAGCCAGTAATACAATGTCACCGTAACCATGAAGTCGTCAGGGACATGTCATACAGCGCGTAAACCAGGTCACATGTACATTGGGATAACTGTGAAAAATCAATAGTCAGTGCTGCACTGCAGTTTTTCTACAATGTGTTAACCACCATGACATAATATTAAGTTAATAGCTTTGGGAAACATAACAACATTTCTCGTTACACGGAATGGCCAGTGTGAGAATTGTACAAAAAGACTGGGTGTTGTTAGACGTCGATGAGTTTGATATTTTATCTGTATTTTGCCAACTGAGAAAACTCAAAAATGCAATAGAAAGCTTAAACTCCTTAAAGTGATGACATCACCAAATTTATTAGTATTCAATTCAAATGGTCACACATCTCACAATAAACCAGAGCATTACTTTATTACTAACCCACAAATTGAATTATGAAAAAATGCTAAAAAATATGCACAATATAATCACACAAGCACAACTGAGGTGGTTGGAAACGATCCCCTGGGGTGTGCAATGAAGACTTAACTGGGGGTCATAAGAAAGACTAAGGGGTTGAACCACCAACCCCCAACAATTCTCATCCTGGGAATGGCGTGTAAATTGGGAGCATGCAAATGTGTCTACACTGTATTTGTGATGATCCTCTGAAAAAGTAACAAGAGTTACTGGTTGCAAACGCTACAGCCTATACCAAGAGAAAGGATCATAATCGTCTTTACCGGCTGAGGATTTTACTGCGTTTGACTTCTGAGAACTGCTCCAGCTGAAGGGGATTCTGGGTAAGAAAGGCAATCGCACTGAAGAAGAAACGTCTCCACACCTAGGCAAACATCACAACAAATAAGAAGTCATGGTGTTCTGTGCCTTGTAACCGGAAGGTTGCAGATTCGAATCTACCTCACGCCGCTACATTGATGTAGCGGCTTGAGGTAGTAGCGCCATCGATGTTAACTTTGGAAGGAGGGCAATATCAAAATACAGTTGTATTGTATTGTATAAAAAGTATTAAACAAAGTTAATCTACTCTTTACAGCTTCTTAAGCACAGAATTGGCTAAACAATACAGAAAATCTGTGTGTAACTTTTAAGCATTTATTACGTGCCACTATCTAATGACCATAGCATCAATTGATGGCAATGAGCAATTGAGAGTGAAGGACAGAAACCATTTCAGGTGAGACACAAACCCGTACTCTTCTCGTTATAAGTTGAGCACTTTAACCAATTAGCTACCATGTCCCACATCTACCTACATCTGAAAGGTTGATTGCAAATGGAAATAATCTAAAACGCTGGAACCTCCTTACAACATGCCTTGTTAAAGGACAGATTCTGATATAACTTGGTTATGTCAGCTTTTGGAAAAGGCTTCATTACAGCACAATCCCATTATAAGACTATCCTTGATAAGACCCCCAAAGATGGTTGCTAGGACATTCCAGTACATTTTGTTTACTAATTAAAATTTACACGAGTTGTTAGTAATAATTACAGTTAGTATCTAGAATTAAATAATTAAAAGTAAATTGCCTAGAAAGTTATTTGTAAAATAGTGAAGTTGCACACAAGATAAAGGCTCACCTCGAACAGAAATGGATTGCTAAATTTTTTCTGAATAGTCTTGGAAAAAAACTGTAGTGCTTTAAGGAAAACCCTGGAAGAGATCAGAATTTCATATAAAAATTCAAGAGCTAAAAAGGGTAATTTATTAATATGACACATGCTTAAAGGTGTCAAAAATTATTCACTTTTCCTTAAATATTTAACGTATGCCAAAAATATGAAAATGCAACATTTTACTTACACATAAACAATAATCTAAGTGAAAGGACTAATTTACTTTAAAATATTATTCAATCAGAAAACATACCCTGAACTACACAGGAAAATAGATTGAGAGTAAAATGAAAAACAGAAGACTTCAAACTCTAATATGAAACGCTTCAAACTAAATCATAAAAAACATAACTCTGTCAAATTCTCAAGGAAATAATAACAAGCAACATAATGGCACTGGAGCAAATGAAATGGAACAAAGTGTTATTAGAACTAAAGGTAAGAAACGAACCAATTCTGCAACATGATCATTTCATTCCAGTCGGCTGGGTAAATTTTTCCCCTGACAAGATCTTCGAATACCATCAATACCTCCATCAGAAAATCATTCACGTCAATCGTTGTCTCAAACTGGTCTATGTAGTTGTCATAGTGACGCTGTTGCATCTGCCTCAGAATCGACGTCATGACCGCAACAGCACTGTCCTATTAGCCAAATGCATTTAAGGTAAGATCTGATAAGGCTTTTGTTCATTTTATTACAGGACGCCAGCAACAGTAATTCTCAACGGCACACACTTAGGGTTGAGAGATATTACGGTTTAAGTGCAAATGCGACAATCGCATCCAACAGTTGACTAAAAGTTTCGTAGGGGTTAAGTCAGCAACAAATCGTCGATTTTATGCTGTGCACTTGAATTCAACGAGTAGGTGAAGCAGTGAAAAGCGAAAAACAATCTACCATCATGCAATAACAAAACACCATTTTAAAGCAGCGTTTTAAAAGAGAAGTGCAAATAAACACTGGGGACGTTTATTTGCACAACTCATTTTACTGCCACAACCTCTGATAAACACTGGGGCATTTATTTGCATAACTCGTTTTTACTGCCACAACCTCTGATAAATACTGGGGCATTTATTTGCACAACACATTTTACTGCCACAACCCCTGATAAACACTGTGGCATTTATTTGCACAACACATTTTACTGCCACAACCCCTGATAAACACTGGGGAATTTATTTGCATAACTCATTTTTACTGCCAAAACTTCTGATTAACACGGGGGCATTTATCAGAAGTTTTACAGTACATAGAATTGTTCCACAACCTGCATAATGAAGCCTGCTTCAAACAACATGGTTGTTAATTACGTACAACGGGACTCAAGCGGTTCTCCATCATGTAGATGACAGTTTGGATGATGGTTCGTAACACTGAAATGCTGATGGTTTTCAAGTCTTCATATGTGTCACCCTACAAAAGCAATTACCACAGCCATCACATAAACTCAATAACCACAGCCATTGTACAAAAGCAATAACCACAGCCATCATATAAAACCAATAACCACAGCCCTTCTGCAAAAAAATACAAGAAATATGAGAAAAGTTTCTTTCCACAGCTTCTTCTACGAAATGTAGGAAACAAGCAATACACACTAGGATCGTAAAACTAATAAGCAATACACAAAAGGATCCTAAAACTAATAAGCAATACGCACTAGGATCCTGAAACTAATAAGCAATATGCACTAGGATCCTGAAACTAGTACACAATACACAGTAGGATCCTAAAACTAATAAGCAATACACACTAGGATCCTAAAACTAATAAGCAATACACACTAGGATCCTAAAACTAATAAGCAATACACACAAGGATCCTAATACTAATATGCAATACACACTAGAATCCTAAAACTAATTCAGTTATGACTCAACAAACTAACCACACGTTCAGCGTTATACAGCAGATCCATTATGTCTCCCAGAATTTTTATGCACATTTCCAACTCAACATGGTTGGTTAGCAATTCCTCGACATGAGTCAACATGACTGGAAGCAAGATCCGTCGACAGTCTGTAAAATTAAGTCCCATTTGCAATATGAATAACACGTGAGAAGAACAGCAGTCCCTAACGCTAACCCTGTGAGGCAGCCAGGTTCAAGAAGTGTCAAAGATTTCATTTCTCATGTCTTGGATAATGTAAAAAATTTTTTTAATGTACCTGTTTTTATATAGTGACTACATGAACTTGACCCTGTTCACTTTTAAATGAATTGATTGGGTGAGATCCTTCACCGCCACTGCCCGTTTGAATGGGTGTCACTCCACTTAAGGTCCCGTGTATGGACCATGCTAGCCTGAGATTTAAATCTCTGAAATAAGCCACCACCGGGAGACGAACTGTGATCTGCAAGCACTCTCGCACACAGAGGCGCATGGAATGCAGCCTATGCTCTACCAATATAGCTAACTGGGCCAATGTAATGATGGTGGATTGCAGTCCTCTCCCTTGCTATCTGATCTCCCATCAACAGTGTACAATCAATGTGTTCATGTTATAGCCACGTTCATTAGGGAGCATGAGTTGAACAGAAATTTTGAAACATCATTCTGCCCTGGCAGGGATTTGAACCACTGGACTATCACAGACCACCAGACAAATTACGTGATACTTTTGTTTCAGTATTTCAGCTGACTATCAGTAATTGCAAGCAGACGTGAACTTGTGAGAAAGAGTGCTTACTACTCAAAATATAAATTGAACAGGTCACTTCGTTATGCTTGACAAATGTGAGGAAACTATTACAAGTATAAACCATTAAAATCTAGCGACTGTTTCAGAAGAGTAAATGCTGTGTACAATTGTACATGAAGATATGTAGCTGACATAACTCCAGTAGAGAATCACGTGCACCAAAAGAGTGTCTAGCATGGGCTAGACACTTATTCACAAATCTGTAGCAACTATTGCCAAAGCAATCACCTGGTAAAACAGAGTACCGTTAAACAAAACATATGGCTTTAACAAAAGTGAAAATCAGTTTTCTGAAAAGCATGTGAATGCTCACTTGGGATAAGAAATACATGAAGTAACATATGAATTCTCGCCTGGGGTAAGAACTACTTGAACTAACAAGTGAATTCTCACTTGGGATAAGAAATATATGAAGCAACATGTGAGTTCTAACCTGGGATAAGAAATACATGAAATAACATGAGAATACCAACCTAGGATAAGAAATACACTGTACATGAAATAACATGTGAATTCTAACCTGGGACAAGAAATACATGAAATAACATGCAAATTCTAACCTGGGATAAGAAATACAGGACTATGAACCAGATCATTGATGCACTGCATTTTGTGCCTAACCAGTCGATCCTTTGGAACACTGTTTATGAATTCAATCAAGATTCCACTAAAACAAGAAAAGCAAGCATCATGACTCATTTTATTACTGGTCCCAAAAACAGGTAAATGACAAAATGCCTTTAAAATACAAACTGTCTATTTTCCTACGACTGGCCTACGTAAGGCAAAACACCAGAAACTCGTCATAATGCTGACCTTAGGCGTCATACCAAGAACTACCTCATAACAAGGTCATCGGTAATTTCTACAGCTGAACTAAGTTTGGGATCCATGCCTCTGGCCTTCTTATATCAACATTTATCTTAAAATCAAATGCGTCATAATGAACTTCTGATGTATTGCATAAAGAACATTTACTTGGCATATAAAGCAAGTAAAAGCAAGTTCACCAAGCAGTCACAGATTATTAATGTTCATATTCATTTTTGATTTAGCAATCAGATTCTTCAGGTCAACAAATACTAAAACATGGAACATTAATAATCTGTGACTGTTTGGTGAACTTGCTTTTACGTGCTTTGGTGGTGGTGCTGACAGTGAACATATAACCTGGTGTGCTTTGGTGGTGATATGAACAGCTTTCGTGAACTCCTCGACAGAAGGTGATGCTGAACACTGAACAGCTTACCCTGAATGGCGTTTGAGGCGATGTGAACAGTTTACATGAACTCCTGTGCTGGAGGTGATGCTGAACAGCTTACCTGAACTCTAGAGGGCTGTAAACAGAGATGACATCAGTGATGACGCTGGGAAGGTACTTGATAACCATCTCACAGACGGGCATTGTTGTCTCGTGCGCATCTCGCACTAATCGGTTGATGGCAGCGAACAACTGGCGAAGGGATATTTCAAACTGCTGCTTTTCCCGATTCTCGTTAAGTCTGATTAAAAATAAATGCAGTAATATAAATGCAAATATAAGTAGTCAGCACTCAGCATGGTGGACTGTCAACTTGGAGGTTGAGGTTCAAACCCAGTGCATGACAGATAGATATTTCAAAATTTCTGTTTCACAAATACACAACAGGAAACTTGGCTATAAAATGAGCACATCAACTGCACACCGTCGATGGTTGATCAGATGGCAGGAGTGATGTCTGACTACCCGTCAACATGTCCCAAGGTCAAGTTAATGACATCATTACTGCTTCATACTTCATATGATTGAAGCAATCAAAATGACTATGAAGTGACAAATGCTACAATTAATAGTGAATTTCTAAATTAAGTTAAAAAAACAAAGGACCTAATTCTGTATAACTCTCAATACAGCCCCTGCAAAGCAAACAAAGGAGTCCGAAGAAAGCCTTACGCAGCAAACATGTCCCGTGATCGAACAATGAACTTAAAGATGTATTCGATTGTCATCATGGTCTTCTGTAGAGTGCGTATTCGTGTTGCACTGCTCACGTCTTCAATGTACGACTTCAGTACGGCCATCAGTTTGCTATGAGAAACAAACACTGCAATGAATCGATGAAGACTTGGAAGAAAACTTCGACACTAAATATATACAGTACTAGTTAGGCAAAGTACATGCTTATTTATCTGTCTGTCTGTCTGTCTGTGTGTCTGTCTGTGTGTCTGTCTGTGTGTCTGTCTGTGTGTGTCTGTCTGTCTGTCTGTCTGTCTGTCTGTCTGTCTGTCTGTCTGTCTGTCTGTCTGTCTGTCTGTCTGTCTGTCTGTCTGTCTGTCTGTCTGTCTGTTACAATGCAGTCCTCAGAGACATGAAGAAGGATCCTGAACTGTGAACAAGACAATGAACTGCATGTCCTGCCAAAGTATGGCAATTAATTATCATTTTAACATGAGATGCTGGGTGCAAGCCACAGGCATGAGCTGAAGGGCCAAAGTGCTTAAAGCAGCCATCACATCACCAATGTATACATGCATGTGAATGTATCAAGACACTTAATATAACTTCTATTAAGTACCTCACGAAAGAGCAGCAAACATGGCCATTCAACTATAACCAAATGTCAGCCGCATCATGGGTGGAACTGGGAAAAAATCAAGTAAATGGAGCCTAAGTAATCAGTCCTGTTTTTATATTGAATGTCTCAGAGACATGGTCCTGGCACTTTTCAGCAGAAACCAACGTTCAACAACTGGGTAAAAAGATTGTAAACACCGAAGGATTGGATTCTCAACATTCAAGTTAAAGTTTAATTCTAACTAAAATATTGCAATTAAAGGTCAATAAACTAAGAACTTGTTGCATATTAAAAGTGCTAGTTATCAGTTAATTAGTTATACAGACTATTAACACAGTGCCTTTTACGTACTCACAAAAGCGCTACTCATGTTAGCCTAAATGATGTTATTGTCATTAGGAGCAAAAGTTTATCTGTAAAAGTCCATCAGCACAAGTTCACCACTGGTCAGTAACCAATTTATCAACGACTAAGTTACACAACACATTCTAATGATCTACAGAGTGCAAGCAACTTATTTATGAAAGCAACTTATTTAAAAATACAAAAATGATTATGGGTGACACTTCTGAAAATCCAGGAAAGTCAAACCTTACTTGTAAGCAAGCGCGGCGCTGAAAGTCTCACGGATGTACAACTCGAGGACAGGACGAAACTGACGGTATTTATGGTCAGAAATAATGCCCATAATAAATATCTAAAACAATAACCTGAACGGTTTAACCATGCAATCACAGGTGGACTTAGGAAGTACAACATGGTTGTCTATCCAGTTAGCACAATGGGAGTGTAATTGAAGGACTGCAAGGTTTGCACATGTGCAACATGCTATCCAAACATTTCCAAACACTATTTGATCAGAACTGTTACCATTGCAATAACAAATATAGTACAGAAAAAATGCTGAAGCCACCGACAGACTTGTAGCTTCATTCCTTGATCTATTCTCTTACAGGGGTTGCACACTGGCTTACTGAAACCTAAGACTTAATTAAGGCAGGTGAAACGAGTAAACCTCCTGGTTAGGTATTAATTTACAAATCAACGTTCCAACATGCAGTGACCCTGTCAGAGATGCAGCTGGAAAGAAGCAGGGCCTGCAGAGCGGTTAACATGCTGTGCTATGGTTAAATTCTCGTCCAGAAGAACACTGACATTGATGATGACATGTCATAGTGCCCAGTCTTGGAATTCAACTGCTATCGTCTCTTTGTAAACTTTTCCTCACACCATGCCGTCCATGCGTCAACCATATGTATTGCATTTTGGCTACCTCACTCAATTTGAGGACATTCAGGCCTTATTTTGCCTCTTTTCTGCAAATGCTTGAAGACATTTTGTTCGATCATTGTGTGTCAGGTTGGGAGCACCTCTTGTGAGTCTCTCTTGAAGTGGCACTATATAAATTTGCAATTACCATTACCTTTACCAATAACATTCTGTCCTTTGACAAGCAATCAAGCTCATCAGCTGAAAACATGTCAAATATCACTGGATATCATCGGCGAATTGATGGATACAAGCTTCAAGAGTGATGATAAGCTGTGTCTAAGTACAATACCTACAAGAGGCCACAACTTAGAGCTCTGTCATGCTGAATGGAACTGTGCCCACACCAAGTTTTTTAGCCAATAGCCACCACCATCTTTTGCTCACCTAAGACGAAAGTCAACCACTCTAGATGGTTATCAATAATCCCTACGAGCTCACTTTGTGGGCTGCTGGTTAAGACAAGAGCTCCACGGCCTTTCTTACCCTCTTTGCAATAAGTGCCTGAAAACCATAACAAAAGTGTGTAGAGATTTCAGCAAGTTCCACTAAACCCTTACCAGAGCATCGAAGACTAGATTATCAAAGGCATCCGAATCCGAATTTTCCATCAAAATATTGAACAAAGCATCAAGCGTGTCTTGCAGAAACTGAAAAACACAACAGGTTAATTGGTAATTTCTTTGTTTGTTAAACCAGAGATCACGATTTCATAACTGCATTGGTCACTCAGGTTGAAGAGACGCTTTGCTAGGAATAAGCTATTAGTTTCAATTAACTAACCTTATCACTCTACAAAGTAAGAAGTGATGAAAAACTTGCACCAGACTACTTTCTCTGACTTTTTTTATCATTTCATATTTTGAAAGGTTGTCTTTTGCGGGCATTTGTAACAAAGGTTACTTATTGCTGACCCACAATACGCTCTCGACAACAACGTGCAAAGGGTTACTTTCTTTGGGCAGCAACAACATGACCTGTTAAGTATAAGAAATAATGAGAATTTGTAGCATGTTATTTTGTCAGGGCATCAACAAATCGACCTTACAAAAATAAGAAGTGATAAACAACAATTTCCCACATATTACTTACTTTCTCCGGGTAACAAAAAAAGACTTTTATCAACATGAAAAACGCTCCTGTACACAAGACGCAATAACTACGAAACACGAAGCTTCTTAGTCCACTCACCTTTACCACTTCCTCTCCGTCAACTGACATCAACTTCTCCAGGTGCCGCTGAAGACTGTTTCGATTGTCACGCCACTTCAACAATCCCATTAAGTCGACTGCAGTGTAAAAACAAGTCAGTCCATTTGAAACACTTCACGCAATAAATTAACAACACAAGGAATTAAGCATAATTTCAGCTTGACAACATGAAATAACACAGTGCATAAAGACTATAAAACAAAAACAAGCAGGGACACACAGAATGCAAAAGTTATAGTTCGAAAACTGATTAAACTTGTACATTATTTGTACAGTTAGTACTATTGTTACCTATTTGAACTATTTGCACCTATTAGTTTTCAAAATCAGATTCTCAAATTAAGGTTCTGACTGACACAACTGTTTACGTTTCCAGAAAACACTTTGTTGTCTTTCACACAAATCAACAAAACTCAGTAGGACAGCGTACAGAAATAACAGTAGAATTTGGACAAATACCATTGTGAGTGAGTTTAGTGGAACAGACGAGTGTGGAAATCTGGAAACTGTCGGCTGCATTAAGGGCCAGTCCTCCGGCCGATATCTGTAACTGCTTCAGCGGTTGACCTGTGGAGTTTTTATGAAGGTCCTTTTGTGTCGAAGGCAGCGTAAAGTAGATGCGACTGTTGAGAGCTTCGTCTGGCCTCTTTGGATCGATCTATGAAAACAAAACCAGAAACAATTACTACTCCTATTGTCTCAAAACAACTGAACAATGGTCTCCGTGCAGCTACACTGGGTGCGGTACTTTGGTATCCTCGAAAATTAGCCTAGTGATTGGGTCGCAGAATTGGTACAGAGGTATATATAGGCAGTAGTCTTCATTCTACCCAAGCAACTCTTCAAGTCAAGTAACAAAAGTAAAGGCTGTTGGATGGTCGAAATATATTTCAATCGCAGGAATTTACATGTGATTATTGTTTACTGATAGAGACAAAGCGATAACTGAGCACCGCCTTAGGGGTCATCCATAAAGGATGTCCACACAAAATGACCTACTTTGATTTCCTTCCTACTCATTCTCCACACTACCCAACCTATTCCCTTTGCAGATGTCTGCACTCCAGAGTAAACAAGGCCTAGATTAGGCAATCCTTTTTATCCATCCCTACTCCAAATACTTCTAAAGCACCCTCATTATAATTAATTAATTTAATTAATTATTTATTAATTATTTATTATTAGTTATTTATTTATTTATTATGCATTTATAAAGCTCCATTATCTAATGACCAAAAAAAAATCGATGGCACTGAGCAATTGTGAGGTGAGCGCTCTAACAAATCAGCCATTGTGTCCCAGAATTCAACCGACGGTCACTCCATGTGATACAACAATCAAACTCATAAACGGTAGGAAAAGCCACCTATTACTAATTTTACTCTGAGGTATTACGCCATGACCCATGTTGAACTCACCCTGAACATAAGAAGGTCATGAACCGTGTTGAACTCACCCTGAACATAAGAAGGTCATGAACCGTGTTGAACTCACCCTGAACATAAGAAGGTCATGAACCGTGTTGAACTCACCCTGAACATAAGAAGGTCATGAACCGTGTTGAACTCACCCTGAACATAAGAAGGTCATGAACCGTGTTGAACTCACCCTGAACATAAGAAGGTCATGAACCGTGTTGAACTCACCCTGAACATAAAAAGGTCATGAACTGTGTTGAACTCACCCTGAACATAAGAAGGTCATGAACCGTGTTGAACTCACCCTGAACATAAGAAGGTCATGAACTGTGTCACTCAGAGTTGTTCCATCGTCGTTCATCAGTCGAATGAAACTCATGGCAAAGTTCTTTTCAGATCTATCTTTAGCTAAATAATTAAACAGATACAATTAATTTCAGCTGTGAATTAGTACTGAAGTTTATAATAATGTGACCTTGGCCAAGAAAACGGACCACTTGTTGGGAATGGACTTATCGACGTTTTCCATATAGCAGGGGTGGCGAACCTTTTTTAAGGTGCATGCCAAAATACTGCTAAATCATTTTAAAAAATACCGTCGCGTGCCCTTCGGAATATTGCACAGTATATAATTATTTTTCTCATATAGATTTTAGCTAAGAAACGTAAGAAAAATGAATTAAAGACGTTATTTCAAAGATTGTTTTTGAATGGTGCTAAAATAACGTCCTTCAAACAAGTAAATGTGGATTCCTACAAGGATTTTGTATTTCTAAGTTTTAAATTTTGGGAGACTTTGGGCACGCGTGCCATAGGTTCGCCATCCCTGCCATATAGACTTCAAGTCTATCTTTAAAAATTTGGCTAACATACTGCTACTGGAAAAGTTATTTCAAACATCAGAAATAATTCGTGTTTGTAAACCACTTCTCCTTGAAATCTTCTATTTACATTGGAAAACCATTTGCTTGAATGTTAAGTAAGGTGTCCGTGCATTACGCCCATCAAAAGCTCTACAATTACATAACACCCATTTCTGGAATAAATAAACAACAGTCTAATATACCTTCAGATGTTGACCTGTGCTTGAAGGTAAACCTGAGGTGAGAGCCGTAAAATTCTGTGATGGGTATCGCCAACTATAAGAGGCAAACATAAATGTGCAAACTTTAAGAAATCAATCAATAAAATTAATAACAATAATAATAGAATTTGCTAACTCTTCCAACGTCTTGCAATTACCATTCAGCACTTAAATACCGTTGCCTTCCATGGCACTTCTGCTAAGCCAGAACTTGATGAGTTATAAGCCTTCCAGACGATCATACTATAAATAATAATAATAATAATAATAAAGCAATAATAATATTATTAATAATAATAATATTAGTCAATACATCAGATTAAATAATAATAATATTAGTCAATATATCAGATTAAAATAAATCTTTCTCCTTAATAATCCAACCATTAATAGTGACTGGCATTTCAGAGAGTCTACTGGAGTCTGCTACCCGGTCAAGTTCAAAATTAATTTTATTATTCATATTTTTTCGGGCTGTTGTCTTAATGTCAAGACAAAAGTCAACAGGCTGAAATGAAGTCAGCTGAACCATATCAGCCTATCTGTCTAAGATTTTAATCCTGACAGTCATATAAAACTGAAAATTTGTAACTGAAGAGAAGCTGCCAGGTTCAACATCGCCCAATAAATGAGCGACTGCCTCACGCAACTTGACAGCTCAAAGGATCGTGATTTTATCCATACACACTGATGTCGGTACTTTATTAAATGGTGCTTCAGAAGTTTTTAACTGATTACAACGTAATCTAATGAATTCCATAGCGCCATTATTCATTCATTCTGAAAATTTATATAGCACCCCTTCAAGGTGGCTACTCAGGAGCGCTCACACCCAAGGCATCAATCGACAATGGTTGTTTCTAGTTTAATCAAACTGTAATTTTAAAAAACCTGTTGAAGCCAAGTCAGACTAAAACAGGTCATCGAAACCAGAAGTTAGGCTGTGGTGAGTAAGCAATTTGAAAGAGATAACTCCTAGGTTCAGTTCTAAATGACATAATGAAGCCCTAAGCTAAGAAGAAAAGACCCAAACATGAAGGCAAGTTGACCAAAGTTAGAAAGTTCCAGAAAACCGCAACTAACATGGGCCAAGTTTCATGCACTGATCTTTGAGCTTACACCTTTGGATGTCATCACATCGACTTTGTTTAAATTCCACCAAGACTCAATTGATATGGTTTGGCACTAAGCAACAACTAAATAAGCTTGACTATTCACTGCTGGCACTCAAGTTTCCTTCTTATACCTACTCCTCCAGTGTACGCGATCTGGGTGTCACTCTTGACTCCTCCTTCACCTTTACTGAGCATATCTCGACTCTGACTCGCTCCTGCTTCTTCAAACTGAGATGACTGAGAGCTATCAGGCGATCCACTGTACCTACTGTCTTTACCTCCATTGTGCATGCATTCATTTGCTCTCGGGTTGACTACTGTAACTCGCTCCTCCTCGGTCTCCCCATGCTACGCCTCTCCCCCCTTCAATCATTCTTAAATGCTGCTGCTAGGCTCATAGCACGTCTTCCTCGAATTGCTCGTATCTCCACATATATGATTGAAGTCTTACACTGGCTCCTGATTACTTTGCGTATCCAGTATAAGATCTTCCTTCTGGTTTCCCAGTCCCAGCTACGACTTGCCCCTAAATACCTCTCTGACATTATGCGGCAACCTCTCTCTGCAACTTCTGCTCGTCCATTGCGCTCTACTGGCCATCTTGATCTCTTTCTCCCTCGTACTAGGACCACTCTGGCCCAACGTCGAGCTTTTGCTGTCACAGGTCCCTCTGCCTGGAATGGTCTTCCATCTCGACTTCGAACTAAACTCATGATGGGAATCTCCCCTGCATCTACTCGCTTGCTCAAGACGTTTCTGTTTACACGGGGCTCATGCACTGAGGGCGCCTCTGAATAGTTTATACTGCGAGAGGCGCCTTATAAATTACTAGATATGATACGATACGATGAAGTTTTTAAAAAATGCAACTCACCTTCACAGTTTCATACCATCTTGGCTTATCTTCGTGGTAGTAGATAATTGACTTGAACTGAGTCACCATGTCTCCTCCAGCTCCTTCACTTATCACATTCTACACAAGAGAAAAATCCTTTAAACAAATCACCATAAGCGAATATACATAAAATCTTATAGCGCTTTGTGAGTTGCTTAAAATGTGCTATATAAAGTGTCTTGATACATACATAAGTTCATGCACACATACATACATAATGAGAGATGTGATGATAATGATGATACCAACATCGTGTTTGTTATATAATATCTTAAAAACATATGAAAACTTCTGTGGTAAAACATGCCCCATTAGCTTAATGGCCAGTTCATTAAGAGAAGAAGAGCTGTCCCTTAAGATCTCAAGATAGCCACAAGATATGAAGTGTCAGTGACCAGGGCCACCGACAGAAATTCCGGGCCCCTAGGCAGGGCAGTCACGGGTCCCTAAACTATGATCAGGCTTTATGAGAAAAGTTGATTACGGGCCCGGCCCGGGCCCCTAAAATTCGGCCCGGGCCCCTAAAAATCGCTGGAAAATCGCCGGGCCCCTGGGCATTTGCCCCCCCTCTCGGCGGGCCTGTCAGTGACTTTACGTTTTAGCCCTGACCCACAAAGATGTGTGGTCATTCCTGTCTTGCATTGTCTGATCTTCCCACTAACAGTTTATGGGGGCCGTGTGCTTGTTATAATTGAACTGGCTGCATGATGCAGGTGGGGCCAAAATCTCAAAACAAATTTCTGCCACGGCAGGGATTTGACCTCAGACTGCTCACAACTAGACTGTCATAATAATTATAATTATATACAATGACATCAAAACAGAAAGGGAAGGAATAACATGAATAATATCAGAACTAAACAGTTACAATATAGTAATAAGTTTTGATTGACACAATCTATAAATAACTGACTTCGATGACATCTCCATCTTGATTGCAAACGGTCAGGGTAACTTCAACATTCTTGTCAGCAACTTTACCCCCTTTACGGAATTCGCCCTGCATCAGCGTCACATAAAGGTCATTTCGAACATCCCCTGTCAAACAAGCAAGGTCTTAGAAACCTAGAAACCAGCGAAAATGCTACTAGGTACAATGCTCCTAGTTACTATGCGACTAGGTACTATGCTAGTAGGTATTATGCTACTAGGTATTCTTATTCCACTTCAAAAAAGTAAAATATCCGATTTTTCC
The DNA here is from genome assembly GCA_963556255.1 of Allolobophora icterica. Lineage (NCBI taxonomy): Eukaryota > Metazoa > Annelida > Clitellata > Crassiclitellata > Lumbricidae > Allolobophora > Allolobophora icterica. The sequence continues at coordinate 37,916,722 of OY744610.1, read as the reverse complement.
AGTTAGCAGCATTTATATTAAATTCGACGGTTTGACTCATTCATAGTCAACAAGCATGCTAATAATCTGTTAATTTACTACCATTGAATGACAAGACTCATTTGTAAGTCTATTTTCTAAGCTTAAGTAACCTGGCATAATGACATCGGGAAACCCCATTTTCCTGGCGATTGCTGTCATACTGGTCAAGATGTGGGGATACTCTTTCTGCAACTGTAAAAAGAAAACACAGAATTCCTCGTTTTCAAAATTACAAACAAACAAAAATCAAACTCAAGCAAAGTCCTACAAGATTTTAACAAAAGTAATAGCATGTAAGGTTAGAAACTGTCACCTAAGTCAGAAACAGTCACCAAAGTCAGAAACTGTCATCCAAGTCAGAAACTGTCACCCAAGTCAGAAAATGTCATCCACAGTCATCCAATGTAGTGTTTCACTATTAAACTATTTGGCTTTTTTTCTTTAACATGGACTGCATTTGCATTATATAAAGCAGACATAATAACAGACAACGTTTCATTAAACCATGTCTCATTTACATAAACACAACAAAAAGGAAACTGTTATAATTGGTGATCTACCTGAGCCACATCACCAGGAAGTTTGCGCATTGTAACCCAGAGTCCTTGTCCCTTGTGGTTGATATCTCGAGCTGTTATTGCCTTCTTTATGATATTCTCCATAAAGTCACGCTCACCACATCTACATCGTATGAAAACAGAGACTATTTTTAACAGCAGAGACCTTAGAAACCAGATGTAAAATCTAATGCATTAAGTACAAAGCATATGTATTTTCAGCGCACTTCAATTGTTGTATTGCTTATCCACCATAGGCTAGGCTGCTTTCTCTCTCTTGCTCACTCTCAGTGGAGAGAGATACTTTTAAATAGATACCTCCAGGGTATCAACTTGACTATAGCCTAATTTTCAGTATGCCTTGCAGTGTTATTTAAGTTTCAGTTAACTTTTCAGTTTCAGTTATAGTTTTAGTTTTGCTAAAACTTTCCAGTTCAGTTTTAGTTAGTTTTCAAATTTTTTCAGTTTTAGTTTTAGTTTCAGTTTTCAAAACTTTCAAGTTTTAATTTAGTTTTGTGCGCATTCCACAGAAGCAACTGAATTTAATTTTTTATTGACATTCATTCATTTTGATTAGCTTTCATGGTCAAATCACATCATTGATGATTGACTGCATTTGAAAAATAGGCTTATATATAGTCTAGGCTTGGAATTTTAAAAAGCCTCTACAAATGACTGTAAGAAGCAAATCCTAACAATTTGCTACTAGGTGTTTCTAGACTAACTTGACCCTGCTGAAAACGAAAATCGCGGTTAACAAGCTGGAGTTTTACGCTTGCATGGGAAAGCAAGATGGCGACCAAAATGGCTCCAACGATGGTTCCAGGATGGAGTGTGATGAAGGTGTTCACGCACCAGTGTGGTCTACAAATGATCCTGTGCCACAGTCGTGTATAGAGTTTGTCTACTGTAAATCATGCAAAGTTGATAAGCGTTGCACCAAGCGCTGCTCCTGTCGAAGTGCGAACTTGCCATATACACATAGGCCTATGTGCAATTGCATTGACTGCAACAATTTTTGAAATAGCTGGAGTCTATAGACTCCAGCTATTTCAGTCAAGTCATGAACATAAATTTCAGTCAAGTCATGAACATAAATATTGCATACGTAATGTATAAAATGGTTCAACTGCAATCACAAGATATAAAAAATTTCATGTATTTGACCAAGAAAACACTACTCCAGACCGGCCGCCGTTTTGTCCGCCATTTTGTTTTATAGCCATTTGAAGACATTGGCCGCCATTTTGTCCGTCATTTTCTTTTGTGGCAGTGCTACATATGTGTCTTTAATTCCATCACATTCCTTGATTCGGAAAATGTTAATTTAGATTCTAACACCATGTTTCCATCGCATACATAACTTAACTCATAGCCATATGAAGATACGGGTCACCATTTTGGCCGCCATCTTGTTTTACCATTCAACCGCTAAAAATCCAGCTTGCTAACCGCGATTTTTCGTTTTCAGCAGGGTCAAATTAATCTAGAAACACCTAGTAGCAAATTCAAATTGTTACATGATTTCCTTCTAACAAGATCATTTTGAGATTCCAAGCCTAGTCTATTACCGCTAACGAGAAATCTGACAGAGAAAGGAATACCGATATTGCTTACGGACATGTGCACCGATCAGTATGTGCGCCGCTAACTGTTGCAGACATGTCTGCCACTTGGTCTGTGCGCCACACAAGAAAAATTAATTCAGTTTTCAACTTTCAAGTTTAGTTTTAGTTGTAGTTTTGTACTTTTCAGTTTAGTTTTAGTTTCAGTTTTCAGAACTTTTCAGTTTTAGTTTTAGTTTCAGTTAACTAAATTAGAACTTTTCAGTTAACTTAAAGTCACTTTCAGTTTTAGTTAACTTAAATAACACTGATGCCTTGTGCATTAGGTAACACAGAAGTTGCTAAATGATATTAATTTAACTGTTGGCTTAACTCCTTCGCAGCAAATGTGGTTGATAGTGACTGCATTACAAAAAACATGTCCATTGGCATATAGTTAGAGTTCTATTTATACACATTAGATAAGAGGAAATTAGAAGGGATACTTTGGCCAATGTTTTTTAAAACAATTGCAAGCAGGCATTTAAATCTTAAATAGACACATTCACTTCCTGGTCATTGGCCGTTTTTCTGTAATCTAATGTTTTTCATCAGCCAAGTCCAAACAAATAAATTATATCGTTCAAAAGATGTTGTAACGGCTCTATGTATTGAATTATGTTAGCTTACTGGAGGAAGGGAATGAAGAACTGCCTCTCATCGTCCGAGTCAACTTTTCCGTTAAGAATTTCGGTTACTTCAATGGCTGCAACTCCAAATGGCCGCCTCATCCCTTTCGCGTGCTTCTTGGAATCAGCTTCTTTCAGATCCATTCTCCCTGTTAAGGCCAACCAAAGAAAGATTAGACTGATTATTACTACACTATGAGTTATTGTTTTTAGTTTCAGCACCATACAACCTATAGCCAATAAGCCCCCTATATTCTGTTCCTAGTTTTACTCTTTAACTAGTTTGCATGCAGGGGTGTGCGATAGAACTATGGTAAGCACGCTCGACTGTCAACCAAGAGGTTAGGGGTCCAAATCCCTGCCAGGTCAAAAATCTGTTGGGGCATTCCATGTCAAATCAACACAGTCATCGTGCATCACCATCTCCGATTTTGTTAAAATTTGGTACGGTGATAAACTACTATGAAAAACTCGCAAAACCAAAATTTTTGATTTTTTGGTCAACCGACGTCCGAGATATGGGTCAATGAACATTGACCAAAACGGGCCGATTTTCGCTGACCGCTGATGTTCAAACTGCTGTATCTCAGCTTCTATTGCACCTAGAGACACAATTAAAATACCAAATTGAAGGTTTTAAATAGCTCTATCTGGGCAAAGCACTCAGAAACGTTCATATTTAGTAAGAAAATATTTTTTAGCAACTGTAACCTAGTGACACTGACCTAGGTCAGTTCGCCATCTCAGAATTTCATCCAATTTTTCCCATGCAAAGCTTTCATTGTTCTTAACAATTGGTAAAAATTTCAGAGTGGGCACTCTCATAGTTTTTTTACAGTGATTTTTTAAAGGTACAGTCATGCTGGCAATTCGCGACCATCATTTCTCGTCTGATAGATCTGAACTGTTTTGAAGAGCCTGGTTTGCTGCAGTAGTTTCCTCGGATGTCAGCAAGTACATTCTTCCAGTAACAGTTGTTGGAAGAACAGTTGTTAGTTAGTCCTGGCATGAAATTACTAAGATGTGTGTTGGATGCGGATATTGATATGATTGAGCTGGTCCATGTGGGTGTAAAAAATTGACTTCCACCTCATTTGTGTCCAGAAATACTTGCAGAACACAGCCAAGCCACCAATGTCTGTCGTACTTTGCAGTGATTTGCCCTTGATATCTGAGAGTTTATTGTGGTCTTGTTGTCTATCTCTACAGACTGCAACACAAGTTCAATTCTACTATCCAGGCTGCTGGAGAAGTCTTTCACTTCAACTGACTCAGCTGATACTGGGCAGATGCAGTGAAGCTTTTGTGTGCCTGCCAGATATACTTGAAAATTTAATATTTAAGATTCTCCACTTAGCTGTCTATTTTAGGTAGTTTCTCACAACTTCAGTTATAATAACATCAAAAAATTCTATAAAATTTAAAATTTATGTCATGCGAACATTCAGACAACAGGAAAGACTATGAAACCTAGAACTGAAACAAGAATTCATTTAAATAAGTAAATAAGTATGTAAGCCTAATTTTTGTTCAACATGTTGTGTGAGATAATGTTAGTACACTGAGCAAAGTTCATTGATGTTAACAGCTGGGATTCAGCAATTAAATATTCATGGCATATCAACGGTTGCCGCGAATCGCGACCATGACTACCTTTAAAATATTACTGTAAAAAAACTATGAGAATGCCCACTCTGAAATTTTCAACAATTGTTAAGAACAATGAAAGCTTTGCATGGGAAAAATTGGATGAAATTCTGAGATGGCGAACTGACCTAGGTCAGTGTCACTAGGTTACAGTTGCTAAAAAATATTTTCTTACTAAATATGAAAGTTTCTGAGTGCTTTTCCCAGATAAAGCTATTCAATACCTTCAATTTGGTATTTTAATTGTGTCTCTAGGTGCAATAGAAGCTGAGATACAGCAGTTTGAACATCAGCGGTCAGCGAAAATCGGCCCGTTTTGGTCAATGTTCATTGACCCATATCTCGGACATCGGTTGACCAAAAAATCAAAAATTTTGGCATTTAGAGTTTTTCATAGTGGTTTGTCACCATACCAAATTTCAACAAAATTGGAGATGATGACGTCCATTTTTTTTCTAAAGTGTGTTGATTTGACGTGGAATGCCCCTGTTTTAAGATTTCTGTTCCACTTAAGTAAGTAAGAATATTCTTTATTTTAACCAGCTGACAAAACGCACTCTGGTGTACATTACATGCAAATAAACAGTTTACAAGTTACATTTTCCGGTTTAATTCACGTACAACATCCTAACCAAGAAAGTCTTTCTCATTAAGCTATCAGCTTTGGGTAATATACGGTCATGTTTTCTTGGCCGAAGGGTATACACAGTTTTTTTCTTGAAGGTAAAAACCCATGCAAAACATGCCCTGGACAGGCCAAGACATCGGAAAACAGCCGGGTGCCAGCTTGCTTATTTAATTGCACCACTTGCCAACTCATCAGTGATGAATACCCTGACTGTACATTGTCAGTGCTGTGAGGGAGAAGCCTGGACACCCACCCTATTTGCCGAAACTAAGAAAAATGAAACCACTAACACTTCATACCCATGGCTGCCTCTAGGGCCTAAATGGACTGCTCTTCTTCTCTAATAATACATTAGCTTTTATCAGTTTTGCAATAGCAAAAAGTGTAGGCCATCTAGAATAGACACTGTTCCACATTGATGAATGCTTCTGTCACTAGAATTTAAAAGCAGTCACATTGTCGGTAACACCAAATTACAGAAATACTTGCCAATTCGTATGATCTGACATACAAGGAAGACCTTCTCTCTTGTGCTATCTCGTAAACTCAGATCCTAAGAAACAGAAAAGTAAGAGAGATGCATCTTCAAAGAAGTTCTAAAAGTATGACTCAACAGTCTACTGTTAAAGTTGAAATAGGATAATTAGGATGATAACGCCGGTGAGGCCAGTTCCTTAACACTTTAACGACGAGCTGCATTGGTTTCCCAGTCACTTTTAGTACATTCTCGTCGTTAAAACGTAGTGTTGTGAGGCAGAAAAATTGTCCGGAAAATTTCATATTTTTCCGGAAAATTTCGGAAAATTTCCGGTGTATTTTTCCGGAAAATTTTCCATATTTTTCCATCAGTATAATATTACTGAATAAGAATTTAAATCCTTCATAATGTTTTAACATCACTCACTCTAAGCTATTTTAAGTAGATATAACTTGTATGTTTATTCAATAGATAGCATTGTTAGTGCTTACTATTCAGTGTTCACAAGCTCAACATTCAACAACGACAATACATTTAAGAATTAATTGCAATTAAACTTGACTGTTAATTTAGAGAAAATATTTTTTATGATTTAGTCTCCTTAATATTTTTTAGTTATGAAAATATGAGAAAAAACAGCAATTGGTAGATTGTTTCATGTTTATTTTAATTCTTTTAAACATTTCCTGCAGCAGAGCAGACTGCAGACATAAAGGCTACAACTAGTTTGAACTAGGTTACTCTAGTCTGAAACGCTAATGTAGGCCTAGGGTTTAATGTTTATTTTAATTCTTTCAAGGTGAATGTTGCCTGCATTGACAGAAATACTGTAAATAAAATAACTTAAAAAAACAGAAATTTTCTAGTGTTGTCTTATAATAAACATGCGGAAATAATAATAATGCGGAAATTTCTGATGCGGAAAATTGGACATTATGAGTTAAATGTATTTTTCCGGATCTCCGGAAAATTTCTGGAAAATTTCTGGAAAATTTCCGGAAAATTTTCCGCAAAATATTTTTCCGGAAAAGCTACATCACTATTAAAACATTAATGTCATTCAGGTCCAAACTTAAGACACTTCCGTTTCAACTTGTTCATCCACTCTGATCAATCAATCAGTCAATCAATCTAAACTTGATATAGCACCCCTTCAAGATACTTACTCAGAGGTGCTCCCAGCTCAAGTATGGCTGAAAAGAGCGGTCTATAGCATGTCTTCTGGATTTTAAGATCTACTGGATTTCAACCAGGACTCTGACTTTTGACTGTGCTTTTACATGAAGCAACCATTGACTGATACCTTGATTGGTGCCTTGATTGATTCCTTGAGCAATGAGCATTGTGATAATGATACAATAGGGATCATTAGATTAGATTAGGACCAAGTTCACAGACATGCAATTAATACCCGACCTCATGATAAATAACTTTTCAACCAGTAGTTCTATTAAAACAATATAAAGCCTGACAATTGTTAACAATTGTAATTTACAAGCAGAGACATTCCTGTTCCTGTAATGCACATGTACTTGCATTGCAGCTGAAAAATCCTCCAGCCTACAGTAAGCAATTTTTGCAAAGAGCAATACACCTTTTTGTATGAACAAACAGTCAGCCTGAACATTCTGTTACTTCAAGCCAAAATAAAAATGCTAACTAAGAATGCAAAATGTAATATTACACACAAACTGTACATTTGGTAGTAGTATGCAGTGTTCTGCCATACCTTATGGCTACCAGGACTGTTGACATCAACCTTGCCTAACCTAAAGTTAATGTCTAACCTAAAGTTTATATAGCTCATATTCAGCATACTTACAGTAAAAATGACACGAAGGTTATTGAGCATGTCTAAGTCTTTTGGCATTCCCTGATTTCCCCATTTCATGATATAGTTGTCACTGTTTAACAGAAAAAGAATCAAGCATTCACGACGGCTTAGCTATAACAAATATCCATATTACACACCTATCAATTCCCATGTTTTTCTACTCAAACATAAATCTTGCATATTTAATAGCCTTGATTTTCCTACTGGCTTTAACCAGACTTAACCCGGATTTTACTGTGCATATCAGTATTAATTAATTAATTAATTATTAAAGAAGTCATCAGTTTATGCACTGTGCAGTAGTTTAGTTGCATTTTATAGATTAGGTGCCATTGTAACGACATCGCTGTGTTATGGCACCAAATAATGTGTCATTATTATTATTAATATTATTGTTATTATTATTATTATCATTATTATTATTATTATTATTATTATTATTAGTCAATTCACAGCAATCCAAACAGCAAGCAAGTCAACCTGCCAAACCGCACGAAAGCATGAAAGTCACCAAGCCACTAATCAATCAAAAAACAGACCAGTAAATCAATCAGCACTGCAACTAATTATTTAATTAATCAATCATTACCAAACAAGTAATTAGAGGACACCCATCAGAAATTTCTTAAGGCATTCTAGGTACTGCAATATGACCCTATGGGTCACTCTCCTATGTTCTTTACTAATTAAAAGACTATTCTTTTTAGTCGTGGTTGGACTAGGAGCGCTCCTGAGTAGACTAACTTGAAGGGGCAGTATATAAAAATTCAATAATAACAATAATAATCAGTGCTTTTTTTCTAGAAAAAAAGGTTCCGGAGCGGAGCAATAGGTTCCGGAACGCAACAATTATGAGCGGGCTAAAATCACGAGAAAAATGCGATTGGGGGTTGGTAGGGGTCTCAATAAATACTGAAAACAGTTCAAAAACACTGAAATTAAATTAAAATAACTAAATTATTATTTTAATTATTAAAATAAATAAATAATTTTTAGTAGCTGAAAGGTAAGGGCACTGAACAGTGCCTTCCAAAAACAAGCACGGAAAGATAAAGAAATACATCTAAACGAATTATGCAGAGAAATGGAAGACGAGGGAACGAAGGGACGAACCAAGGAAATGTTCTCAAAAGTAAAGACAATCACGGGAAAATTTGCACCTAGAATGGGCTCAATGAAGGCAGGAGATGGAAATGTAATCTGCGATGAAGAAGGGATAAAGCATAGATGGAGAGAATACACGGAGGAGTTGTATAGGGAAGACAAACGAGTCAAAAAAGAACAAATTGACGTAACAGAGTATGAAAAGGAACCGGAGGTCATGGAAGCGGAGGTAGAATGGGCAATCAGACAACTCAAGGACAATAAGGCACCCGGTCAAGATGGGATACCTATAGAACTGATAAAAGCAGGGGATGATGCGATGATAAAAACAATAACAAAATTGTGCAATCAAATATGGGCAACTGGAGAATGGCCGGAGGACTGGAAGAAGTCGATCTTTATACCTATATTCAAGAAAGGAGATGCGAGGGAGTGTGAAAATTATAGGACGATAGCAATGATATCACACACTAGTAAAATATTACTGAAAATAATTCACAAAAGAATGGAAGGCACAATTGAAAGAGAACTTCCGGTGAACCAGGCAGGGTTTAGGAAATCTCGTGGAACTCGAGACCATATAGCCAACATGAGGTGGATAATGGAGAGACAAAGGGAGTATGGACAGGAGGTTCACATCTGTTTCATTGACTATAGCAAGGCATTCGACTGCATTAACCATGATTTAATGTGGAAAACCCTGCTTGAAATGGGAATTCCGAAACACCTGATAATGTTACTAAAGGGTTTATATGAAGACCAGATAGCGGTGATAAGAACAGAATACGGAGACACTGACAATTTCAGAATCAAGAAAGGAGTGAGGCAGGGATGCATCTTGTCTCCATTCCTGTTTAATCTATATGCTGAAAGAATAATGAGAAAGGCAGAACTGGAGGGGGCAATTGAGGGAGTAAAAATTGCTGGAAAGACACTGAATAACCTTAGATACGCGGATGACACAACATTAATGGCAAAAAGAAAAGAGGATCTGGCAGAACTGATAAGAAGGGTCAGGAGAGAAAGTGAAAAAGCTGGTTTATACTTCAACATAAAGAAGACAAAGGTCATGACAACAGCAGATTGGGATAGTTTTGAGATAGACGGAGAGGAAATAGAGGTGGTAGAAAGCTTCACATTCCTAGGATCACTGGTTGGAAAGGAGGGAAAGTGTGATCCAGAAATAAAACGAAGGATTGCTATAGGGAAAGCTGCAATGACCGGACTGGAAAAGATATGGAAAGACAAACATGTGAGCATAGAAACCAAAAAAAGGCTCGTGAGAGCACTAATCTTTCCTACGGTACTGTACGGTTGCGAGACGTGGACAATGACAAAGAACATGGAAAATAAGGTTAACGCTTGTGAAATGTGGATATGGAGGAAGATGCTGAGAATATCTTGGACTGAGAAAAGAACGAACGAATCAATACGAGAGGAGATTGGAGTTGAGAATGAAGAGTCGTTAAAACAAACTGCGACAAGAATGAAGCTAAGGTTCTTTGGACATGTTATGCGATCTGATGGTCTGGAGAAGGAAATGATGCTGGCGTGCGGTGAGGGGAGGAGAAGACTGGGTCGCCCAAGGAGGAGATGGATGGATGAGATACAAGATGTAACTGGCATGAATTTGGCGGAATTGAGAGACTTGTCATCGAATAGGAGACGGTGGAGTGTGTTCACCAGGACGATCGCTAGAGCTCCACGAGCTGACAGCACAAGGTGACAAGGTGAGCTGAAAAAAGGTGCCGGAACGCCGTTCCGGTGCGTTCCGGCTGAAAAAAAGCACTGATAATAATAATGTAAACACATAAAGTATAAACTTCTAATGCTTAGAAGTGACCACATACAGCAAAGGTTAAATCCTCAGATTTGAAACAATGTTCTCTTGTTGGCCAGATGATTAATGATAACTCATTGACAAGTGGTCTTCCAAATGGAAAATATTTATCAAATCAATTTGTACAGTCTTAAAACAGGATCTGCAACATTAGAAAAACAGATGAATCGTATTCAAAATATTAACCACGTTAAAAATGCTTTTAATACATAATAATCAGTAAATTAACCTGACGAACTGCCCTTCTTTTGCATCATACAGCGTCAACAGGATATCAGCATTCTCTCCAATTCGGCAAACAAAGTTTTTGACGTTCACGTATAGATTGAAACTGGAAACTTTTTTAGATGCATACCGGTCACGTGTCTGCAAACAGTTGCAAGTTCATAAGGATAAGGGTCAACATTTAACATTCATACAAATGGAAAATAAATGTCTGTACTAATGAGTCCAGTAAGTATGTATACTAGGGTGGTAGTGAAAAAAGTTTTTTTTAAATAATGCCTGGGACACCCCCTAGTTCTGTTCGTATTGGTAGTAGAAACTCATGTGCAAAATCTTTTTAAAATATTCCATTATTTAGGCGTGCCACATGACAACTTAAGTTTTGCATATGACACCATGCATCATTGAAGCCGTAAAAATCAACTTTCTTAGTTTTTCAGGAGCTGGATGAAAGTTCATCACTTTTAGATCCTATTATTTGATTACTGTAATTGTGTGATGAGTGTGATGCACCATAGATAGTTGGATACCTTATTCTCTGATGATTTGTTTATAAATAAAAGATTAAATAATAAATATATAAATTAGAACCAACTGGAGCTGAGGAGTAAATAAATATTTGCAATTTTTTGAACAATTTTCTGAACTTTTGTAGTCTGTACATTTAAGGCTTTTCTAAAGTTTAATTATTTATTTACTTACTTACTCACACTATCCCACATTATTCATAATCCATTTCAAATTAATCACATTTTAAAAGTTATCCTTGAAGATGTTTTCAACCCTCTGGCTGGACCGTTTCCTGGACCTGAAATACCTATGCTTAAACGATATCAGAATGCATTGCCTTTGATCGTCCATGACATGATTGCTTATGGTTTGTCAGATGATGAAATTGCAGTTTAACAATAACAAAGAAATTATGCAAGACGCTGTTGAATTTGAAGTGGAATGTTTGCAGAAAGACAGTCAGCCTCGTGATGATTATCTAGAGCTCTTGGAACTTGGACTGATCTACATACAATGTAGGTCATGTCCCACCTCGAGGGTTGCATTTTACAGCCTCTGGTGTCATGTCACCGCTCTCTTCGCTCTGCCACCCGTGGTGATCTCTCTGTCCCTTGTGCAATGTGCACGCACCGCTACTATGCAGCAGCGCGCTTTTTCCGTGGTTGAACCCACAATTTGGAATGGGCTTCCTCCTGAGCTGTGGTCTCTTCCTCGTAACTCATTCACCGCTTTCTTCTCTGCTCTAAAGACTGTTCTCTTTCGCCGGGGTTGGGCTGGGAGCGCCTCTGAGTAGCTTCCTTGAAGGGGCACTATATAAATGATTGATTGATTGATTGATGCATAGGGCCAGGTGGATGGCCAAGGCCATCTATTCTCACAAAGTATTCCTTTTACGATCTCAATTGCGAATTACCTTCTATAAAATAAATTTGCTACGTTCCCTTAACCTGTTCATCTGCTTTGATTATCTCAGATCCTGGTTCACAGCTTCACACTCTACTCTAAAGGCACTTTCCGTCATGCTTGGTACCTCAGTGAGGATTTGGTCGATTTCTGCTTTTTCGATGACTGCATTGATGCTGCTTCCAAGGCCTTGTTGGTGCAAACAATGAGAACCAAAGTTGGTGTTGGCATTCCATCCAAATGTCCACAAATTACTGTACACACAGCTTCATGTAGTCGGGAGCACCTCTGAGTAGTACCAGGGACGTATCTAGCGTTGGGCTTGGGGGGCTTAAACCCCCCAAACGAAGTTGAAGCCCCCCAAACAAGTCAAGCCGTTGTATGCTTACGGCTAAAATTCGTATGAACACTGTATAAATGTTGCCATGTTCAAGGCTTAAGCCCCCCAAACGAAAAATCCTGGTTACGTGCCTGAGTAGTACTCCTTGAAGAGGCGCTATATAAATGCCCGTTATGAATGAATGAATGAATGAATGAATGTACTCTTGAGATTTTGTGACTTCAAACATGATGAATACTGTGCATACCCATTGATTGGCTGGAGAAAGATCCAACTTCGTGGAAACAGGACAGCATCTTGTAGCGACATGGTCACGTTACGGCGCTATAGAAATTGTCCGTGTTATTATTATTTTAATTATTTATTTGGAGCGTCATCAGAAAGGTTGAGTGTGGTGAATGATAGAGCAGAAAGGGGATTGGCACTGATCCAAGAATACAATCAAATACTGACCAAGGATGAAGGTCAAAAGCAGGCTTTGCTCCATGTAGTGTCCGAACATTGGAAAAAGTATCCGGACCCCAAGAAGTTAACGGTCACAAAAATGGACCAATAAATATTTTATTCTTGAATCAAACTGACAGAGTTCAATTATGCTCAAAAATACTCTTTAAGTATTGTGCCTTAAACCTAGCAATTTAAAATTTACTTTCGGTTTCACAAAATACAAAAGAATATCGACAATATTATCACAATTGTGCTTACATTCCTTGTCTAAAATTTTGAAAACTTGTCATCTCATGTGGCACCCCTAAATGATGGAATATTTTTATAATATTTTGCACACTAGCTTAGTATATCAAAAGGAACATAACTAGGGGCTGTCCCATCTATTGCCAACAAATAACGTTTTTGAGCACCACCCTAATGTATACATAAGCAGGAAGAATATGGTTAAATGAGAAATTGGAAAGCAGTTATTATTATTTTTTCGAATAATTCAGTTAAATATCCATTCACTCATTCATTCAAAGAATTTATATAGCACCTCTCCAAAAAAACTACTCAGAGCCCAACACTGGTGGAAAAGAAAAGTTGTCCAATTTTTACAGAAAGTGCATGCAGAATCCCTAATTAAGATGACACACAGATCTGATCTAATAATAATAATAATCTGACATTTATAGCGCGCCTAAACAAGATAACAAATTGCAAGAAAGCGTGTAACAATACAGAAAGGTACATGGCACAACCACCAAAAAGTGACACTGCATTGTCGAGGTGTGTGCAAAGGGAACAATCAGTTCACCCCGAGCAAAGAAACAAAGATTTTGTGATAATACAGCTGTTGAAATGGTACATAAATCTAATCTCTAAGTCAACAAAAGTCTTTAATAAAACACAGAACCCCATAAATATGTATTCTAATTAAGATGTTTAAGACTGAGCACTACCATTAACATAACAGGATAGAAAATCTCACAAGATGTGCATAAAAGGTGCTACACAAAATATTCAGATACAAGAAATTTGCATCAACATCACTGCTCACCAATCCCTTTTCTTCTTCAATTCTTTTTGTGGCAAGCTGATGCTGCAGAAAGAAAAATTTATACATTAAAATCTGTCACAAGAATTTCAATAAACATGTAATTTCAACAAACAAGTAATTTCAGCAACACACTTATTTTATTATTCCTCTAAAATATTGTCATTATTTCTCAGTAGCAACAACATATTTTTCTGGTATTGACTTGTGAATTGAGGTGTGAATTCCAGTAAGGTAGCAAGGGAGGAAGATGACGTAATGATTGCTAGAGATGTCAGTAAAGTATGGCTCCCATATCCCAAGTGGAACATAGGGGATGTTTTCATAGCCCACTCTTTGGCCCTTGGGTCAGTAATGAGTAGTTGTTATTAGTATTTGTGCTTCTGGCCAATAAAGATATAGTGGCACATAAGAAATAGATTGTTCTCATTAGTATTTGTGCTTCTGGCCCCAATAAGTGTAGTACACATTAGAAATATTGTTGTCAAAAGTATTTGTTCTTCTGCCACTAAAAATATAGCAGGATGTAAGACATCTATAGATTGCTATCATTGGCATCTTTGCTTCTGGCCCCTAAAGGCACAAGGAATGTGGTGTTGTCGTCAAATGTATTCAGGTTAATCAAGTAATTACATAACTACAGCAATGTAATCTCTTAATGACCTAAAATTATGAATTTATTTCTTACAAAAGAATGAATCTTAAACATTATTCAATGCTAAACTTAAGATTTTTGCTTCTAGGCAACCAAAACAACACACAACTCACAAACTACAAAAACGGTAACAAAAAAATATTAACCCATAAAATACTAGTTTCACAGAATGCACCATAAAATACTAGTTTCACAGAATGCACAACAAGCAATCTCCAAAGCATTTAAATAAAATATTTTTTTAAATTCACTAAAAAGGAAATCGAATTAACAGAAATCTTAAGGAACAAGTATAACTTAAAACAGAGTACAAGTCAACATCTAATTGAACTTATTTCAAAACAAATTTATATCAAAATAAAACAGATTAAGAATGAATAAGAACTGAGCAAACTTGGAATTCCAAAAAACTTATAGCACATGAAAGAGAAAGTAAAACAACAGGTCAACACAACACATTCATTTAGGAATACTTGTTGTTTCAGACTGCCCTGCTCTGCCTGGAGCTGTGCAAGATGTTCAACAGATCTGGAAGACTTCAATACGCAGAGAAAAGATGCTTACAGTAACTGGTAACCAGATTTTCAACATAACTGCCTGAACTAACAGCTTGCTCTCTACAAAGGTTTTGAAGAGTACAACAGCATTTCCTCTCTGTCTTAGCGGCATGATATTTCTGGATAATGACCTTATTATGCCTTGGTTTTGGTTGGCCATCGGTTGAAGCCTTTGTGTATTAGACACCAGTGTGATGGAAATTACTAATTACATTTTACAGTTTCCATGGTAGTGTAAACTGCATAATCTCTAATAACAAATTTTTCCCATTACCAACAGAAGCTAATGGAAAGCTCAAAAAAGCGCACCCTTGACATAATCTTCAAAACGCTGATCTCCAGACTTTTATTACACCTTGTATATTCTACACAAACTGTGTCTATAATCAATCCAGTCACAAGCAATAACACTTTAACGATGAGAGTACCGGTATACTATTAAAGCGACTGGGAAACCAATGCAGAACATCGTTAAAGTGTTAAATGAAGTAAGCACAGTTAAGCCGCTCTCAGCAAGTAGGGATCAGTTTAAAAAATCCAACAAAGACTAATCATAAACTGGATGCCCAAACTCATGCCAAATCAAGCATACTGTACTTAAATTCAGTCAATTCTTTAAAGAATTTCACCAAGACCATTCAAAAATAATCTGTTAGAACAGCACATGAAATTTACCAGCTCAGCCTTAGATACTGATATTGGCTTGACTGCAAGTGCTCACCTGAATTTATTAAGAATAATTAAATATTAAATTTAAGAAAACTGTCAGTTGCTATGATTTGTAAAATACAAAATAGGACTTGATAAGCTGTTGGCTCATTTTGCAGCATGGTTGTTATGTGAATAGGCTTTTCATCTAGTTTTCAGGGTTCAAATCCGAATGTACATATCACTATTGAAATTCTATTTGCTATGTTTGCATATCAGTTGAAACTCGCAGACTCTGCCTCCAGGAAATCAAAAAAAAACTTACAAAACTGACTGTACCTTTTCAACCAATAATGCTTCTCCATAAGATGGAACCTTAATGTCAACCTATCATAGAGACCTTTATTTTGACTTTTCAACCATCAAATTATCATTTTCAAACAAATCTAACGACGAAGTCACCTTTAAAATATGCAAATTAAACTTGATCTTGTTCAGAGAAAAACATCAAATCAAAGAATGCTGACTTGTTCATGCTGCATTTTGACTGCAAGAATGTATGTATGTATATATGTGTATGTAAGTATGTATGTATGTATGTACGTATGTATGTATGTATGTATCTATGTATGCATGTATGTATGTATGTATGTATGTATGTATGTATATATCAAGACACTTAATATAGCTCATTTTAAATACCTCACAAAGGCACTGCATGCATGACAATTAAACTGATCTACAGTACTTAAACAAGTGCATTTAAGATAGTTTGCAAATGTTTGCTCAACAAAGTTGCATGATAACATGAACTGCAAACTGGATTAAGATGGTAATATGTTATGTGTCACCTACCAGTCGATAAAGGTTAATGGTGCTGTTTTTCATTGGATCTACTATGTTGCCACGCTCATCTCTTACAACCAGATCAAGACCAAGTCGCCTTCAACAAGGAAGAAAGCACTTGTAAACTACTGTAGAAACTTACCTTATACAATAAAATACAACTGCAGTTTGATATTGCCAACTTTCTAAAGTTCAAAAGTGCACACATGACCAAATAATGAAACATCGATGGCACTGAGTGAAGGACTTGCTCAAAGTCCTTACACTGTGACCACCTGATCTGAGGCTCGAACCCGTACTATCCACGTTACAAACTAGTAGCATCATTGAATTATTTTTACGATATTTTACAGGAGAAATTTTCAGAAGGCAAAGCTATCAAACACAATAGCAGAATTCTTATAAAACTTACATCAGAACAATCATAATAGTCAAAAGCATTCACAACAGTAAATAACATACTTTCAATGCCCAATAAACTACAAAAGTCTGAAAGAAACTAAGGAAAAAGTCGTGAAAACCAGCCTATTCACTTACGCATTTCCCATATCTATTTTGTTGGTGACTCTTTGCTGGACTTCCTTCAGTTCATCCTTAAAAAAAGACATAACAATTCGCTGCAGAATCTCTTTCCGTTTACCATGTCTATAGCCTTAAGCAACAAAAATATCACTGCAACATGACCTAATTCCCTCCACCTTCAGTTAATTAGATTTCGTTATAACATTGTCTTCGCCTTTTCCAATGGAGTACGATTTTACACTAAGCAACCATCGACTGGTGTCACTATTTGGAAATTTATAAAGCTCTCAGTGTTGGAGCCCTAGGCAAGAGAAAGGCTTTTAAAGAGCAGACAGGTAAGGAAGAGACCACACATAGCATCATAGATCTGAATGAGGGTAGGAGGCCATTGCAGAAGGAAGGACATAAAGCTAACAGCAGAGTATAAAAATCATCAGATTAGATTTGGGAGTAACATCAAGAACTGGCTTATGATGAGGTTGAGTAACATGATTTCACTTTCTATAGATGAACCGATTTTGCGATCTCTGTCGATGATTGTGTTATATCAGAAACCATGTCATAGTGAAGCGTGTGAAAATGAGTCTTTGGTGTATTGAAGACTGAGACAGATTGAAGACTGAGACAGAAGAACAGGAACTACACATGCAGCATTGTGTGAGGTTGGGAGTAGACCCTCTTGCACCATGTGATAATATTGCAAAGCCATGCCTATTAATGATTTATTTATACTAGATAATGCCCCTAAAACCATGTTCTGCTGTCAGGTAGCTGTTGAATTTGTACTTCAGATGAGGAATTTACTACTACAATACTACACTTCTGACGAGATTTTATAGAGGCATGTATAGAAGTGATTCACCTCTACCATCATAAAGGTAATGCCTGCAAGACATGTAAAGAAGTGATTCACCTCTACCATCATAAAGGTAATGCCCGGAAGTGCATGTCAGGAAGTGATTTACCTTTATTGTCATAAATGCCTATAAAGTTTGTTGTAAGCCAAATACACCGTCCACTAAAACCTTGAATAATTAATTCAATGCTATCAACACTAAAATAATACCCCAATGTCTTACTCTCAAATATCTACACATTACAGGACTACTGTTTGGAGCACAGACGTAACAAAGGACCACGATAACTTTAATAATTGAATGATTACCTAACTTCACATAAATGATCGTTAATGAATTTTGCTTATTGTAAGACTGTTGAATGTAATCATACCCAAGCCCGTAAGATTTACGAGACAAGTCATACCATAGGAAGTTTACGAGACATGATGAGCCTTCGATAGTCGATCAGTTCTAGCATCATCCCACGGATCATTATGAAATCTTGCCCTTGTGGGCCTTTGCTATGCTGCAATAAAATACATATACATGCAAATTGTTAAAATAAAGTTATATGCAGTAATTAAAACTTTAATGATCAGCTACATTTGTTTCTCAGCCGCTTTTATTACACTCTCACCGTTAAAGTGTTAATAAGCTACAAAAACACTGACAAATTATAGCATGAAATATTTATATACATATTATTATCATTATTATTATTATTATTATCATTATTATTATTGTTACTATTATTTTTCCCCAAGGATTTCAGAAATTGGGAAGCATTATTCTGGAATGCCTAGTGTTTGCAGATGGTTATTATTATTATTATTATTATTATTATTGTTGTTGTTATTATCATCATCATCGCCATTATTATTATCATTCTTATTATTTTGTTTATACAAATATTTATAACAAGCACAAAGTCACACTGAAGTGTGAATCTGTGGCATGGGAGAAATTTGAATGTGAAAATAATTATTAATTTTTAGGCTTTGCATTTCTTGTTTTTAAATTTAAAGGACAAAAGTGCTTCATCTAACTTCAATATTTTCTGTGACATTAAAGAATAGCATGCCAATACCAGCCAGAAGTCTAGTTACCTCTACGAAACAACTTTTCTCACATGGATACTATGGATAGGCGACTAAAATGTAATGAACTTGGTCGTTTGTCCTTCCTACCTCAAAGTTAGCACCAAGTGGATTGAAAAATTTACTATAAAACTGATTGAATCAGTCATGTTTAAAAAATTTCTGAAGTTTTGAACCTTACCATGTACAAGTCCTTCCAGATACTTCCCCATTCCCTCAGAACTGCCGTTATTTCATGAACAATTGGTGGTTCAACTGGAAGAACTATTTCATAAGGCCTAGAAAAAGAACACATATTATTTAATGTAATAATCAACTCTTAAAGCAACAAAGAATAACACAGTTACTAAATAATATTGCTACACTTGTAAGCTTCACAAAACATGCATCACGAGATTTCAGGACCTCTACAATCTTTAGCCCGATTGGTGATTTGGACAACGCACCAAACAACTCAGCTGAACAATAAGATTATACTAACAAACCTGCATTCATGTTTATCCCAGTTTGATTATAAATGCCTTTTAACTGACATGGAAACATTTAGCTACCAATGTAAGTTAAATCAATAAAGTAAACAATGTACCCTGAGCGATCAATTATGGAGTCTCGAATGCAAATGAACTCCTTCGGAAAAACTCCACGAAGAGAATGGTTCTTGGTTTTGAAGCCATAGTACCAACCTGTAGCAAATTCAACAGAAAACCAGCTGAAAACCATGGCAACATATCACAACATTATAGATCATTCTCAAAAGCTTAGCACACCCTGCACCAAATAAGCAAAGACAACAACCACATTCGAGTAAATGATCAGGCTTTCATTACAGGTAACATTCAAACTCATGATGCAGATAACATCTGAACTCATAATGCAGATAACATTTAAACTCATGATGCAGATAACATCTGAACTCAAGATGCAGATAACATCTGAACTCATGATGCATGGATCTGAATGGCCAATCTGTTTGCCAAGAATCCATCAAGGAAAACATTCTATAATCACGATAAGCATCTGCACTTCAAAGACATGTGACCCAGTGTACTAACATATGCAATTTAATCACAGAAAGGCTGGAACATGACAAACCAAGCTACAAAATTAATACCACAACCAAGCTACAAAATTAATACCACAATATGCTCAGTAAAGTGCTTCTGATTATGGTAGTTATTTTACATGAGGTGCTAATATGCAGGTGGTAAAATGGAGGTAATGATATCATATTACTGGTACGTACAAATACTGAATTTTAACAATTCGTAATGCCTACCTTCTGTATGATAGATGATGTTAACAGTATCACCAACTTCCAGCTGTAGCCTATTTTGACCAGTCTCACGGTAGTTAAAGATTGCTAGAAAGTTATAAGAAATTGGTTATCTTCTCAAAACAGAAACTTCAAACAAATTTTTCTTGAATACCACATCATTTCCAATTGTTGTAGATCACACACAGCACATCACATCACATCACAAACTGCTCATTCTTGTTAGGTTGATATGTTATTTAATTCTGAACTTAAAACTTATCTTCGAATTGATTATCTAATATAGGCTGTTTCTCTACCTCAGTAGACTGACCTGGATGCTGATCTGATTGCGGCTTTGGCTTGGTGCGCTATCGGTTGATGCTTTTTGCATTAGACACTGGCACTAAATAAGTTACAAATTTACAACTTTCTCTTGCAATCTGTGGTAGCCATATTCTTTATAAGTAAGGCGACTGAGAGTGGCCATTTCTCAAGAGTTACCGCTCTTCTTATATAAGATGGTAGTTAGTTTCACACTAGTGGACCAATTATTACGATAGGATTTACGAATGCAAAGTTAATTCTCGTAAGCCGCCGAGAAAAAATCTATTAAAAAATCTAAACCGTGCCAGCATCTTTTCACCCTAGCCAGCATTGTCTGATTCTTGGAAATATCCACTACTGAAGAAAAGTGGAGTTATGATTGACTTTCGGCATTGCACGGTGCCTTGTGGTGTTTTCGCTGGAGAGGAAGTATCAATAAAATAAACTGGAACGATTACCATTATAACAAATAAAACACTACCAGTGCAACTGTCTCACAATTAATGTTCGTGCGTTTAAAACATGCGCTGCTAGAAGGAAGCAGTCTCCTTAGGGGACAACGGTGCCTTAATGCAAAGTAACGGGACATTAGGGGCGACCACTGGGGACAGCCTAACCCTGTATACCTATTGGCCTCCATCACTCACCGACGCCGTATCTGGATGACTCGTCGGCCTCGATCCACAAATTGAGCACTGTAGGCTTATGATTCGCTTCACCGTCTTCCATTTTTCATAACTGTCTGCACTGTAAATCGGGAAAGAAACCAGGAGTTAACAACATCCCCATTTAACGGAACTCCCTGCGGCCACTGTTGCAGGAAGAAATAAGCAATGCAAAAGCACAACCACCGAGTATATAGACGGGATACATCGGCGCGAGCCACTTAATACGTCATATTTATTTACTGTCATCTAGTGATTAACTGAAAACAAAATGCGCCACTAGCACGACATCATGGCCACTAGCACGACATCGTGGCCACTAGCAAGCTATTTTCCAAGAAAACGGTAATCATATTCTCAAGATTCTGTACCAGAAAGATGTTCGAATCTCTTAATTGGTTAGGTAGAGCAATGACAACTGTTGTAAATTTACTCCTTTGGAGTGGCTTTCTTTAGAGCTGCTGTTGGTGCTAGAAAACAAATTAACGTCAAATCACTGTAGCCTTATTAGGCCTACTGTGGTCAAATTCTAAAGCGAAACTGGATGAAGGTAAAATATAGCTGGGGATCGAAAATTTGACGGATTGCCTAAGTAGGCTCTACATGAACGCAGGTCAAAATCTAATGCTGTTAATATGTTGCAAATGCGATACAGCAGACGACTCATGAGCTATTTTAGTGTCCTGACCCAGCCTCAACACCTTTTCATTTACTTAGCTGATGAGGTTAGAAGAAGGTCTAGGGATTGAACACCGCACTCATCTCCGACAACTAAAACACTGCCTTCATCTAGTGATTAACTGAAACAATAGGTACGTCTGTAACACTGCCCGGAAAGAATGATAAAAAAACTTAATTTATATCCCGCATGCTTTATTGAAACATTTATTAACCGTCACTCTCTGTTACCAAATCGAAGTCCGAGTTAATTCCAGTTGCAACGCTGTCTCTTTTTAAAAACCATGCAAAATGCTATCGCGTTTAGGCTATGTCGATAGGAATTTCTGCAATAAACGAATAATGATTTGAAGTGGGTGTGGCATGGTGGCCGATTGGTTAGAGCGCTCGGCTTGTAACGCAGAGAGTACTATACGGGTTCGAGCCTCGGGCGAGGCTCGAACTACTCATCCTACTGCACGTGTAGGGACATTTAGCAAGTCCTTCACGCACAATATTGCTCGATATTCTGTTGTATGGTCGCGGCAATTCTGAACTTTGGAAGGAGGGCAATATCAAATACGTAGTTCATGTATTGCATCATATAAAAAGCAATTGAAGGCATAATCGCAACCCAATCGTATACCCCGTGTGGCCCGGGCGACTTTTACCAATGGTTTTAGAATGTTTCTTTTCAAAATTTCATTTTCTGACATCTCTGACTGTCATATGGCACGTACGTTCGTTAATGGTCCTAGGCTAAATTATTTAGTGTGCCACAAGTCAAACGGCAGGTGGTTATATATACTATAGCTCCGGGCGTGCACGGTATGTGGGCCCATGCAACAACCGTGGATGTCAGTTATATATTATCAATCTGGTCTACACTAATGTTATAATTTTTATTTTTTACAGAGTTAATTAATTCAATCAGCATGCACATTTCATCAAATAGTTCGGATCGGATAGAATGTTTTCTAAAAATGGGCTAAATAAATAAATAAATAGTTTAGGTTCATTATGAGCAAATGCTCATTATTTAAAAATAAACACGTTTATATAGGCCTAACGCGTTTGGAATAACACCGAAACCGTGGAATAAATTTCCAGGACTGTGTTCATCAGTTGCACGTTTTTACTCTGCTCACAAAATGCGCAATCTTCAGCGGAGCTCTCTCGCGACGGTTCCGCTGTGAAACTCGTATGCAAGCAATAAATCTTCTGTGGCACCTGCCGAAATGTCAAAAGCCCAGCAGTATGCATGAGCGTACCTCGCGCGTACCAGTGATTGGATCAGCGCTTCAGACACCATTAACCAATAAATTTTCATCTCACACCGGTTTTCGTGAGTAGAAAACTAATATAAAGCAGTCTGTGAAAACTAAATCGCACATAGTGGAGTAAGCAAGATCAAATCAACGCTGTATGCTGCATAGATCAACTTTGTCTCACCTTAGCAAAGATACCTTATTTTAGCTGTAACCTTAAGAAAAACGTTGATCGTATCTCAATTAGTATAGTGCGTGTTACGCATTTTTGCTGCAGCTAAGGCAAATTAGCCGACTAAGTATTGATCTGACCACACACATATTCCGACCTGCATTGCCGCTGTGTGATTGGTTGTATTCTGATTGCGACCTATATTGGTCTCGTTTCCAACCTATTTTGGTTCATTCGTTGTAGAGTTTGGGAATGGACTTTCAAGTTACTCGGATAGTCGACGTGAAGCGGAATTTTAACTCAGAGAAAATTATCTAAAAATCATGGAGTAAAACATCTGGCGTGTGCTTGTTAAGCTTTATTTCACGCATTAGAGTATTCTGTGCGTATAGTGTTGTCCACTTAAGAATCAAATTTAAAATCATGGTATTGGAGGTACACATGTTCTATTGTTTGGAAAGCGTGCTACAGGCTGATAGTAGTAGCAGAAAGATTGCAGGTCTTTAATGACATTGGGACTGGAGTCCCTAGCTAGATGATGAGCAGGAAATTTTACGGATAGGCTGCGTTTCAATGGCGCCTGTGATCGTAATGTCGTCTGCGAGAATGTGCCAATCGGGCTGATGCTGAGATTCCGGATTTTGCGGCAAATGAGTAAGTTTATTATTTTGAACAATTTGTACAAGTTGCGTTTTGTCTTTGCTGATCATTTCAGAATCGGAAAACGAAGCTAATACAGGCATCAGAGCTTTCGATTTATAGTAAAGCAGTGATTTGAAAACTGCTGAAGTCTTCAAATGGTCAACAGATTTTAAATGGTGCCTTGATTGTGTAGTAATAACTGTTGTTGGCTTTTACAAGAAACAGCACAATGAAGTTGCAACAGTTAAAGAGGTGTAATTGTTATGGATTTACTAAGCGCAACTATCTGACCAAGCATCAATCGATACAGTATACAGTATAATAGCAACTGCATTTGATATTGCCGTCCTTCCAAAATTCAGAAATGCCCGCATGACCATATGACAGAACATCGATGGCACTGAGCTCAAGGTCCATACATAGTTACCGCTGATCAGAGGCTGGAACCCTTACTCTCTGCATTACAGGCTGAGCGCTCTAACCAGTCGGCTACTGTGCCCCATGATGGCGCTGTGCATTTGTGAGTAAGGGACTTGCTCTAGGTCCTTACACAGTGACCACGTGATCGGAGTCTTGAACCCGTACTGTCCACATTACAGGCTGAATGCTCTAGCCATGATGGCACTGTGCAATTTTGAGTGCAGGACTTGCTGTAGGACTGCCTTATCTGAGGCTCAAACCCATGTTCTCCGCATTACAGGCTAACCAGTCGGCTACTGTGTCCCATGATCTCTCTTCTCTTCTCTTTCCGTCAGGTGTGCACCAGTGATGAGGCCTTAACATGACGTTTCCACATTGTTCCGTCCTTGGTTTTATCGATGGCTTCCCTCATGTTCAAGCCCTGTGCCCTTAAATCCTCCTTTACATTATCCATCCATGTCTTTGTTTATCATGTTAAGGTTTCTTGGTGCTATGCCAGGTGGTGACCAATCCTCTCCTGGCAGGGTCAGGAAGCCGGTGGGCCGATTTAGAGGCCTCTTTCGCCCTCAGGTGTCCTTCCAGCACATGATGTGTCCCATGATGGCACTATGCAATTGTCAGTGCAGGACTTGCTCAAGGTCCTTACACAGTAACTGTATCAGAGTAGGTTAGAATGGATACTCTCCACATTACACTCAAATGAATACACAATCTTGTCTTCAGATGCAGAATGCAACAGCTAAATGTTTGTGTTTTCCTGTGATTTTGCTGCTTGGTAAGATGAGAAGAGATCCTGGAATCAGTGTATATTGTATGCATAAACAGCATGCTTAGATGCGACTACATAAGATCCTAAATCAAAGCAATTTCCAATTTTTGCAGTTCTAGGGGTTTGCTTCTCTTAATTTCCTTGTGCTTTGCTAATGTATTCTTCTGTGCATGAATTAATATAGAATAGACGTAAGTATATTCTTTATTGAACCAACTGCATATCCGCACTTTGGTGAACATACAGTGCTCGAAATGGACCGGAACGCACCGGATCGCCATTCCTGTTCGTCAGCGTTCTGTTCCGGTTCGTCAAATGAATTATTGTGGAAAATACTATGAAATTAACGTGAATGCTCCCATATCTTTAACTAGCGTTCCGTTTCGTAAAATTTTCCATTTCGAGCACTGTGAACATACATTAAACGAAATAAAGTATATAGTTTGATTTTTGTGATTTAGTGTGGGATTTCTTAAAACATACTTTTCAGCATACTTATACTTTTTGGCTGCCTCTGGCTCTTCATTGCCCACTGTCTAAATTGACTAGATTTACAAATGGATTCATCTGCTACACTGACTGGTTCCTAGTGCATTTTTAATACTTTTAGACTGATTAGTTTTATTAAACAGTTTTAAGTTTATTGTTTCAGCAGGATGCTGACCAGATATAAATAAATTATTGACAGTCCTTGTGTTTTTGTTTTCTAGTGTTTGCCGAGAGTCATGCTTCTACATGTGTACATGCTATGTGGTTCAGTGAGATGATGTGCTTAAGCATCCTATGGCATATAACATTACTTATATTGCTAAGTAGCTCACCATTTTCCAGAGCCTCGGATACAGTCAGTCCTTTCCAGGTGGAGTTTTCCGTCTTCGAGGAACAGCATGCCGGAGCTTTCATCGGAAGGTTGAATTTGTTGCCACAGAACGCAAGTCCACCATACGTGATTTACTTTGCAAATGAAAATGATGCGGACGATCTGGATGTTTCGTCGTACGGAGTGATATCTGTGAAACGACGCTTAGATCGCGAAGTCAGATCCAGTTACCAGTTCGTAGCCGAGTCATCAAGAGGCGTTCATGTTCACGTAGCAGTTCACGTGAAAGATATCAATGACAACAGTCCTGTGTTTAATCCAAGTAATGTATCGTTGCGGTTGCAAGAGGCATTTCAAATCAGCGTGCCGTTTTTTGCTGGGAGTGCTGAGGACATAGACCTTGGGAATTATGGAGTCCAGCATTATGACATCATCGAGGGCTCCCGTGATCTGTTTCTCCTCAGGTCTTTCAACTCGCCAAGGGGTCACCTGATGTTTGAACTAAGCCTTTCAAATTCTTTGGATTTTGAGGCAACGTCGTTGTATAACATTATCATAAGAGCCTACGATGGTGGTATTCCACCACACTTTGGCGATCTTTCCCTAAGCATCTTAGTCGATGATGTAAACGACAATATGCCGGTTATGAGTCAGACACATTACTCAGCGTTGGTACTAGAAACTGCTTCCAAAGGCACTGCTGTGCTTCAAATTAATGCAACAGATCTCGACTCTGGACAAAACGGACAAGTTGAGTTCTTCATCGAGTTTCTGGATAACATTAATGCGGATGTTTTTGCAATTGACCGTACGACTGGGCTTATATCTGTCAACGCAGCACTGGATTTTAACGTTCGAAGCATGTATTGTTTATTGGTGACAGCAAGGGATGGTGGCAGCCCACCACTGCACACAACGGCTACAGTTGATGTCCGGATCCATCAAGCCAGCCATAATCCGTTTGCGATATTGGTCAGTTTTCTAACAGAAGACGGGAGTAACAGATTAGGGAAGTGGATTCGGCCGCATGAACTCGTCGCCGAAGTGACAGTCATCGACAGTAATCATCCGGTTTCTGTGGATTCTGTAATTGACTTGGTCCTTTCTGACCCTCTAGGTTATTTCGTGCTGGAAAAGAATGGGCATGACAGGTTCCGGTATTTTATAGCACTGGCAAAGCGTCCTCTTGTGGAGAAACGCCATCTCCATCACCTACTGCTAACTGCTTCGAGTTTAGGCTCATCCGTTGTTAAAAGCCTCACAATCCTACTTGAACCCAATATGTTGTATGAAGAACGAAGTCTGAGGTTGACGCAGGCTGTGTATTTTTCTGAAGTACTCGAGACGATCCTGCCTGGGACTTCTGTTTCAAAAGTTGTTGTGTCCGATGGCAGAAAAGTGACGTTTAGCATAGATCCGGGGAATGGTTCGGCTCTGTTTCGCATCGATTCGGATACCGGATTGATCAGTACTAATTCTGTTCTTGGATGCGGTGCGTCCAGAAGCTACACCATGCAGGTCACTGGTGTAGACTCGAGACGCTTAACGGCTTCTGCCGTTGTGGTTGTAAATGCTACAGAAGTGAAAGGACATGCACCCAAGTTTCAGCAGCATTTCTACCAAGTTTTTGTGGATGACAGTCTACCTGTTGGTGCCTGCATAAAAAAGGTTTGTGTAATCATTATCAGCATTATTAAATACTACGTCTGCCTAATTAATATCGGGGATGACTAGATAAGCTGCTTTAGCTTCTTCTCACAAATCAGTTGTTGCACCAGTGTCAAAGGTAGTTTCTCGTGTATGCTTTATCTTTGTTTTGGTTGTTACTGCTTGGTTTTTTGCTGTTGATTGTGTGCAGGTTGTGAAACTATTATGGTTAACTAATAACTGGTTCGTGTACTTGGTTCAAATAAATTCAGATAAACTCAAATTATTATCAGTTGCTGATACTAACCATTTGTATTGTATTGTATTCGGTAATTTCTAAAGTGCTTCTTGTGGAATAGACCTTTCAGAAACGTTCCCAGTGCAAGAGACCCCGAGAGAAGAAGAAGGTTTAGAGGTGGGAGAAGAAGGAAGAAACATTACCCAAGAGAATGGAGGAGCGGACAGAGGAAGGAAGAGTGTTCCAAAGGGAGTACCTATCAGGCAAAGGATCTAGAATGAACCATTGAAGTCCTGACATGTCGAGCCAGAAGGTCAAATCAGTCAGGAACGGAGATGACGAAGTGGTGATGGGTGTGGATAAATGATCTCCATTCTTTTTGTTATGCTGACTGGATCTGTTCTTGTGTAGTTAAACTTATGTATTAGTCTTCATCTGCATTGTCTATCCAGTGTAGTCATGATCTTCATTAGGTTCTGTCTTGCATATAGGCTTGGTAATGGAATGGTAATTGACAATTTATATAGCACCACTTCAAGATAGACTCATCAGAGGCAGTGCCAACGTAACACAATGAAACCATGATCGAAAAAATGGTCTTAAAGCGTTTGTGGAAAAGAGGCAAAGAGAGGCTGAGGAGTTCATGTCGCAGGTTGTTAGGCAGCTTGTTCCAGGAGGGTGGGACAACCACAGCAAGTTGGGGCCAGTGCAATGTATTTACAAAATGTGTGTGCATCACCAACGAGGCTTTTACATTTTGTTCAGATGGTAGGGACGTTGTCTTAGCTGATGATATCTCAGTTGACAGATTAAATGTTGATAGCTGCACTTAGTGTTAATTGTTATAACTGTATGTCTGTATCATAAGACATTGGCCGTATTGGTCTGGAATCTGGAACATGAATGATAATGGCGATGTTGAAGTTATGTGGTTAGATTAGATCAAACATAGATACCACATTACCCATTTTACCTTCCTGACCTTCCCATATATACTTTTGCCTACCCTACTTTACTTGCATTCGTCAAAATTACCAGTGATGAATAAATCGATGAATCATATTATGGTTTGTTTACATGTCGGATTCACTGCATTAATTTTTCACATATGTTTAACTATCTTTAACATGTGGCCTAATATTCTGAATATAATATTAAGTTACCCAGACTTTATTTGTCAGTAAAATTTGTCTTAGTTTGAATGTTATCAGAAATCTATGGTTCTCTTATTTCAAGATTTATTAATGAAATTTGTCTTCCACTTACTTTGAATGTTACCAGCTTTACCTGTTATCATCTTATCTGGAAATTTACCTGTGAAATCTATAATTTTGAAAGCTATTGTTCTTCAGCGAAACGCCTATTAATGATTTTATTGGTGCTTGTCAATTGTTTTCACTCTGTGAGCAGCCAGTCAGTGTTGATCAAATGATGTGATGTACTTGGGTGATCCATCGACCCCTTCACTGACAGCCGAGGTCAATTTGAATTCCTGCTGTAGGATTGTGCATCTGTTGTTCGGATCCTATTACACAAAACAATAAAACTGGAACGAATGTGAGGACTTGTGTGTTGGTAACTGGAGCAGCATAGGCCTTACCTCTGGTGTTGGCGTTGCATTCAGCTCGCTTGTTTTGTGTGTATAGAGATCAACCAGCAGGTCAGGCTTAATAGGTTGAAGTGAACCATGGAGTAACCCTATTTTGTGAGCTGCTTTGTGTGTGGGTGGGTTTGTGTATGCACAATGAACTCTTGCCTTGGGCTGTTCTTACAGCGTGACTTCAATTGTGAACTGATACTAACTCTATTGGTCCAACATACATCTGTATCCCTAAGACACTTGAGTGGAAAATTGGTAATTGCGAATTACTGCTGATTCAATTAATTATATTATTTATGGTATTATCGATCAAAATGAATCTGATAAATCAAAATTGTTTTGATAAAGCAGAGATTTGAGCAGGAGGGGCAAAATTTTGATACTGAGGTGCATCATCCCGACGCAAAATCCCACAAAGTCCCATCTAGCAGTTAGCATGCTGGACTATCAACTGAGAGGTTAGGGGTTCAAACCCGGCCAGAGCAGAACTTTGTTGTGAGATTTTTACTCCATTTGCAACCGTTAGCCAACTCAGCTATAATGAGCACAATGACCACACTGTCGATAAGAAGATGAGGATAGGGTGGGTCATCCACACTCATATGCCAAGGCAAATAAGAGAAATGAAACTGGTAACACTGCATTCCCTTAGCTGCCTCTCAGTGGACTGCTATTCCTCTTCTTCCTCCTTGTCTGATGTGGACCAAAAGTGTTTAAGATGTGAATTTCAGGAGGGCATGCATTCGGTTTTGCCCGTATTTGGGGTCGCCCATGCTATCATGCAGTCTTGAAACCACCGTACCCATCTGTGCCCCAGAGGAGCCTATCTACACAGAGCATCTAGCGTTATGCCTGTTTATGAGAAGTGTTATCTTTGACCAGACTGAGTTTCAGGAATGCACTTGTACGAGTACGCTTCTATACCTACAGCGCTCCTTTGAAGGATCTCTTGAAGAACCGACCGTCATCTCCTTAGGTTTGTTGTGGTTCTGATCTCAGCTGAAGACTTCTCCTG
The DNA here is from genome assembly GCA_963556255.1 of Allolobophora icterica. Classification (NCBI taxonomy): domain Eukaryota; kingdom Metazoa; phylum Annelida; class Clitellata; order Crassiclitellata; family Lumbricidae; genus Allolobophora; species Allolobophora icterica. The sequence continues at coordinate 37,886,257 of OY744610.1, read as the reverse complement.
TCTGTGCCGAGTTTATCCTCCTCTGTCCTGTGTGTCTCCCAACTGCCTGTCTCTTGGATGTCTAGATCTGCCTGACCAGATCTGTGAAGAGGAGTTACAGTTCCATCGTTGATGGTACAGTAACTCCATGTTGATAATGGCACTTTGGTAGCTTATGAGGTGATATAAGATAACGTTGTGTAGATTATTTTGTTGTTAATAGATATGTTTTAACCTCTGATAGGTGACATAAGGGAAAGTATTCTAGCATTCATATAGGGCCGTTTCAAGACAAAGTCTCCTCCTTGGTACTAATATGTCTTTAGCACTTTAACAACAAGCGTGTACTAAAATGTATGGAAAACTGATCCCTGTCGTCGTTATAGGGATAAATGTATTATTCCTATGCAACGCAGTTTTAATCTTTTACTTATTTGACTTGCATTGGGCATTTGTGGGCCGTTTTAATTTTTAAGAAGAAATTTATCTTTTAATGTATTGAGGACAATTTTTACATGAAGGTGTTTTATGGTTTTTTATTTGTTCAGTTTAAAACAAAACAAATGTAGCAGGCTAATGTGTAAGAAGTGTACAGGGCAGTTAATTTCTTTTATAAATACATGCCATATATATTATATTGCACCCCTATGATATATGATATATATATATATATATTATATTTGAATTGCATCCCTATATATTTATTTTAGTTTAGTTTCTTTTATAAATATATGAGCTATATATTTTATATTGCACCCTATTATATGTATATTATATTTATATTGCACCCCTATATATTTATTTAGTTTAGTTTCTTTTATAAATATATGCTGTATATTTATATTGCACCCCTATTATATATATTATATTTATATTGCACCCCTCTTTATTTATTTTATGTTAGTGTATTTTATAAATATATGCTATATATTCTATTTTATAGGTTTTTTTATTTGTCCAGTTTAAAACAAGGCTAATATGTTAGAAATGCATCTGGCTGTTAGTTTCTTTTATAAATATATGCTTTAATATATGGGCAGTTTGATAAAACGCACGTACCAGTAATTAAGTCCTTTAACCTGTTTTGTTTGGGTAAGTTTTGTGATTTATTAGTGTGTCTTGTTGGTGCATGTTCCGCTTAGCAGATTGTGTTTGGCTAGCAAAGTTTAAAGGTCAGAGAAAGAACAATATGGGTCAACCTCAGGTGGCTGGCTATTCTTTGGTAAATGATCCTAGATGCACTTTGGCTTGTCTGTCCATCTTACCTTGCCTGTGGTAAATCCGTCTAATTTATTGGCCAGGTAGACTTAACGGTTCTGAGGAAACCTTTCTATGTTAAGGTTCGCTTGGGGGTCTGTATTCATTTAGTGTTTAACAGTTAATGGACATTCTGATTTGGTTTCAGGGTGTTTGGGTAGTGTCATGTGTGTGGGTAGGGGAGGCTGATTGTATTCTTTGAACCTCAGTTGACTGTAGGCATTTATTTCAGGAAAATGTGCAGACAATACAGTGGTTGTATTTTTGGAGAGAGAATTTCAGTGTGTCTCCTGTGTGAGGGACTGAGGGTGGGGTGGACTTTGTGTGGGGGATATCTCATAACTCATTTCAAAGTATGTGAGGGTGTCTTGCATTTGGTCAAACCATCATTCTGTTGGTTTTTGAAGAGGCTTCAATTAATAAGTTGGATTGGGTAGGGAAGTCATAATTTAGGCCTTCATGGATTGGGCTACAAAAGAGATCTTCAAAGCTGCCGGAAAGGGGTAGATAACTAAATAGTTTGGGGCTGGAGTTATCCATCAGTTTCACACTATAATAGTTGTAGATGCGGGCAATGATATTTACAAATCCTGCAAAAGATACAAATGACATTTATACTGGTCCTTACTTGTTCAGTGACTATAGGAGTATGAAGATAGGCTCTATTAAGTACTTCATCCTCTGTCTGACCCTGCTCCTCTTTTATAGTAATATTCAGCAACTGTACCCGGCTCCCTTATTTGCAGGTTTTCTGGCTCAGTAAAGGATTAGCCTGTGCTGCTAGAATACAATGACCAGAAGTGCTAATGTAGGGTAATGTTACATTAATTATCCCAAACCTGGTCAATTAACTATGATGATGATAATGAGTTCTCTGCCCCAAGGCAGGTCCACTGGCTTTATGCCACCCGGGGATGAGATGAGCGAGGTAGTTTCCCGTTGCTTCCGTCACAGACAATTGTGGGTGAGCAACTTGTTCAAGGTCCCTACACAGTGGCTTGAGGTAGATTCAAACCTGCGACCCTCCGCTTACAAGGCACAGAACATACCGCTACACCACCGCGTCCCTCTACGTCACCTCGATACCTGTAAGAGTAATTAAATAACTGGACCGGTCCTTGCTTTAGGGATTGTGTGGCTGGACAAAGAATTGTCAGTCTACAGGAATTTGAAAAGGTAACAGAAGCCTTCGGACACATTGTGGCTTGACAACCTGCAATCTGTGGCTATGAAAAGTCTGACAGGTCAATTCTAATGGAATCTGATGTAGCTCTAGTTTGACAATTGACATGGGTTAAGTAATGTTAATTAAAGTAAAGTAGTCACTCATTTTTTATGCCTCTTTAAACAGTTTTCCTTACACATACAGTTTTAGGTTGAAGAATATTTTAGTGACGGTATAGCTGCTGTATAGTTTGGACATATAGAGAGAATGCCAGTTGACCGAATCCCACACAGTGTACTAATGCAAGATTTGAAGGAAAAAGAAACAAAGGCAGACCAAGACTATGCTGGATAGATAATATATAATGTATAAATATAAGTTGTAACAGGCTAATGTGTAAGAAATGCATTTGGCAGTTAGTTTCTTTTTTAAATATATGACCAAGACTACGCTGGATAGTTAATATATTTAATGAGGGCATAACATGACTTGGACTAAGACTAAGGGGACAGCGGACTTTAGAAATCATTTATTCATACCTATTGCCACCAAATGGCTAGCGTCAGGAACTGATGATGATGATGATGATGATGATGATGATGACGACGACGACGACGACGACGACGATGACGATGATGATGATGATGATAGCTGCAGCTCTTCGGCCTCTTTACTTTGGCAACCAGACTTCGATCTTTGTCTGACTATCTCTGGACAACCCCTTTGACTTGACTGGTGCTCTATGCTTAGCTTTCGAGTAGTGCTTTAGAAATTTAGAGTTTACAATTATGATTTCGGGGTGTTGACTCCAACAGCTGGATGTTTTTACTCAAAAATGGACCCTGGGGTCAGAGTTGAAATGGCAAATGCATGTTCAATGTGCCGTTCTGCAGCATGAGCGTTGTGTGGTTTGTCAGATGAGATAGCATGATTTCATTATCGTCATCAGGAATTGTTGGTTGCCTATCATCTTGCCAAGAGTTTGGCAAAACAGCTGTGTTTACATAACAGAGTCAAAACATCAGTGAAGCCGTGTTTTGTAATAACGCGCCCTAGAGTGTGATATACGATATATACACTTATAGGTAATGTCTAGAGAGAACAGGTACTACTGTAGATAGAACACTCAGAGATATTTGTTGACAAATAAAGCACAATAATTGGGTTTGAGACTACTGATGTGCCCATTGTTTGGCTCGCAGCATTTTCGATCACTGGCTCGAAGCTTTGGAGTTTCTTCTGTCAAGTCTTTGATGTCGTTTAGGTCCAAACTTAAGACTCATCTCTTTCAACTTCCATAGCCACCGTTGCCTGGCTTCTGGTGTCTCTCATCTATAAGATTTCGACTTGGCTTCTGACCACTGTGACCAGTGGATTATGATTTTCAATTATGATTTCACTCTGAGCAACATGTGGGTGCTGGGTAGTGTAGTGGTTAGTGTGCTGGACTATCAGTCGAGACGTCGGGGTTCATATACCCGCCAGGGCATAAATGTGGTTCAAGATTTCTGCTCCACCCTCACCCCTAGCCAACTCAGCTATAATGAGTACGCTGACCTTACACTGTCAGTGGGAAGATGAAGGGAGAGGACTGGCCACCCGTCCTCATAGGCTAAGAAAATGAAGTCGCTAACACTTCATACCCATGGCTGCGTCAGAGCTAGCTTAAGGGACTGCTCTTCTCCTCTTCTTCTAAGGAACATTTGTCTGGTGTTATGATAAAGGTGATAAAGAAGTGAGTAGATTAGATTTGATTGTAAAGCCTGCAGGCTGTAATGTGGCCTTCTTGACGTTTGGCAATAGTGAATGGTCCTTGACACCATATGGTTTGCTCATGAGAAGTCTAGCCTGTCTGGTGTCTAATGTTACCACTCGTTACTGTTGAGGTTTTACAGTGTTAGGAAGATGTAATACCCACATGTGTGTGGGAGTGCACAATCTCCAAACCAGAGGATGGGGGGAGGGGGTTGGTTCACATCCTGTCCGAGAACAAAGACTTTGAAGAGTTCTGTTCCAGTTGTGCCCATGGTGAACTCAGTTATAAGAATGACTGAGTACAATGACCATTGTCAGTGAGAAGATGATGTGGTGAGGGAGAGGACTGGCCACCCATCCTCAAGTGTCCAGGCTGAGAAAGTGAAGTCGCTAACACTTGAACCCGTGGCTGCCACTCGTTTTTGATTAAAGACCTGCTCTCGCTTCATCTATAGCTGTGCGGTGATAATCATATTTGCCTGCTTCTAATCTGATTACTTTTTTAGTGCACAGTTATAATACCCAATTCATCAATCAATCAACGGTAGCTTCAAGTGATATCTATATCAAAAGCAATAATCCCTGGGAGAAAGAAGTCAGTTTGAAATCGGATAATCGGAGAAACCCGAAGCTAGGCTATACGGTGGGTAAGCAAATTGAAAGAGATGATTTACCGTGGGCTTGCTACCTGGATGAGACCTATAGTTTTGCCTGAGCACAGACCGGAATGCTTTGCCGGTCTGCTGGTCCTGCGAGCAGGCGGTAAGTTCAAAGGCATTCTCGGAAATTAAATTATGACCATGCCGAGGGAATGGTTTGAGTTGGCGATGGGACTAGACGCGGCTTCCTGGGACTCCGGTGGCATGGGATAAATTACCGGCGAGGGCCACATATGTTACAAGTAGGGAGCGCTAACAGATAAAAATCAAATTCGGCTGCATCCTCTCTGCGCTCGCTGCCGGCCGGGCGTGTGCGGCCTGCTTGCCGGAGGCGGCTTGCCAAAGGATCAGTGTCACGGAGACCCGTCTTATATGCTTGACGTTTTTATGTTTTGATTGTTTTGCGGCGAATACACATCCAGTGAAGAGCAGCAATGCAGGGATTTCTCTAGTAGTCGCCCCTTCAGCATTACTAGACAAACAAAGGAAGCCATAATCTGGCCACATGTGAACTTTTATGGGGAGCAGAGGTGCCCAGCATGCATGCCCAATGCAGAAAGATTATTGATCCCATGCTGTTGGCACAAGCGATGAGTAATTTTCCCACAAAGAGCAGGATTACTTGCAAAATCAGAAAATGCCCAAGAATTCTGATATTTTTGAGTCGTCGTTGTTAGCGCTCGGATTGCCAGAATGAATTCATGAATGCTTCACACTCGTCGCTGTCTCTCGCTGGTGGCGCTGACCCTTTTCCAATAATCACACACACGCACGCGCGCGCGCACACACACACACACACACACACACACACACACACACACACATGGTGAATATGTTTATTATTTATTTTATTTGTTTATATATAACATGTGGTAAGTTGGTGAATCTAGCTCCTTTTTAGAGCCTTGCTAAAGCGTTTCAGTATCTCAGACGGACTGCAGTACCTCACAAAAACACTGTAGTCTCGCAGAAAGTATCTCAGACAGGTACTGCTTGTCACAGCAGTACCTATCGAAAGCAGTATGCTATTGCAGTACCTTGAAACCTAATGGCTGAAGACATGATCACGAGGAAATGAATTACATACGTGTTAGGTTAGCTTCCAAATCTTTGTTTTCTTTTCCTAGTATATCTGGCTTGTCATACTAGTTGGCGATATGTCCATTTGGCTGATGTTCTACACGGTTTTTTTAAGCTTGCAGAGGAAGTTGGCTTTGGTGATCATGACAGCTGCTTACTGGATCATCTGACTAGGTTGTCATTTTATTGGTTTAATTCATCTTATGCTCTGTCTTCATAGCAGTGGCAAAGAAATTCTTCTTTAATACCTTATGAGGATTTTAACTTGCTACCTCTTTCGGAATTCATCATGCTAATGACCGTTTTACATGATTTGTGGAGATTTTCTGGATTTATGGTGTGTGTGCTCGATAGAGTTTGGGGATGCAAATCCCTGCCAGGACAGAGAGTACACTGATGGTACACTATTGATGGGAAGATGAGATGGTAAGGGAGAGGATTGGCCACCCGCCCTCATATGCCAAGATTAAGAAAATGAAGTTGCTGATGCTTCATGCCCGTGAGGGAAGTTGTTGGATAGATATGACATCCAGGGAATATGAAAAGCTTGTTACCCCATGGAAGGTCAAATCCATCTTATCTGAGATTCCTGTTGCACGTTTCAATTTGGAGAACTTGAAGAAAGTCTTTGTTCCCATTAATAGTGATGGAACAGTGATGTCAACATTTGTTGTTGTTGTTCTTGTTGTTGTTCTTGTTGTTGTTCTTGTTGTTATTGCTATTGATTTTGTTGATTTGTGTCCATCATGGACGAATTCTAGGGGTCAAACTAGTAAGTGTGATTCCATCCTCAGAAATTACCTGTGTATCCATTAAGGAACGGTAGAAGGTGAGAGTGACAGACAGACAAACAGACAGACAGACAGACACAGATATAGACAGAGAGACAGAGAAAGGGAGAGTGAGAAAAAAAGAGAGAGCACAGGTGAAATGGGGAGACGGTTCCCTCTGTGCGTGTACTCCCATATATTATTATATGTGAGTTCATGCTCTGTGCTATCATTTAAGTTCTCCCTGTGCTTTTCTGAGCTATCAGTTGCCAGCGATATGATTGACTGCATGGCGGCACGTTCTGGATTCATGCGGCTTCGTGTCTGACGGCCTTTGCGGGTTTCAATTTCCACAAACACCAGTGGAACTCCTCCTGGGGCTTTCTCTTGACAGCTGGCAAACACTTTGTACCCTGTGATGCAAATAACAGGGAGGCAGAGATAATAATCTGATTTATATTTACAAAGGGTTCACGTTGCACCGAACTAGTGGTTACTTTACAGGCCAATAAGCAAATGAGTGGCCAAGAATGGGTTGTGTTGAATGTTGATATCCCTTTCAGCTGCTGTTGCCCCAGTGTTACAGTAGGAAGAGGCATTGAAATTGATCCCACCTGTGTTGCTTTTATTCCCCTGGAATAACGGGAGGGGGTTTCTGAGCACACCTCTTGGCTTCCGTTTAGTTTTAAAAGTTGTGATGATATGCAAGTCATGTAAAGTGTTGTGGCAAGAATACGTTGCAGTCTAGACTGTATCAGATGCAGCGCATTTGTGGGATACTTACAAAGTGCTATACCAGGCATGTTATGGACACTTGTGTACATACATACATACATACATAGACATACAGGCATACACTCATGCAATACACATATGCTTATACACACTTGATGATGATGATGATGATGATGATGATGATGATGATGATGATGATGATGATGATGATGATGATGATGATGATGATGATGATGATGATGATGATGATGATGATGATGATGATGATGATGATGATGATGATGATGATGACCATGACCATAACCATAACTTTTATTGTTTATACCACTGCACAGAGAATTAATCATTTATGTACATTTCAGTAGACATCGCACAGCCCAAACAAAATGAGAGCCCAAAAGGGACCAAGGGACCACCCCTTAGGGCCCCTTGTGCATCATCATTTAATTACGCGGTTTGTTGTTAGTTGATGAAGCAATTTTCATGACAAATTAGGTACAACTTTTGTTAAAGCAAAGTATGAGATAAAAGAACAAAAAGTGGAGTCACAAAAATGCATGCATAAATACTTATGTACATACATGTATGTACTGGGGGGATGCGGTGGTTCATCGGTATGTTATGTGCCTTGTAACTGGAGAGTCGCAGGTTTGAATCTACCTCAAGCCACTGCGTTGCAACCCAGGACCATCGATGTTCTGTTGTATAGTTGTGTGCACTTATGAACTTTGGAAGGAGGGCAATAGCAAAATACAGTATGTATGCATACATACACACACAATGTCACACACACTTCTAGGTTAAAACGGCCATTTGGGCGTTAATGGAAACATACATACATACATACATACACATACATACATGCTTGCACATATACTTGCATATAGACATACACATGTATATACAATGATGCCATCAGTTGATGCCTCGTGCATTAGACACCGGTGAATAAGAAGTTGCTAATTGCAATTATAATTACAATCATGTACATACATGTACTTGCATACGTAGATACTTACAGCCATATACATGTCAGTTTTGTGTGTGAGGTGTAGGTATGCCTAGATAAGAGACGTTTTTATGATGTAGAGTTAATGCTGGATGTGCTTTAGGTATGTTTTAATGCAGAGCTGTAGGTACTCTTATCGCAATGATTTATTGTTGTGTGGGGTTGGTTAATTTAAATTTGTTGTGATGAATTACCCATTAAACATCCCCCACGTCTCTTTAGTCGATAGATAACAGTTTGTCTAATGTGTACTGATTGATTTATTTTCACTTCACTGGGTCAGTGGGATATTTGTCAGATGTGTTGAAATAGTTAATGGTCGTGTGCACAGCAAACAAACGGATAATAACGACAATCGAGTCTTATACCCTGCACCCTATAACAGACTTCATGGGACCAAGTAGGTCTATTATAAATGCCTAACGCTTAAAAACTATCTGATTGGCCGCATTGGTCCACTGATGTGAACACGCTCTTCTTAAGATCTTACTGTCAACACTGCTAAGTGTTGGTCTTGTATGTGAAGGAGTGCAACGCTTCAGCTGCCATGTTTCGGCATGCCTAGTTGCCGTTGGATTGAACGTGTTATTATCTTTTATGTAAGAAGCTGAGAATCTGTGCTTTTGAAATTTCTTTGTGAGCCGTAGAGTCGTAGACGCGTCTGAAGTGTGAACATCGAGTGTCCGAGTCTCATCTCTCAGTTTGCATCCGAGCCATAGCCTTGCTTATGGTCTTTCTGATCTGTCAGATTTCAACCTGACTTTTCGAAAGGGATTATTTCATTTACATTCATTTCATTTAATGTTCCCTAACACAAATATTAAGTAATGCAGTGTGCAGATATTCATTCATTCATTCATTCATTCATTCATTCATTCATTCATTCATTCATTGGTTCGAGGATTTATACAGCGCCCCTTCAAGGGAACTGCTCAGAAGCACTCCCGACACCAGCACGCTCAAATAGTACAGTTTTAAGATTAGCAAGCAACAGGCCTCCCCAGGGCACATGCGGAACTCTGAGGGAAGTCTATTCCAGACCACCACGCTCACCATTGAAAAAGCTGGACATTGCATAGTCGTGGAGATATGTTTCAGGGATACAGATATATATCTGTTATATACTGTTTAGATGCTTGTAAACCAAAGTGTGATTATCCAATTGGTATAATAAAGAATATACTTACTTACTTACTTACTTACTTACATAGGGCAGACCCAGAAGGTGACCGAAGTCCCGCTTGTTAGGGTCGCCTATTTGACAACAAATTGGTTTGAAATGACAAGTGATTAACGTAACAGTCTTACAATACTTTAACGTACGAGAATTTTAAAATAATTATAAGCTGCTTGATTGCGTTTGTCTTGATTGCGATTTCACTCAAAGTGACAATCGACTGATGTCTTGGATGTCATGATAATGGCACTATAGAAGTCATAAGATTAGATTAGATCAGAGTCAAAGATGAGATGTGAAACTGCATTGGGTTATTGTATTGTATTGTATTTAAACATTTGTAAATAGACAGGTAGTAGTAGGGTGAACCGTTCAGAGGCGCTCCCAGTGCGAAGGCCAAGAGAAAAGAAATAAGTCTTGAGGAAAGCAAAAGAAGACGAGGGGTTAAGTACCGATCTCCAGCTGGTGTCGTTATGGGGTGTGTTAACTAACTCAATTGGGTCATGACTTATGTGGCATTTGCGAGACAAGACGTAGTCAGTCTTTTCATTCCGTCTGGTTTTAAATCTATCGCTCTTTTCTCAGTCGTCTGCTGGGCAGATGGTTTTCATGTTCTCCTCCGCCCTCTAATAACTGTGGTCTTCTTTCGATCATTAGATCGTCGTTCGATCGCTTTGTGTGCAGTGGAAATATATTCATCATCCTGTCCACTAGGGCATTGTTGGCACTGGCACGATAGGTCTCTTTATTGGATAGGAGGAGAAAACAGAGACTGTGAACTGGAGTTGCATTCTTTTATATGACCGATGAGACCGTAATGATCATATAACGACCGTGTGATTAGGGCGGTTGCCGGAGCGTTACACTTTTCACTCGTAACAACTGTTAATGCAACTGGGCGATCGATCATCTTTTTCGGAGGATTCTAACCCGTTGTTTTGCCGTTCTGCAACGCGCGTTCCGACGTCTGCTAACAAAACCTAATGAGATATAATAGGACGGGCAGCTGTCAAGTGTCGTCGCAGTGAACAATACGCCACGTAATGGTCGTTCTTCGTCTTTCAAATCGTGATTACCGGTGGATGTGAGTTTGTCACGGGAGCCCCCTTCTCAAATGCTGTCGTCGTCGGCCGAGATTTGTTGGAGTTGTGGGGCCCGGTCGGTCAGAGGATCGGTGGGAATGTAGGTGGAGATGAAGGTCCGACGAACCGTGCGGTAGTTTACGACTGTACAGGGCTGCCCCCTGTTGTGTCTGTCTGGTGAGTGGCCGGAGGGGGGTGTTAATATTTTTCTTTGGCAACTACTGATTGGGGCTTCTCAAGAGTCTTGCGACGGTTTATAGGTCAAGACGCTTCTTATAATTATAGCGCTTGACTTAAGAGCTCTACAATTTATTTCTTAGGACAATGTTTATGTTGGCGAGCGCTCCTAAGAGCTGCATTATAATGACTTTGAAGCCTACGTTGTAGGCCTACTGATTCTCCGTTGTTATCGGTCTGAAACTGATATTCGCGGCTTGGCGTAACTCCTAAGTTTCCTTCAAGTGCTTTTGATAATTAATCAAAACTGGATTGACTACTTTTAATAAGGCATTTCATATCTGCAGAGTGAAGATCAGAGTTTTATTAGCGTTGTAAAATGTTAGTTGTGGTGATGATCTTTTGCTATCACAAACTGTCAAAATACCTGGGGTGACCTTAAATTTCGACCCCACATAACAAACCTTTGCAAATCTTGTTTCTGTCATATCAGAGCAATACGTCACATAACGGGGCGCCCTCAGGCTTAAAAAAGTTGGACGCACACCCCTCTCGTAAACAAATAATATGGCCACTTGCTCGCTTTGCTACCTTAGATATAAGAAAACTTAAATAGCTGCCATATATATAGAGTAGTGAGTAATGACAAGCATAAAAAAAAATTTCAATTTAGATAATATCTAATGCTCTAACATGCTGTATTGCTGTTTTACAAAAATATCGATGCGATGCCTATTACTTGTGTGATTTGATTTGGTGGCTAGAAGCACGTGCGTCCAGTGCGTCACGCTGCGGGCGTCCCTGTCACATAAGGTCTGCTCTTACCAAAGACATGTCACAGACCATAGCCTGTTCTCTTGTCTGCTCTCGCCTCAATTATGCCAACTTTGTATTTGCAGGTATGTCAGGTCTTAAAGTCAAGAGGCTTCAACGCATCCAAAATGCTTTAGCCTGTGTGGCGCTACTTGTATGTACTCGTACAAACTCCGTAGCCCTGCTTGGTCAACTGCTTGGGCTTCGTGTTGAATACAGAATAAGATTTAAACTGGCCTGTTTGACCTTGGCTTCAAAACCCACACAACGAGCACTACCGCCTACTTTCAATCACTATTATCTTTGTATGACCCTTCTCGCAGTCTTAGATCCTTGGATATGGGTCTTTTGCCTGACTCTTGATATAACACTGTCTTGTGCATTCCATGTTACGGTCCCCAAGGAATGGAATTACCTACCAATGTCTGTTCGATGCTTGAACTCTATCGAGCTTCCTTTAAGAAATGCCTCAAAACTCACTATTTCTCATGAATTGGCTTTCAAACATCCGGATATCTAACGACTCTTCACGTGGCGACTGACTAACTGCGCCTCAGATTCGCATTTCAACGTGACTTTGCATGCGTTAAAAATGTTTGTTTTATAATATAATATAATAATATGCTGCTTGAAGTTCTGAACTGATTTTCGTAGTGGGTGTCTTGCCCAACTGAGAATAGGTTTAGAGCAAAGTTGAGCTTTGACATCTAGACTTTGATGGGATCCAAGCCATAACTGGCCAATGTAAAGTTATGACATTTGAAATCAGATCTGACAGACCTATCATCTCTGCCAACCAACCCCATCCGCTGGTCTTTTCAGCCCCAGGCAAAAATGGTGTGGTACTGAACAACACAGATGTTCCTAGAGTAAAAACTGCCCCTGGCAAAGTAATGTAATCGCCCTATACCATGTGCTTATTAGGGGTGCATGGTAATGGTTATGGTATTGGACTGTCAACTGAGAGGTGGGTATATATGAAATTGAAATTTCTGCTCCACATATGCCCCCTAGCACTTACTCGGCTATAAAATACGTACTCTTGTTCATGGGAAGAACAGGCAGTGAGGGAGAAGACCTATTACCTGCTATGATATGCCAAGCTGAGAAATATAATCGGTAACACTTGTACACCCTTGGCTGACTCTCGGATTAACGTTGCTAACTGAAGTAGTGTTAGGGAGACAGAGGCAGGACAGCAATTCCTTACAGATTCCATCACTGAGATGGGTTGGATATCATTTCCACTCTCCACCAGTCACCACAATCGGTATCCACTTGGATGATATTCATTTGTATCTTTTCTTCTCCTGGCTTTGTTCGTTTCTTTCGATTTATTGTTAGTTGTTAGGTGGACGGTTGAGGCAAACGGAAGAGGTGTGTTAAGGATATACAATTAAGTGTATATTGAAGGGAGCGTGGTGGTGATGGTGGTAGCGGCGGCATCAGAGGCGAGAACGACAACGAAGAAGAAGAGCAGTCTCCTGAGCTAACCTGAGAGGCAGCCGTGGGTATGACGTGTTAGCAACTTAAATTTCTTAACCTCGGCATTTGAGGGCAGGCGGCCAGTCCTCTTCCTTGCCGTCTAATCTTCACCCCAACAGTGTACGGTCAGTGTACTCATTATGGCCGAGTTGGCTTATGTAGTCTGGGAAATGCCCGGAGGGTCAAAGAATTGGAGGTGTGCGCTTGGCACACTAAGGGACAGTGAGCCTATGGACATGAATTGAAGGATTGCTTTGCATTGGTTTCGTGCCAAGTGATTCAGACTGTGTCTGGAAAGGTGTACAGGCCGATATGACCGCATTTGCCCCCCACCTAATGTACTTTGTCCTTGGTCATGGACACCGAGCAACCTGTGCATCAGTCATAAATCTGGCAATGTGGAAACTCTGCTGTGTTTATGATATCCGGCTGCTTTGTTTGATGAAATACTGTTAATTCTGTTCCTGATACATCAACCATAATCTACTACAGTGTGGACTCATTAACACGATGTCTTTGGGGGACATGTTTTATGATACTGGTGTAAACCAGGATGCACTTAAAAAGGAATTGGGCTGAAAGAATCAATTTATTTGATGCCTATACTACCCTATAGTATATACTGCAGTTCTTGTGTGACTAACTTGTTAACCTGTATGGCATGCTATTGCTAAGTTAATAGCTTTGGGTGACATAACACCACTTCACATTTTATTTATTTATTTATTTATTCCGCATATTTCTATAGCGCCTCTCGAAGTCAACTACTACTCAGAGGCGCTCCCAACTACAGCATTTGATACTGTGCTGGAATTTTCACGCCGAAGCGCCACGAGCAATTGCGAGTGAAGGACTTGCCCAAGGTCCGTACGCAGAGGCTATAGAGTGGGATTCGAACCTGCAACCTCTGGTCACAAGGCGACGAACTTACCACTGAGCCACCACGCCCCACTTGAAGGGGAACAGTGCGTAAACCTGGTAATTTTATTTGCAAATTTATATAGCGCCACTTCGAGAGAGTGTCCGTAAATGAGTCTTCAATTTAAATGGACTGGAGCTTTAAGCAATGCTAGTGTGAGGGTTGGCTACAGATGGGCACAGGTTCTATGTGTACCTGGGCCTTGACTTATTGCCTTTAGGGCTGTAGAGACTATAGGCCTGCAGGGTGTACAACTGTACAACTGTGGAGGCCCGGGCCAAATCTAAAAAAGAGTGGAGACCCGCCCAGAGCCTGATAAAGCAGGAATAAGCCCCCAGAGGGTTTATTTGAGTAAGCTGTGGTTGGGCCTGAATTTGAAGTTTTACCACTGCTTCTAGGAACCTCTCTGAGAGGCTTTTCTTGCTAACCCAAATGATTTTATGGTTGGTGAAATGACCATATTGATCTACCGGCGTCGAACAACAGCAATGGTTTACACACAGACACACACAGCACACACACAGACACACACACACAGACACACACACAGACACACACACAGACACACACACACACACACACACACACACAAACACAGTGTCATTCCAAAGTCGCTGGATATCTCTTCCTATATTGCTGTGCAGGAGAGAACACTGGAATGTGTATGCTCTATCTACGGATGCACCTGTTCTCATTACTTTTCTGTGATACACCGTTTGTCAATTCAGCTGTAAGCAGGGTGTCTGTTAGGGCCAAAAAGAGGACGTACTTACGTCCTGACCTAGAATTTTGAACGTACCGGTAGCTCATTTCTAACGGCGATCACACGGGCGTTTTGGACATAACAATCACACACTTTATTATCAATATTTAAGACAGAATTTTCAAGTTTGAACTAAAGTTTGTATTTATATGACAAAAAACAATAGTACTAATGCATAAACAAACAGAAAAATGTAATAATGTCAGTCACTAACTGTTGCTTTATTTGTTTATTTGGTGAAACAACGCATATAACTTCCGATGATAAACAAATGGACGTATGCAATTACCCTTGGAATTTTACTTACATGTATGCCTAGCCCGAAAGTTTTGGACATTTGTTACGGAGGTAAAAACGGACATTTGGGCATTAACGGAGGCACTGGCTGTAATTGAA
This sequence comes from Allolobophora icterica, assembly GCA_963556255.1. Lineage (NCBI taxonomy): Eukaryota > Metazoa > Annelida > Clitellata > Crassiclitellata > Lumbricidae > Allolobophora > Allolobophora icterica. Next base: position 37,871,036 of record OY744610.1, on the reverse strand, counting down.
ACAAAGGGGCTTACATTCTTATGATTCAAACTTGAATAGGTCCTATAAAAATAAATGTTGCATTCCATTAGGTAACTTCAAAGATTGACTGAGCAAAACTCTGAGATGGTGAAATGGTAGTATCCACATACGAAACCTAGTTCTGTATTATACTTATATTGTTGCTGTTTTTTCTTGCTTGTGTGTGGTTTTGAGTGATATACGGAAAGAGAGACAGAGAGACCACATACATACAGACAGACAGACAGACAGACAGACAGACAGACAGACAATAAGAGAATGATGGGAATGACAGAGGGAACGGTCTTTATGGGCTTTTGAATAGCAAGCAGATTGTTTCGCATACCACATCTTGACCTGTGCTTGTGTGCTGCCAATCAACCCTCAGTCGGACCTGTCAGGCAAATTGAAATTATGTGCACTAGCTTTGCTTCTTGGTCTCATTTAAAAAACTCGCACAGAGAACTCCTTTCAGATGTGTTGTCGTCGACGGCGATTCATCGGACTACCGAGCAATGAAATGAACTGCTTTAATAAACTGTGCACTGCACCTGGTTTCAAGCTACACGGCGTTGGTCTCACATCTTTGGCATTCTTCCTTTTAATTATCTGTGACCTTTCGATTATTTGTCACGAGCGAACCAGTTTATGACGGACACCTTATGGCTGTTTTATGAGACTCCAAAGGAAAGTTCTCTCGTCAAAGAAATGTTCAGTAGAATCCATATCAAGGATTAACAAAGCCAAATAGAAGTATGATGGGCCCAGTGCAACGGGCTGATATCAAAGTAGAATAGGCCCAGTGCAACAGGCTTAAGTCAAAGTGCACTGGACCCAGATCATGTGTAACAGGTCCAAATCAGCTACCGTGTTTCCAAAGAAGAAGAAGAGCAGTCCCTTAAGCTAGCCCTGAGGTAGCCATGGGTATGAAGTGTTAGGAACTTCATATTCTTAGCCTCAGCACATGAGGACGGGTGGCCAGTCCTTGCCGTCTCATCTTTCTGCAGACAGTGTATGGTAGTGTACGTACTTATTATAGCTGAGTTGGCTAGGGGGCGCAGGTGGAACAGAAATCTCGAATCAAATTTTCTGCCCTGTCGGGGATTTGAACCTCCAACCTCTCGATTGATAGTCTGGCGTGCTAACCACTACACTACTGAGCACCCCAAAAAACCTAGATTTAAATAACGGAATTGAAATATGAATCATTCCTCAACATCTTCTGTGTGTGGAGCTGCTAGGGCGCTACACAAATGTCTCGTTATTTCATATTACAGAGCAAAGACTAACTTTCGCTAAGACTGAGCCGACCCTGGGGCCAGATCCGTGAGTGGATCTTTTCAGATAGCCGACGACCTCTCGTTTTGCAGTCCATGTTTAGAGGTACTCGGCTCCGCCAGTCTGCCTCTGCCCATAACGTTCCCTAGGACCTCGAGGCCTAAGATATTCCTAAGTGCCTGCAAATGCTTTCGTTGCTGGTGATGAACCTGATGCCAGTTTTTAGTGTCGGACAGCAGTATAGGTTCTGGAAGGACCGAGTCGCTGTTGATATGTGGCCAGAGGACTTGTCTTCTTTTTTCCCCTCGAGTCCCCTCTTCTAGTTCCGATTCGCGGGGTCTTATGGCGGTCCGTGTCTGGCGCCGTATCTCTGTAGAAGATATTATAATCAGGATCTTAATGGTTTCTGATGGTATCGTCTGTCCTACGGAGCATGATAGCCGATTGGTTAGACTGCGTGGCCTATGATGCAGAGAGTACGGGTTCGAGACTCCACTGAGACAGCCACTGTGTAGGAGCCTTGAGCATATCCTTCACTTACAATTATTGCTTAGCGCCATCAATTGATGCTTGGTCATTGGATAGTGGCACTTAGTGATGATTACGTTTTGGCTAATATCCAAAGTAGGCATGGTAGCTGAATGTAGATTATGATTACGATTACGAAGTAATGAAAAGATTTGGCGTTCACTGTTTAAGGACCTTGAGCAAGTCCTTCTGTCACAACTGCTCAATGCCATTGATGTCGTGTGGTCGTGTGTGCACTTCTGAACTTTGGAGGGGTCAGTATTAAATGCAGTTGAATTTGCTTTGTATTGTACGGATTGGTATTTCTTTTGGTAATCACTTTTCTGCCAGCTCTTTCCCTCAACTTGCTTTGGGGGCGGTTGTCCAGGCTTGGAGTGCTAATGAGTTGAGAAAGTAGTGCTATTTAAATTACAGGATCACTTAAAATAGTCCACATTGTGTTCAGAATGTGAAGACTTGTTTTTATTTGAAGGTGGGCCAAGGCTGACTGTTACCATCGAATAATGCCATGGGCATTATGCCTTGGGCATTATGATAATGGTGCTTTGGAAGTCATTAGATTAGATTAGATATCCTGATGAGGCACTTCATCATAAACCGCGGTTTAACCCAAATGTGAGATCAATACATTTGCACGAAACTAGATATAAGCCATTTTGGTATTCTGTTTTGCTAGGTATCTGCTTCCGATCCAGACTGCACTTCGGAGAGGATCCAGTATTCCTTGTCGCCCGGTTCCTTAGGTCACTCACTCATCTTTGAGGTCAACAGTGTTACGGGTGAACTGTGCCTCACTGGGGGTGACGTCGCACGATCTTCAAAACAAATCGAGCATCTGACAGTCGTGGCTACCGATGAAGGTTACCAAGAGATGTCTTGTTTCTGAACTACATGTAAACGTAAATGTACACGTTTTTCTGTAGCACCTGTATGTCCTCATCGCTGCTCAGGTTTAAGAGAACTGATCGGGTGAGATTCTTCACCACAGCTGCCCATTTGAAGGAGTGCCACACTATTTAAGGTCCCCGTGTATGGAACGTGTATTTCTTCGATTGCTACTGCCGCTTCAGGTAAATTTTCAGAAAATTGCAGATGAAACTGAGTATCTTTCACCAGAAACTTATTTTCTAGTATCAAGCAACAATGTGAAAATTGATCCAATCTCGATATTTACCGGAATCCTATCATACTTTTGAGCAACTCTGGCAGAAAGCTGATTCTAACATTTTCTCGGCCATCATAACCAACCCAACACATGTTCTGCATCAGTTATTACCTCCAGAGAAAACTGTTGTATACTCATTGCGCCCCAGGGCACACAATAGAATTATACCTAATGCCGACTCTTTAACTCGTAAAACCTTTGTCATTCGAATGTTATATGCTTAAGTTAATTTTATGAACTATGTACACCAAAATGCAGTTAGCAGTTGGTTTTGAATAAAGGATATACTTACTTACTTAGGTTGGGAAACACTGCACTAGTCTATCGCGTACAGAATTTAACTTAGATCAAGCTATATGTAGGTACGGGGGATAGATGAATCTTAATACTCTTGCTTGAAGAAAATTAGATCTTGAAGATATGTGCAGTCCCTTCTAAGTCGACTCAGCCTTCCACTCCCTAGGAGGCAGCAGTAAATTGAGTGGGTGCCTAACAGGCTGCCAAGACTTGTGTTTAAGAAGATGTTGATAATTGTACCATCATGTTTAAATGTTACTTACTGCAGTTTGTCAGCGAGCTTGTGAATAAACGAATATTATTATATTAATTATTATTATCATGTAGTTGTTGATTAGTTGGTTATTTATCTGGCCCGTTAGTTAGTTGTGTAATTAACCTGCTTACGGTTAATTGTGAACAACTCAAGTGTTACTTTGTTAAATCATCCTTTAAATTTGTTGAAACAGCGTTAGGTGATAGGCGGTCGTAAAAGTCTAGCATATAGGCATAAAACTCGTGGTGCGACAGTCTGGGCTGACAGCCATATCTGATGTTTTTATGGGTTGATAATAGGCTGGAGATGTATATGTGGGATGACTTCGTGTTGGTTAATGACTTTTGCCTCCAGCGCTTGGAACACCAGTGCCATCTGGTGTCAGTCTAGTTTAATAGCTATCTTCTTCAACTTCTTATTTATGATTCCACTGGTACAAAGCACCCCCTACCTCATAACTTCCCTTGAGGCACTTTAGGCATAATTTTTGTAAAGAGAAAAACAGTCTGATCTGTTCCAACTTGTAAGAATCTGCTGTTGCCGAGCAAGATTTCTGTTACAAACTTTCAAGTAATTTAGGATGTCTGATGTTCTTTTGTTCTAATTCATTTAATCTCTGACTGATGTGAAAGGTTCATTGTGCAAGTATTTTTAGTTAATTTAATATCGGACTGATGTGAAAGATGTTCTTGTACAAGTTTTTAAATAAGACCATTATATAATGTATTCATGTTTATTCACGAACTCACTGACAAACTGCAGTAAGTTACATTGAAACATTAAAACATGACAGTAAAATTAATTATCAAGATCTTATTGAACACACATCTTGGCAGCCTGTTAGGTGCCCGCTCATTTAACTGCTGCCCTCTAGGGAGTGGAAGGCTGAGTCGACCTAGAGGGGGCTTGTGGGTATCAAACTGCATCTTTCAAGAGTATTACCATTCAAAATCCTCATTCTGATGTCCAAGACACAGCGGGGTCTTGCCCCTAGATATTTAACTGATGTAATTCACCGGCCTCTTTCTGTCTCCTCGCATCGTCCACTTCGCTCCTCGAACAGACTGGATCTTTTAGTTCCTCATACTAGAACAGCTATGGCGAAGTCCCGATCTTTTGCCTCAATTGGTCCATCTCTCTGTCTCCTTCTACTCGCTCTCAAATGTTAATTGGTAACATGTCGTGTTCTTTTGCCTTTCTGAAAACCTATTTCTTTTCTTGTGGCCTTGCGCACTGGGAGCGCTTCTGAATGGTTCACCCTACTAGAGGCACTTTCTTATCTTATCTTATCTTATATGATTATTTATAAAGCGCCTCTCACAGCATAGACTATTCAGAGGCGCTCCCAGCGTGTCAGCCCCGAGGGAAAAGAAAGGTCTTTAGGCAGCGGAGAGAAGAAGGCGAGATCCCAAGCAATATCTTGCTACGGAGAGAGGGGGGCAGGTCATTCCAAAGGGAAGGGCCAAGGATGGCAAAAGCACGATGCTGAGCCATCGAAGTCCTTGCGCAAGGGACAAGCAGATCAAAGCGGTCAGCAGACCGAAGAGGGCGGGAAGACAGAGCAGATAGAGGTTTGCGCATTAGGTCACAGAGGTATTTAGGAGCTTTTCCCAGTTGAGTCCTAGAGACCAGGAGAAGAACCTTGTATTGGATGCGGGAAGCAATAAATACAATACAATACAATACATTCATCTATCCCCTTCCTAAAAAAGTGTAACTGTTTCATTAGCTATTTGCATTCACGGTTGTAAGAATCGTTATGTTTCTGTTTCAGATGGTCTTTCTGTGATAACCCTCGTTCAAATCGTGTTCATGCCAAGCAACATGCATCGTCCTGTGTTCACGTCGCTCAATTACAGCATTACGATTGGTCACCAAATGCCGCTAGATGGCGATATTGTTGCTGTCATGGCAACAGACGAGGACGCTGGTGTGTACGGTACAGTACGGTATCAGATACTGAGAAACACGTCTAGCAGCTTGTTCCGAATCAACCCTGAATCAGGTGAAAAATTGGTTATCATATGCCTTTGTTTATTTGTATGTTTTGACCACGTAATCCAGTGCTTCCAAATCTATGAAACCCTTTTGATCTGAAAATGTTTGCGAAGCAGACCAGTTTAGGTTTAATTAATAACAATGTTAAGAAGAACTGAATTATCTTTTATACAAGCAGATTTGTAACAAAATGGTTCATATATGAAGAAATAAAGTGTTGACTATAAACCACATCTGATTCGTATCTTAACAACATATTCAAGCAACACTTTTATCCAATTTCCTCACTGAACCCTTGTCTTCCCTTCACAGAATCCTAGGGTTTCACAGAACAAACTTTGGAAACTCTGACATAATAAAAACCAAATTTACTGCCAGAGTTTTATTCATGCCACTTACCAAACATGTTATATTGCATGGTGACATAGGTAGTAGTGCATTTACTGTGACCTAATGGTTGCTGGTTTGAGCTTGCTTGCTGAGCACTGTCTATACAAATTTTTATGTTTATCTCTGTGTCAATGAGAAAGACACTGGTGTGGAGTGTGATGCTGTACAGAGCGGAGACATGGACCACGAGGAAGGAGGATGTCAATGACTGGAGGCATTTGCAATTTGTGGATTTGGAGAAGAATGGAGAAAATCAGCTGGAGAGAACACATAGCAAATGAATAAGTGATGAGAAGGATAGGAGAAAAAAGATCCTTCATACACACAATAAGGGAAAGACAAAGGAATTGGATAGGACACGCGCTGAGAGGGGCCTCCCTACTAAGAACTGTCATAGAGGGAAGAATAGAGGAGAAGAGGACAAGAAGAAGACAGATGATGTTGGATGGATGATGGAGGATGGTTACAGCAGACTCAAGGAAGAGGCCCAGCATCGGGAGGAGTGGCGATGTCAGACGTTTGAACCTGCCTGAGGTAGACAACCGAAAGAAGATCTGCCCGTATCACATAGTCTGATCTAATCCATAGCATGATTTCCAATGTTTTCTACGCAACCAACCTATCATGATTTCCAAGATATCAGTCAATGGTCGCTTCAAGTACAATCAAAATAAAAAAATTATCCATTGGATAATTCAGGCTGAAATTCAACAGATCAGGGAAATTTGAAGCAGGCTACAGTGAGTGTACAAGTTGAAAGAGACGAGTCTTAAGTTTTGATCTGAATGATGACATCAAAGAATTGACAAATGAACTGAATTCGGCAGCGAATTCCAAAGTTTTGAACCTGAGAACCCAAGATTGTTGGGTGCGGGGCACATCTGGAGTGACAACATCCATTGATTGAGTACAGTATCTATTCGTATGAGGGGTGAGCACGGAACAGAGATAGGTTGGTTGCGTAGAAAACATTGGGCTATAAAGTGGAACAGTTAAGTGGTGAACACGTCAGCCTTTTATCTTCTACGAAGATGAAAGGCTGAACGTTCAATTATTGTTAAGTGATGTAAACAATGCGGAAGAGGTTCCACAGTTGGTTGATTGTTGTAGTTATGCTTGCACTTTAGCAATCAAGAAACATTTGAGACACATGAGAAGCATACAGAAGATGTAAGCTTTTTGCCAAGAGAGTGGTTGACAATTGGAACAGTCTCAAGGCAACTACAGTAAGGTGTGACTCTGGCATCCTGTAACAGAAGATTAGTATTCGGATGAAATGATCGGAGTAATTGGTTATGTATGCAATAGTTCTTCCACTGATGCCACCACATTATGGCATTTCTGAATTACTAAATACAGTGTGTATTAATGCAATATTAATGCAAACTCATTGGGGAACATGCCTTACAATAGAGCATGTAAAGTTATAAACCAGACCACAAGTAAAAGGAATAATGCTGAAGAAAGCGTATACTTGGCACTAAACTGCAGTTCTTGTATGGCATGTTAAGTTAATAGCTTTGGGGGACATAACACTACTTTGCGTTAAGCAGAATGGCACATAAACCCGGGAGCAGATAAAGGAGTCCTTACTGTATCTCTGTGCAACTGTTGATCCTAAAGAGCTGATTTTTAGATGTGTTGCTGTCTTTAAATACAGGCATCATGCGATACACGGGCTTGTCGCCGCCTGGGAGGGGAGTCTACCGTCTATCAGTGGTTGCGGTTGATGGCGGAAATTTGACGTCTTCTCTTCCAGCAGATGTCACCGTTACTGTTCTTGACTCGTCCTCTACATTACCTCTTCCGTTTTCGAAACCTATTTTCTCGTTCACGGTTTCTGAAGATGCTGCTGTTGGGTTCTCATTTGGAACCCTTGCAGCCTCTGACATTAAAATTCCTGATGGTAAGATTTCTACTATTCTAAAGCTTTGCAGGGACACTGCATGATTCTGCTTTCCCTCTCCAAACACAGCCACTGCTTGTAATATGACCCAGTTAGCTACACTGGTAAGAGCGTATGTCCCTTGCACCTCTGTGTGAGGATGCCGGTTTATTTACCACTGGTGATGTATTTAAGAGATTTTAATCTCGGTCTAGCATGGTCTCCATACAAGGGACCTTAAATGGCATGGCACCCATTCAAACGGGTAGCGGTGGTGAAGGATCTCACCCTATCAGTTCATTTAAAAATGAGCAGGGTTGAGGCCATAGGGTTGCTATAGAAAAATGTGTACATTTTCATTTTAAACCTCTCTTAATTTCTACCTGCCATATGCGTACAGCACCCTCGTCATGTTTGATTGTGCTTTAATGTCTGACGTTGTGTAGAATGTAGCAACATACTGTCTATGTGCTGTTGGTTTCTTTAAAGATTTTTCATTACATTAAAGTATAATATTAGAGAAAGTAATGATCCAAGTCCATCACAAACAACATTTTTTCATGATGTAGATATGTATATAGATGCACCTTTTCAGAATCTTGAGGCTCTATATAAAGGATCTTGCTGAAAATAAATCTTAATCTGGTTTATTATAACTGAACAATTTATAGCTCTGTGTGAGCCTTCAAAAACTTAGTTTTGCTGGTTATTGCGAACCTCATTAGAGTTCAAAGTTCAGATACGATATCCACTAGTTCATGGTTCAACGTGTAGTTGAGTTATCCATAGAAGATGAATGCTTTGAAGTGATACTTCTGTTTGTTTCTGTTGTAGATCTCTTGACATATTCTTTACTGGAGAGTCCTTTTTCCAAACTTTTCCAGATCAATGAAAAAACCGGTTGGATTTCTACAAATGCATTGCTCGACAGGGAGCTACAATCATCTGCACTAATAACCGTGAAGGCTAATTATGCCGGGTTAGATGCTTTTGCTCAGGTGAGGATTTGACATAAAGAAACATATCTGTTATTCTGTTTGTTTGCATTTTATTGTCAACTATTCATAACTAACTGAAAGCACCTGGTGTATAATTCGAAATGTATTTTGACCAGGTTTATATTAACATTTTAAAAATCTTTTCATTGTGTTTCGGGCTTAAATCAGTTGTTGAAGCACTGTTTCTAATAACAGTAATATTGAGTGTGATATGGCTTTTTGGAAAAGTGTGAACCTAACAGACACTAACCTAGAATTTCTGAAAAAATTATTAAATTATATTAATAATATGTAATGTAATATAATGTAACACCAAAAAAACTATCGCCTACCTTGGCCATGTATTGATAGAAAGTTTTTTGTGAACTAAAGTGAAGAAAGCACAACGGATATAAGCAAAACATTAAATAGTTTACTGAAAACTTTTTCATCAGAGAAAGGCTGAGGAACAGAGGAAGAGAAAGGCTGAACATATGGTTTGTACTTTGAAAGAAAGACAGCGTTGGGTAGTTTTTCGGGTTCACTTTAATCTGTTCAGGTATTGCAGCATACAAATATTGAAACAGAGTTGTCTGAATCGAGGAATTGCGTAGACACAGAAAGTACAGTACCCTAACGCATACGTCATATTCACACCTATGTGTGATTATTTTGTTTGTATCATTCATTTGCATAAGATTAATTGTAAATGTATTCTGTATCTCATTTACAGGTCAGAGTTACGATAGTCGATGTAAATGACAACAGTCCAGTGTTCTTTACTGACCAAGTGCAGATCGTTGTTCGCGAGGACATTTTACCAGGAACGCTGGTGTATACTGCATTTGCAAAGGACAAAGATTCACTTGAAAATGGTCTGGTTCACTACCGATTAACAGACGGCGAGGATCTCTTCTCTGTCAACCGACAACTGGGAGAGATAAAACTAAAGAGAAATCTGAACTACGAGAGTCAGACTTTACACGTGCTGAAACTAGTTGCGGTTGATTCTGGGAGCCCGCCCAGGTCAACGGCGTTGAACATATCTGTGATTGTTCTGGATGTCAACGACAACAGTCCGAGTTTTCCGGCTGCAAATTTTACCTTCAGTGTCAAAGAACTGTTGCCGGTTGGCGCCGTGGTTGGCGCAGTCAGCGCCGTTGACGTCGATTCAGGCATTAATGGCAGGGTAACTTATCACTTGAACACGAATATCGATGCTTTTGACATTGACAGATACACTGGTGTCATCTCCACTAAGGCTGTTCTGGACCACGAAGAAATCAACGAGTATCTGCTGACTGTCACTGCTAGTGATGGTGGGATACCAGCCAAATCAACCTCTACGCTGGTGCAGGTTATTGTTCTTGACGTCAATGAGTACGAACCGGAATTTGTGGAGGATTCTTATAACTTTTTTGTTGAGGAGAACCATCGGCCTCCTCATACCGTGGGATCGATATCTGCCATTGATCTGGATAGATCGAGTTTTCTGATCTACTCGATCATACCAGCTAGTTCATATTTTGCAATTTCGTCTGACACTGGTAAGTTGACGACTATAAAAACCCTGGATCGAGAGGAGATCAGAGTGCATGTGTTCACAGTGCAAACGCTCGATCGCGGATCGACCAATCGAAGTGCCACAACAACTGTTACGATTTTTGTGATGGACGTGAACGATAACAGTCCAAAGTTTATACCGAAGGCCATGGAACCAGTGTATATTGATGTGAATTTGCCAGCGGGATCCCAGATAGCTAAAGTCTTCGCTGTGGATCCTGATGATGGCGAGAACCAAACAGTCAATTACCATCTTCATTCTGGTTAGCTAAATTCTTCTGTAAAAGTAAAACTTTTTGTGTAGTAAGAATAAATATGTTAAGGTTACAGTTTTTGCGTACTGCTATGGAAACTCCTTGGAAATTTGGGTAGCTCAATTCTTCTATGAAAGCAACAATTTTTGTGTAATAAGAATTAATTTGTTAACCCTTTAACGATGAGAGGGATAAGTTTTCCATATACTTTAGTGCACGCTCGTCGTTAAAGTGTTAAGGTCACACAATTATTACGTACGTATATAGAAACTCCTTGGAAATTTGGTTAGCTGAATTCTTTTGTGAAAGTAACACTTTTTTTGTAAGAGGTAAATATGTTGAGGTCACATGTTAAGTATTGCTACAGACACTCCTTGGAATGCGGTTGCTGGGTTTGTGAGTCTTGCTGGTGAACAATGCAACCTGAAAACAGTAATGCAACAACAGGCATAACCAATCTCAAAGGGATGTAGGGCTGATTTGGTCCAGGGGATCCTGCATTCCGTTAATAATCACCCTGTCAATATGCTAACTAGACACGGTATTGCTTTACCGCACTGCTCTTACTGGTGTTGGTTGTATTGCAACATGGAGCCATTATATCCAGGTTAATGTGATATATTGATAGTTTGTATGTATGTATGTTTCTGGACTTTTTTATAAAGTGCATTTTAAAAACCCCTTGTAGTGGATGTTATGTTTACAAACCTCTGTACAGTGTTTCTCTGTGCTGTACACTTTTTAAATTATCTATGAAATTGGTATAACATAACCAAAATATCAATATGTCATACTGCAGATGAAAAATAGAGGAAACAAGTTGATACCACAGAAATTATAAAACTAACAGGAAGAGTGTTTAGAGACTATTGACCATCTTAATTCAACATCCTGCCATGATTGTGTATTATAACACACTGTTGTATGCTAGAATATGGTAATAAGATGCTAATTCATGCTAATATATTCCTTTTGATTGCAGACAACCATGGACGTCACTCACCTCATTTTCTCATCAATAGCCAATCAGGAATAGTTACGAGCAGGACCTCTGCCAAAGAGATGAAGTCGGAATATACATTGAAAATTATCGCCCAGGACAACGGAGCCCAGCCTCGAAAGGCATCAATTTCACTCAAGATCTACACAGACAGCTTGCCAAACAGGATTCTACTGGACTTGAGCGAAAATAACTTTGCATTTGCTGTTAATGAAGATGCTCCAATTGGCTTGGTTGTTGGCCTGCTCGTAAATAACAAAAACCACATAAAACGAAACGAAACAGCAAATTTCTTTATTATTCAGGGTAACCAGTTTGGAACGTTCGAAGTCAGTTCATCGACTTCACAGCTGTATCTTGCCAGAACCGTCGATTATGAAACTGTGCCTTTTTTTAATCTGCTGATCAAAGCTGTCGGTAGAACTGATGGACTACTAAGTAGGGTTCTGAATGTCAGCATATCGGTTACCGATGTCAATGACAACAGTCCACGCTTTCCTGAAGGTCATGTGATTACCATCGTGAATGAAAACGTTCCTGTAGGAACTGTGGTGTTCCAGGCACAGGCTTTCGATGACGACAGCGGTCGTAACGGTCTGGTCACCTACTCCATACTGTCACAGACGCCGAATGGAAGCTGGTTCTCTGTTGATGAAGTTTCCGGAATGTTGTGCGCTAATACAAAGATTGACTATGAAGAGACGAAGATGCTAGTGATTGTTGTCGTGGCAACGGATGATGCGGAGGATCCTGGAAAGCGATTGAGTTCGACGATGCAAGTGACGGTTGTGGTACAGGATGTCAATGATAACGAACCTGTATTCAATGATTCTGCAGCTGATGTTTTTGTTCTGGAAGATTCACCTGTTGGCCGTCCTGTGACCACCATCGTTGCTAGTGATGCTGACAGTTATGAGAATGGACGCATCACGTACAGAATCGTGTCAGGCAATCTTGAAGGCCGATTCCATCTGAACCCTGACACAGGTGAAATCTCAAGTGTCGTTTAGTGATACACTTGGAAATTCATTTCTACCTGTGTGAAGAATTTGTATACGAAGATAATAATGATAATATAATAATAATATATTCATGTTTATTGACAATCTCACTGACAAACTTCAGTAAGTAACATTGAAACATATGACAGTACAACTATCAAGATCTTATAGGAAACACATCTTGGCAGCCTTTTAAGTGCCCGCTCATTTTTGCAGCTGCCCCTTAGGGAATGGAAGGCTGAGTCGACCTATAGGGAGCTCACAGGTTTCGAACCGCGTCTTTTAAGATATTATGTTCTTCGAGCAAGAGTGGTACCATTCATCTATCATTCATCTAGTTAGAGCCTCCCTGAGGCGGTGACTGTGTAGGGACCTTTAGCAAGTCCTTTAGCCACAATTGCACAGCACCATCGATTGATGCGTGTGTGGTCATTAGGTGCCACTGCGTGCGTGGTCATTAGGTAGTGACACCTAATAAATGCATAATAGTCATAATTTTTAGGCAGTGTTTTGTAAATTCATCTTAATTTGTAAGATGATGTTCTGGTTCAATTTGACAAGCTTCATCATATTCAAAGTAAGAATCCTAAATGCAGTTGTATTTCTTAATTTGTGCAGGTGTTTTGTCTGTTGCCCAAGCCTTGGACCGGGAGACCGTGGAGTTATACCTTCTGACAATCGGTGCACACGATCATGGAGAACCCTCGTACGAGACAACATCTCAACTGACAGTTTATGTTGCTGATGTAAACGACAATGTTCCGTCGTTCAATCAGACGCTGTACAATGTAACTGTGTGGGAAGAAGCACCGTCTGGAACATTCATACTGAAACTTGAAGCAATGGATCTTGACGACCCTAAGAGTACGACATTTTCTGTTGCACAACTCGCTTGGGATGTAGCATATAGGAAATGTTTGTATGTATTATATGTAGGTATCAAGACACTTTATATAGCGCATTTCACCTCACAAAGACGCTGCAGGCATTACTATCTAACTGATCTTAGACAACTTAAAAATGCAACGGAAGACTTCTGTTTCCGCGAGGCTCACACGCTGAGAGCGCCTCTGAATAGTTCGCACTGTGAGAGGTGCTTTATGAATTCCCAGATACCATACCATACCATCCAAGAGGAAGGTTCAAGGTGATAAACACAACAGTCTCGAGTTGATGTTCAGAAGTGTGGCACCTGTATGTCTCGGCGAGCAGTCGATTGCTTGCATATGTTCAGTAAGTACTGTAGCATATAGGAAATATATATATTGACTATGTTCAGAAGTACTATACTCTATAGCAAATACTATGCTCCACCTCTGTGTAGGTCTCTTGAAGAGGCGCTATGTAAATTTCCAGAATGAACGAATGAATACCAAGTGTGTTAGTCAAATGTTTGTTCAAAAAGTCCTGTAGCTTATAATGAGGTATATGTTTGGACTACGTTCAGAAAGTGCTGTAGGATGTAGGAAATGCTTATGTTGAGTACTTGCTTATATTCTTATTTTTGTAATTTCTGTGAACACTTCTGCTGTACTGTAACAAGTTTGAAAGAGTATTTGCCACAACACTTCTTCAAAAGTAAAATTCATATTACCTAATTATAAAATTATATTCATATTTATGTCTTACTAACTTTTTAATTTCTTAAGTTTATTGAGTAAATTTCTTTATGTTTAATTTGGTTCTGCTCCTATCTGAAAGATTGCGATTTTTTTGTTTCAGCATCGAATACAGATCTATTCTTCTATTTCTCAGATGTGTTCGATAATGATCCCTTTGTGATAGACAGCAAGAATGGAAACATCTCTCTTGCTTTGCCTCTTGACAGGGAGACAAAAGATAGATGGATCTTTACAGGTAATCAAGCTGATAGTGATAAAAAAAATGAGGCCTACCAGTTGAAATAGCAACAATAAGGCTGCTTGCTTAGCACTATAGCATGATCAAGTACCATTTACTTAACAAGTGTACTGGTCAGACACTTTTACACAGCACTTCACTATACAGCACTTCGCCAGATCTGACCTCCATAGTAACCAGACTCTGACCACTGTATCAGAATCGCAGCGCTTTGTGAGGCACTTAAAGGCACTATGTTAAGTGTTTTGATGCATACATACCTACTTTACATGTATGCCTCACAGTTGGATTAAAATGAAATGCGTTTTGGCATGTTTCCTTTTGGTAGGAGTGCTCTAATGTGTCTGAATAAGCAGCTTGAAGGAGAAAATCATATCTGTATTAAGCAACCATTTATTATAATTAGTGTGCGATAGTGTAGTGGTTAGTGTGCTGGACTGTCAACTGAGAGGTCGGGGCTTCAAATCCCCACCAGGGAAGAAATTTGCAATGTCAGTGGGAAAAGTAGACAGTGAGGGATCATTCTCAGCCTTGTATGCTAAGGCCAAGAGAATGAAGTCGCTAACACCATATCCTTAGGCTAGCCTAAAGGACTGGTCTACTGCTTCTCGCTATAGTTTTCTCTTTCAAACTTGGAAGATCTTGGAACTTGTATAGGTCAGATGAAGAAGCTTTGACACTTTAACGACGAGCATGTACTAAAATGCACAGAAAACCTATCCCTCTCATCGTTAAAGGATTAAAGTGTACTGATGATGTTGTGTTTTAGTCCGTGTGTCTAACGCGGGTCAGGACCGTCGTCTGTATGACTCTGCCACTGTCATTGTCAATGTTCTTGACATCAACGACAACAGTCCAGTCTTCCACGAACTCTTCTACTCGCTTGAGATATCAGAGAATGCCAATATGGCCGTCATTCACACAGTTGAAGCCACTGACAAGGATTGTGGAAACAATGGACTTATTACCTACTCCATTAAGGGTATGAAATTTAAAACCAACTGCTTCATTGGTATGGTCTAAAACCTGGAGTATGGATCGTGAGCTAGATAGTTGACTTCAGAAAACTGCATTGTTGCACGTATTGAGAACAGTTTTCACAAGACTTTCTAGCAGTGAGTCTTTCTGTAAGTAGACTTAGTGGTACTTACTTTACATGATGTGCTACCGGTATTTACATGGATACGTTACATTATATTACTTTCTGATGCATTAAATAGTACCTAGTTCATCATCATAGTGTAATGTTTCATTCCTCACTGTCTGCATGAAGATTCTGTCTTCCTTTCATGAGCATTCCTCCATTACAAGGTCTCAGAGAATTTACCTTGCCCAGTGATCCTCAGCAGAGTTTTTCCATCTGGCTTCCATTCAGTAGTTTGTTTCATTAAATATTATTTACTAATGAAATTGCAAATATACTGAACTTAGCCGGCATTTGTAAAGTGATTATTTGGTATTATTATTATTGTTACTTGTGTATTAAGTGCCACTAGTTATCTAAGGACCAAACGTCAATCGATGGTGCTGAGCAATTGTGAGTGAAGGACTTGCTCAAGGTCCCTACACAGTAACAATCTTGAACCCATGCTCTCTATGTTACAAACTAAATTGGCTGCTGTGTCCCACAATTGATGTTCACAATGAAGTAATTATTTAGATATGTCTTGGGTTCATCTGCAGGTTCTGTTATGCTGTTTTGGATGTTTTGGGGTTTTCCAGATGACATGGGAGGAAAATTTTCCATTGATCGTAGAACTGGAAAGCTGTCATGTTTAGCCTTGGACCGAGAGCTAAGACCGTTCTATAACCTGACGATCCTTGCCACAGACAATGGCCAGCCAGAGAGACTCACCAGTTCCATGCAGATCATGGTTCGTGTCTTGGATGACAACGACAACGATCCCATATTCCATCAGGATTCGTATTCGGCTTTGATCCCAGAAGACATTGCCGAGGGAACTGCAATTCTGCAACTCGAGGCGTCTGATGCAGACGAGGGACCGAATGCCGAGATTTCCTTTTCGCTGAGCAATGGCGCCAGTGGTCTGTTTGTAGTCGATAGCGTCACTGGTGTTGTGAATGCTTCAGGGTGAGTTATCTAGCTCCAGAATATGTGTATTTAGCCTTTAACAACACCAAATGTGAAACTATTGTTCGATAAACGTACGTCTGTGTGTATGTACTCTGTGTGCATGTGCGTGCTTGCCTGTGGTTTCCATGCTTGCGTGGATGTGTGTGTGGTCCTAATTATATTGGAATCTGGTCTTTTTGCCAGATCACTTTTTGTATCCAGGTTCTTGATATGTGGAATGCGAATGCGACTTGTCAAATTTGGGATCATTAAAAATCTTGGTGAGGATGGAGTGACTGATGTGGCTTCATCATTGGCTTTCGTACATTCCGTGTTGCTGACCCCAAAGAATGTAACGAGAGCTTATCAATGTTTATCAGATACTAGAACTAGTTTTCTTCTTTGAAGAAACGCCTCAAAACTTACTTTTTCTCATTAGCTTCCAGACATCTGGATATCTAACTGCCCTTTAATATTAACATATTATTAGATGTCTATTATCTGTAAAGGATGGATGACAGCAGATTACCAGTCGCAGCCCTACATGGGCAGATCGAGGGAGAGAGAAATAGAGGGAGACCACGAAAAACGTGGATGGACAATGTCAAGGAAGACTTGAAGAGCAAAGGTACGGACTTAACCATGGTGCGCGAAACTGTCAGGGACAGAACACTATGGAGAAACTTCATAAGAGCCTCATCGTCGGGAAACTGATGGAAGAGAAGAAAGAAGATTATCTGTATCTGTATAAACACGTTTACGTTGCTGTACACCAAAATGCGGTTTGCAATTGGTTCTAATAAAGAATAGTCTTCTATTCTATTCTTCACGTGATGACCGACTAACCGCACCTGAGCTTCGCATTTCTCTGTGAATTGTGTGCCGCATTAAAAATGTTCATAATTTTAGAAATAATAATGATATTACTGTTGCCAATTGTGATTCAGAACTTGTTATTTAAGCAATCAAATTCTGTTTGTGTTTCAGGGAATTTGATCGGGAAAAGACGGCTTCCTATAGTTTTGAGGCATTTGCTACAGATGGTGGTTTATATGGGCCGCGCTCACGAGCAGTGCGGGTCGAGATAAAAATTGACGACGTCAATGACAATGCTCCTGTCTTTGACCGCTTTCCATACCGAGCTGATATTCCGCTGGACTTTCCTGTGGGCCAGACGGTGCTGACCGTTTCGGCCAGTGACAAGGATACTGGACGCAATGGTCAGGTGTTCTACAGCCTCACTGACCACAGCCAGTACTTTCATCTGGATCCCGAGTCGGGCCAGATTACCACAAAACGCCTGCTTGATATCAGTTCTGTGAGGATTCATACACTTCGTATAAAGGCCCAGGACCGGGCTGACAGGCCAAAAAATTCCACAGGTATGTATCCGTGTATGTGGAACATGGTGCCCAGTTGATTAGAGTGCTCGTCTTGTAACATGAAGAGTATGGGTTCGAGCCTCCCTGAGATGGTTACTGTGTAGGCACCTTGAGCAGGTCCTTCTCTTAGTTGCTCAACACCTTCAATTGATGCTTCTTGGTCAATATTGGTGCATAATGTAATGTAACACTTGTATAGCGCATCTTAAGAGTCTCTCACATATTGAGGTGTGAGAGCGTGGAACAACGAGATCATTCCGCATTGCAGAACGAAGCATCCAGTGACCGGGCTTGATACTAATAGTGACGATAATATTTAGTAATTTTATATATGTCTGCGGACAATTTTTGTATCTATTTGACCATGAAGATGTCTTTTTCTTTGGTCTTATATTACCATGAAGTTGTGTCTTTTGTCTGTTTGTATTTCATAGGCGTTGTGTCGATACAAGTTGGCAATGCAAAGACAACTGGTGCTCTGCGTTTTGTGAATCAGACATACTCCATACATATTCTAGAAAACATACCTCCACCCACTGCCATCCTCTCTGTTCAGGCCAGATTTGCCAGCGGATCATCGGGACCTGGGATCTTGTACAGCTTTGCAAATGGAAATGAAGACAGTACCTTTAGCATTCATTCTGACACTGGTTAGTATATTATTGTGGACAGAGCAACTGCCAGAATATATCGTAGACGTGACTGATATGTTGCTTCGTAGTATTTATATTGCATTTGGTAATATATGTGGTATCAGGATATTTAGTATAGTACCTGTTGAAAGCCCTGCTTGCTTGGCTACCTACAGTGCCGGATTTAGGCATAAGCTAAAAACAGCTACAGCCTCACAATCCACAGGGACCTAAAAATATTCAGAATTTTAGGGGCTTTTTAAAATTTTATTTGTGCTGTATAATACATATGTTATGTAGAACTTTCTAAATGACTTCTGTAGCAAGTTCCATCTCATCTGAGTAAATGCATTCATTTGAAAATAATTTGAATTTTTCACTTTAAATGCTCTGCTGTTAAATAATTAAAACGCATATATGTTTTCAAGTTTTGTGAGACCTTTTGGTGTAATTTTTTTAACAAGGGGCCTCCAAGCTTTATATAACTTGGGCCTCACCAAGTCTAAATCCGGCACTGGCTACCTAGGTAATAAGACCAAGTTCATTTTAAAGGTAGTTGGTAAAGTTTGCTGAACAGTATGTATATACAGTGGTTAAAATACCTCTAGTTTGATTCATTACAAAAACGTTAGAGTTAAAGTCATGCTATTGTGCAGCTATTATTCTTACTTGTAGTAAGTTAGATGTGTGATGTAATTTTGCCTGGAATTATTTTGCTATTGCACACTTGGAGTATCTACTTCTGTTATACTAAGTCAGAGTCTACAAATGCTGCTTGTGTATGACATATGTCTGTTCATTGTGTATATTATATTATCATGTTTCTCTGGTCTTCAAACAACTTTGTATCAGCATTATACGCAAATATGTGGCTTGTAAAATCTTTCTTTTATATTACACTAAATCTATGCGTATATGTACATATGCAATTATGCATGTGTATGTATGTATGACATTGTATGTATGTATGTATGTGTGTCTATATGTATGTATAATTGTATATATGTGTTAAGTACCTCATGAAAGTGCTGCAAATCTGTTTTTATGGTTTGTAGGTCTTATCACTGTCCTAGACTCCACAAAACTCGATTTCGAGTTGAGCCCTCGTCTGCGCCTTATCGTCATCGCAACCGCTGGTTCGGCTTATGACTACACCACAATCTGGATAAACCTCAAAGACGTCAACGACAACGCGCCAAGGTTTTCCCAGCATCGCTACACTTCGTCCGTCTGGGAGGGCAACTTACCTGGTACGTTCGTCACCCAGGTTTTGGCAACGGATTCGGACAGCGGCGTGAACAGCCGCATAATGTACAACATTGTGTCGGGAAACGTTCAGAATGCTTTTGTCATCCACCCTTCAAACACTGGAATTGTGAGGACAAACGACGTGCTGGATCGCGAGGCACGTGACTTCTATCGGCTGGAAATCGAAGCCTGCGACTCGGGAAAGCCGTCGTTGAAGAGTACGGTTACACTGCGCATTCAGGTCATCGACACGAATGACAATGCTCCAGTTTTTCCTGTCTTTGCACCTGTAAATATTCGAGAAGGTAACTGAATGCAATGCAGCTGTTGTAAAGTAATAACTTACGTATTATACTCTGATATCGTGCCTTTTCTGTTGTTGGCTCTTCGGTCTGGAACGAGCTCCCTCTGGCTTGTGCTTGCTGCCTAGGGTTTATTCCTGTATGTTTTGTTGCAATTTAAGACTGTCCTTTTTAGCCAGGGCTTGGTTGGGAGCACTCCTGGGTAGATTTCTTGAAGGGGCACTATATAAATTCTTGCAATGAATATCTATGGCAGTCAGATTCATAGTCCTGTTTGGTCCTCATATCCAAACACAAATTTAAGCCAATCCAACACTAGCTGATTTTATAGGCTTGAGTTAGAATCATGTCACAATTTGTTCATTACGATTCAGATGTTCAAATCAGGGAAGATTCAGTGTCGTTATAAAATTTGTAAAAAATTTGTAAAAGAGTTGTGCTGTTTCCAAGCACCCTTTAAAAGTGTAAACTCTTTCATACATGACCAGCGCTGCATATTTGTGCATATTTTGTATGTTTAGAATTGTAACATGCCTCTGAATATTATGCTGTTTATATACTAATTTAGATGCCTTGCACAGCAGCAATACGAGCTTCCCATTCATCATCATGAAAGATTCTGTGTACTCTTGTTTGAAATACATGTAACCAATTTCTACTCTTCTTTTTGATGAACTTCTTATTCTGTCATTGCAAAACTTGTGGAGCCGATAATATATATAGTACGACAAGTCGAGGGAAATTTGCAATTTAAGATAGAAATAAATAACTTCGAGCCCTGAACAAACATTGGAATCAAGCATGAATTGTTCTATTCATTGCCTGAATTATTTTAAAGTCAAGTCAAGCCACTGGCCTTTTGACGTGACACCATGGCCAGCGGACCAGATTTTTTCCAGGCTTGTCATACACAAAGATTTATTTTCCAATGTTTATAAGTCCTTTTGTTCTGCATGTTACCTTGTTCTTTGTAGGAACTCAAGTTGGTACGATGATCTTGCAAGTTTCTGCCACAGACGCTGATTTAAATCCAACACTGGCATACGGTTTTCAGTACAGTGGAGTCAGTGAGGATGCCTTCAGCATTGACAGATACAGCGGAAAGATATTTATTACCAAAAGACTGGACCATGAAACCTGTGCAGTATACCAATTGACTGTTATGGTGAGTCCTAACTAACAAAGTAGACTTTTCTCACTCATGTCATAATATTAGCCCTAGTTATCCCACTGGCCCAAACTTCCATGGTTCACCATAGAAGTTTTGCTGTGGTTGGCCCATCCTCCTGGAATAAGTTGCCTAACAACTTGTGAGATGAACTCCTTGGCCTCTCCTTGCCTCTATTCCACAAATGATTGGAGAACATTCTGTTCAATCATGGTGTCATTGTGCTAGGTCATTGGTGCCTCTGATGAGTTTCTTGAAGTGGCGCTATATAAATGTGTACTATTAATTACAATGCATCATTCATTTGGCATAGTTTCGATAGTAACCTGTTTTAATCTATCTACTGCCATCTGAGCCATGGTGAAAGAGACAGTTTTCACGTTTGATGAATGGCATTTGATGGTCTTTGGTAGTAGAGTAGAGTTATTTTTAATTGCATATCATTTGACTAAAGAGAAGCTGCTTCGATTGTCACCTAGCAACCGGACTTAAAGTAATGTAGAATCTTGTGTTCTACTACCTCATATGGCTGTCAGGGCCATTGATGTCGACCCTGCCTTATCTTTTGGAACAGGATTTGTATTCTGTGCACTGCACCTGCACTGAGAAATACCCTTATTGTTTTGCAGCGTATCGGTTACAGTGGTGGCCTTGCAACATGGAGAATATACGGGTTCGAACCTCTTCTGAGACGGTTATTGTGTAAGGATCCTGAGCAAGTCCTTCATTCACAACTACTCAGCACCATCAGTTGATGATTGGTCATTAGTGGTGCTTAATAAATGTGCAATAATAATAATAATGTGTCTAGCCTTGCTTTTAAATCTACCTTTGGACGGATAGTTCTGTGCTGATGATAATGGATACGAAATGGTGCTATGTGCAGGTATCGGATGAAGTTCATAATTCTACCACGGATCTTCTAATCAATGTCATTGATGACAACGACAATGGACCTGTCTTTGATCAGACTCTGTACCAGGTCAGTACCAGTGTCCTTAGGTATCTTTCTTTGGTCAGAATGTCTATCAGGTTAATACTAACGTAGATTAAACTTGTCCGCATACCTCTTTTGGATGCTGCACAGATTTGTGGTCAATCTGCTTGCATCTTGCAAAGATATGTCTGTGTCTATCTATTTTCAAACACAGTTGTGTCTTGGTCTATCTATTTTCAACCAAAGATTTGTTCTCCATGTGCTGTGTTGATGCTCAGCAAATGTGGTTTGCACTGCCCTTCCCACTCTTAAAAGGCATCAGTCATGACTGATTACCGCTCCTGTTTCTAGTCCGCTCTGTTACTTCTTGCAATGTCTATAACTCGATTTCTACTCTGTTGTAATATTATTCACAGATCCTTGTTTTAGAAGTTCAGGTAAAAACTGCAAAGTATATACTTAAGTTCTTCAGGAGACAATGCATTGATTTTTGGTTCTTGGACTTTATGTTTTAATTTGAGAGCTTTTGAATGGACTTGCATCTTCTATCTGTATAAGAGTTCATTAAAAAGTCTCTAAAGGGCATATACAGAAATGGCATTTACTAAATCGGTTTTAACTAGGCTGTTGTATCTGACTTCTCTCTTAAAATAAACTAAAACTTGAATTCTGTGTTATTATTGTACGTGATTGTTATTGAATGAATATACTTGAAGTAACTTCTTGTTTTTACAAGTCATTTGGAAAGATTCTGTACTTTTGTGATTTAACGATTGAATATGTTTTTGTTGAATGGTTGCTCCTTGTTTTATGACTTCTATTTCCTCATGACTTGTTATGCGATTGTGTGTGTTGAAACAGGTATCAGTTCCTGAACTGACCCAACCAGATGTATATGTCACAGCAGTCAAAGGAAGCGATGCAGACAGTGGGGAGAATGGAAGGATCGAATATTCATTGCTTAGTGTTGACGGATTCTACATTAACGCTACTACTGGTGAGATTTAGTGACTAGTTAATGATATGTTGACTTTACTGGAAAATTTCAGATAAAATAAAATCTGATCGGAAATCTTCTACAGCACAACGGATATGATGCAGAAGATGAAATTGATGTGTTTCAAGATGTAGGGTGATTCGAGTCGAAACCGAGTAGGGTAGTTAAGGAAGACGGGAAAAAATGGAAAGTCATTTCTTATCACATGATTTCATGAGTGTTTCTAAAACACTGTTAAATTTCATTCACAAACCCAGGCACCTATGTGCACTGAAGGTTGAGGATAGCTGTATCAGTATTGTGGTAAACTCCCACTAGTGTGGGCTCATTCACAATTCAAAAGGCAGCCAATGCAAATTGCAGGCGCCTCTCATACCCCTACACTCAATATTAAGTATACAGTGTATTTGCCAACAATGGTTACACATCTCTAAAGAAATCTTCTCCACTCTGTAGTAGTCACTCAGCATACTGTCCCAGTTGTGAGTATAACCACTGGGTCATGGGGATTTCTTAAGATATGTGCTGTTTTTATCTAGGTGCCATTTATACAAACAAAATCGTCGTGTTTAATAAACACCAGCAACATACTGATCTCGTCGTCACAGCCAGAGACCACGGCATTCCTCCGCTTTCTGCCAACGTGATTGTCCGACTGAAAGTTATCGACATCAATGACCATGATCCGGTTTTCTCTATGGCTTCCTACAAGTGAGCTTATTATGGTGATTCTTCTTTATCAAGATTTAGACCTTCTTCATGGTGATTTAGACCTTCTTCATGATGATTTAGACCATCAGGATTTAGACCATCTTCATTATGATTTAGACCTTCTTCATGATGATTTAGACCTTCTTCATCATGATGTAGACCTTCATGATGAGTTAGACCATCAGGATTTAGACCTTCATGATGGTTTACACCTTCTTCATGATGATTTAGACCATCTTTGTTATGATTTAGACCTTCATCATGATGATTAGACCTTCTTCATCATGATTTAGACCATCTTCATTATGATTTAGACCTTCATCATGATTTAGACCTCCTTCATAATGATTTAGCCCATCTTTATCATGATTTAGACCTTCTTCATTATGATTTAGACCTTCTTCATCATGATTCAGACAGACTTGTCTCAGCTGACTGTCTTTCTCAGTTTGTGTTTGTGATTTATGTCTTTAATACAAATTAATTCGAAGTGTGAGATATCATGTATTCTGTAGAACATAAGCAAAATTTTTTGTTGTTTAGTTATGACAAATAACTTGCTGTGTTTAACTTGCCAGTTTTTCAAATTTTAAATGAAGATCTTGAATTTCTTGGAGAATCAGTCAACTGCATTGTCTCACTTTAATATTTATTGTTTTAGATTATTACGTAAATCTGTTTTGCAAAATATTGCAAATTAATTCACTGTAGAATGACGGCAACTGTACTTACAATTGATTTTAGAACAAGCATCAAAGAAGACACAGTTACCGAGACAACCGTATTTCAGGTCGTTGCTACGGACGACGATCACTTACCAGAGAACACAAGACTGCGCTACTCGATCATCAAAGGAAATGACGATGGTGCCTTCCTCATGAATGAAGCCACCGGAAGTATAATGCTGGCTAAAATGCTCGATCATGAGAACACGGCCAACTACACCCTTACAGTTTCTGTCAGCGACAGTGGGGTGCCACCTTTGAGTTCCACAGCCCTTGTACACGTGACTGTCCAAGATGTCAATGATAACACTCCTGAGTTTAGCTCAGCTGTGTATGAAATCCAAGTCAACGAGGATGTGCCGATCGATTCAAATGTCCTAACCGTGTTGGCAATGGATCGAGATATGGGAGACAATGCTCGGGTGTCGTATTCGATCATTTCCTGGAACAACAACACCTTTGGCATCGATCGCGACACGGGAGAGATTTCCGTCCGTGCTACTCTAAACTTCGAATCAAAGGCTTTCTACTGGCTCAACGTCTCGGCGAGTGACTCGAGTAAGGAGAGTCCAAGAAGAACGGCGTTTGCTGAGGTCTGGATCAACGTGACAGACGTTAACGAACACCGGCCACAGTTTTCATCAATTATCTACGTGACGTCGGTAATTGAAAACCAACCAAACGGAACCTACATCTTCATAGCTCAGGCGTCTGATCGTGACGGGGGCAAGTATGGCGTCGTGAGATATCGCCTAATTCCCGAGAACTTGAAAGACGAAGGAATGCTGAAGATTGATCCGGAAACGGGAATCGTCACAACTAACAGCGTGCTCGCCTATTTGCTGCACAACGGAGTTGCCGAGAGATACCACTTCAAGGTGCTTGCGGAGGATGCAGGTGGGATGAACAATTCTGTTGATCTCTACCTAAGCATTGAACCGGAGGTGATGAAGCCGCGCTTCCTCAATCACAGCTATCGCTTTGTCGTGCCGGGCAGTAGAACGGTTGGCGACATGGTCGGACAGGTCCAGGCCGTCGACAAAGACGAAAAGCCGTCCATACACATAATCTATTTCCTGCAGGCGGAGAATGAGTTCTTCGCGCTGAACCGCACAAATGGCATGATTTATCTCCTGAAGAGTCTTCAGAGGACCAGCCTGAGCAACAGCGAGCGTAAGATGCTCAATCCGCCCTCCCCATCTGCTCGTTCCAAGCGAGAACCGGAGATGGAGTATATGCAGCTCGTAGTCATTGCCCAATGTGGTTTCCCAGACACAAAGAAGTCGACGGCTGTTGTCGAAATATCCGTCGATCGCTCCTGTGAGCTTTGCGCTCTTGTTGTAGCAACTGAGACAGCAGCGCTAACGAGCACTCATCTCATTCTCCTGATCGTTTTCCTAATTGTCGCTGTTGTCATGGTGACTGTCATCGGTGGCATTCTTATACGAAGCCAGCGTCCGAAGACGTGTCGCGACGACCAGTCGCGTTCAGAGAGTTCCTCTTTTGAAACAATCGACGTGCCACCGCCCCCGCTGGGAAATATACACCTGCCGCCTCCCTACATGGAAGTTCAGAGTTTCCTTTTGCACAATACGACGTCGGAAATGACCAACCGGTCACTGTCGGTGTCCAGCGGTCGTGGTTCAGTGAACAAGGGTGAAGATGTTGACGAGGAGATTCAGTTGATTAATTCCGAGGCATTGTCGAGGGGTGTTGAGATTGATTCTGGTTTGCTTGCTGACGATGTGGTTTTGCTGGAACCATATCATGTGATGAAGTATACGGATGCGAAAAACATGGATGCAGCCAAGCGGAACAAGAAATCCGTCGGACTGGGGCTTGGAGTTAACTCCACGTCTGTTGAAAGTATGCACCATTTCTCGGATGAGGGTGGAGGGGAAGGAGATGGCCTGGACATTGGTCAGTTTGTGAATGACGAAATGAGTCCGAAGGAGTTTGTGGACGACATCCAGTCCGCGTATCCTTCCTTCCTTTACAAGGATGATGGCAACGAACGCATCATCAAGCATCCCAGCTCTCATTCAACTGCCACCAGTCGAGAGGAGGACCTGAGTTCGTTTGACTGGGACTATTTCGTCAACTGGAAGCCAGAGTATTCGGCTTGTGTCAATGTCTACAAAGAAATTGCCCTGCTTAAGGATGAGAATCTCCTGCCAAAGATTAAACGAACGCAGTTTGTGATCCAACCCCCTGGCGTTGGGTTTTTGCCATTTAATGGCCGAACCCGCCTCTTCCCGCCGCCCATAATAACAGATGCCCCACCGCGGTCAGTGCCAGTGGCGCGATCGAATGGCAGAAACAGTGACACTAGCATGCAGACCAACTCGAACACTGCGAGCTCTGAGCAGACGAGCCAGCTGAACTCGGTGAGTTTGCCAAAGTCGGCGATGAGCTACGAGTCAACATTTACCGAATCGCCAAACCTCTCTCTGCCATTTACACCGAGTCTTTCGCCGGTTGGGACTTGCAGCCCGGCAGTGAGCACGTGGAATACGCCGAATGGCATTGAACCGTCGGACCTCCTTTTACCTGATCATCATTCGCTTAACAGGTATATGCAAGGGGGAGAGTACGGTCTCGTTAGGACATACTCTGGTTCAGACCTGGATGAACTGGAAACTTGAGACGTACTAAGTGACAGGCCGTTAATGGAAAATTATGTGAGCATGTTGAGTAAGCTGTGCTCTTTGTTGTGTTCATTTTAATGCTTATTTATGAACAGAGTTTGGTTGGTTTAACCGAAATCTACCAACAGTAGAAGCTTTTCGTATGAGCCATGTCCTCAAGGTGTTGAGTCCAGTGCGAAATTCAATCCTTGTTTCTCCTCTTCGCTTGAGTTGTTGTGTCGTGTGGCCTTGGTACACCAGCTAACCTAGACCAGTAGCTTTAACTGTGACTATAATTATGGATGACGGAAAAGTGCACCCAGTGAGTTCTCTTGTACAGTTCTGATCTATAAGGACTTAGAGCGCTGATGAGAAGGGTCTCCTGGAAGAGGTAATGAAGACCGCGGACTGAAAGCAGCTTCATTGTAGTTGCCTTGGAAACGCCTTCTGGATTCATTATTTTTTCACTGGAAAAGGTTTTCTAATAATCAAAAAATTTGTGGAGACGTTTTCTTTGTATGTAAAGTATTATGTGATGAGAATCATTTCCAGATCTGGATGTTGCTTTTGCCGATGTTTTTGTGCCTAACTCATGTGCCTAACTGCAGTGTAAGTAGTTTGACTAAACCGAATTCTTTGATATTAATTTGTAGTATACAATGTTGTTGTCCCTTTTTTTTAACTTATCTAGTATCCGTGTGACGGCAGCTGTCAGCAGACGAAGTTTAAATATTTTGATACTTTTGCACAATTCCTCAAACAGTTTACTTGTTTTAAATGGATATGAAATTTGCAGGCAAACTGTTTTGGATTGTTAGGATATTGTCGAAGGTTGTTACATTTTTCAGGAAAGCTGGCAAGTGGACTCACCCAAACTTATACGTAATTTTACATTGGTATTTTTGGCAATCATTTTTGGTAACCTCTTTTGATTTTGTTGATCCCTTTTGAGTTTAAATGAGCCTGTGTTTAATTTTGTATAATATTTAATCAATGATTGTTGAAATACCAACGAACACCATGGGCATCAAAGTTGATTGAGCCATAGAGTAGCTGCTGCTCATAATCGTAATTGTAAACTTAAAATTTTTAAAGCGCTACTTAAAAGCTTAGTACAGGTTTTGGAAAGGCGGGCTGCTAATCAAAAAGAATGTTTTGAAGACGGTTGACCTCAGTAAGAATTTTGTTTGAAATCGTGTGGTAATCTTTCTTGCAAATTGTTGTGCAGAACCTTCAGAATATTTAATTATTTGAATGCAATGTAATTATTGTGAAGGACTGTATTTTAAGGAATATGTGAATGCCATAATCGAATAATTTGTGTTCTGTTTGTTGTTTTTGTTTGATTTGTACGTTAATTTTTCTGTTTACCAGTAGTTCAACTTATTTTGTGGGGAGATTTTGTTTTATTTGTGGTTTATGTTGCCAAGGCTGTTTAAAATCCCCAGCAGAACACACTGTTAAATTTTGGTTATGTGTAACTGTAATTGTAAGTAGTAACTTCCACTGCTCCGGTGTCTAATGCACGAGGCATCAAACGATGGCACACGAAAACCAGGCCATAATCAGGTCAATATTCAGAAGATCAGTCCGCAAGACAGAGTGGCAGCCTAGGTAGATAGGCAATTTGGTAAGTTTTAAGTTGAGAACGAAATGACACAAGCGACTGAGCAGAGCGCACAGACACAGGGAGAGAGTTCCAAAAAGTAGCAATCAAAAAAGCTTCTTCACCAAGAGCAGTTCTAGATTTAGGTATGACCAGACAAACGTAATCAGATGACTTCGTCAGATAATGGTAAGTCTGGAAATAAGAATTTAGATGACATGAGGAGACATAATTATGTGTAGATCCTAGGATCAACAGGAGCCCGGGTTGTACTGAAGCTGTGAATTAAGTGCCCCTAAAGGATATCGGAACAGAGGATGTAATAGAATTTTAATTTTGAACACGTGCAGATGCCTTCAAATTGTATAGACTTCGTATGTAATCCACCAGCGTTCTGTGAAGGCATTTCTGAATGTTAGAATATGGTGGATGTCCATGCTTAGACTTAGGAAACAGTGGTGGATCGTCGTTGTTATTGATTATTATGATGATTATTATGATGATGATGATTATGATTGTGGCGACTGCAGGATGTAGTTGACTTTAGGAGCTTCAGTTTCAGAGTTCGCTGTTTCTTGTTACAGGTGTTTTCAGCGTTTAACTTTTGATTCTTCCAATGTCTACCTTTCCCATCTCAACTCTGATTTTGTTGTTGTGGGGAGCAGTGGCGTTTAACCTCCCACCTGGAATGGGAGAACAAACCCCCACTCTGAACCTTGGGTTCGTTACTCCGAGATAACTTGTGTCTTCGATAATATATAATTGTGATACATAATTAAATATATTATGGGAAATCAACAAGCCCCAGTTTATATCCAGACCGTTAACCCCATCCCCCCCCACTTCTGGCAACCGTGGGAGATCGTTCTACCAACCTCCCTCAACCCCCATTGGTAGACGCCGCTGGTGGGGAGGCATGGATCAATAATTATTTTGGACGTATGTTCTGTGCAGGATTCAATCAAGGTACATAGGGTTCAGTTTGCCCGCATCTACCCACATGTCATACCCAGCAGTTAAATGTAAATTGCCACATTTTCCCATGGCGACCATATGGCCTTGACCCTGCCTATTTTTCAATAAACTGATCAGGTGAGATACTTATCACCGCTGCCCGTTTGCCTGGGAGCTGAAAGAAAAGTTGATTATTGAGGTTTATGTCATCGGTGAAAGGCACTTTTTCTCTCAACACAGTGAAAGCCGCATCAAGTTTTATACAGTGTGTAATATCTGACACGGCACCATGCATAAGACGAGCACCTAATAACATGGAAGAAAAGCAGACCAGTTTCTTGAGCTAGCCCTGAGAGGTAGCCATGAGTATGAAGTGTTTGCGCCTTTATCCTTCTTAGCCCAGACACATGAAAGCAGGTGGCCAGTCCACTCCCTCGCCGTCTGGTCTCCCACCGACAGCGTGCAATCATTGTACTCGTTGTAGCTGATTTGGTTAGGGGCACAAGTGGAGCAGAAATCAAGAAACAGATGTCCACCCTGGCGAGTATTTGAACCCCCGACTTCTGTGATGACAGTCCAGTGCGACTCTCCATGTAGGCCTACATAGCCTAACACTCATTTGAATGACCACCGATTTGGATACAATAATTTATTTGGATACAGTCCATTTTCATTATACATTTTGATACAAAGATTAGTTGCTTCTGTGCTGTAATTTAATTTTGTTTCGAAGTGTAAATTATGTTGCTTCTGATTTTGTTAATATCAATGAATGTATCATCATATGTGCAGTTGTGAGTTCAGTTGACAAACCGGAAACTCCTTGTTTTCCAAAGGGGCGAGCGAGACATGAAGTAGACAGACTGCAGAGAGATGGACGGACGGATACACAGACAGACAGACAGACAGAGTGGGGTACATAGCATTTCGTTACCATCGGTGGTCATCTGGGACTGACCTGTCGTAAACTGACCTCCTATCGACACGCATTAAAGCCTATCACCGAATTACACTTGACGCTTTGCATCACGACGCTGACGCTATAGAAGTTTCCACATTAGATTATCAGATCATAGTTGAAACACAGATTCACTCGGATCAGTAAGCACACAACTAGGTTAGCAACACGGCCAGGTTGTAGCTCTTCTTAGTTTGGTGGAGTCGGTGGCTTAGTTGTCGGAAAAGGTCGAACATTTTACAGATTACCGAATTTATGCACGAACGCACGTCAAAATCTAGTGTTGATACATTGCACACGAAACAATTGACGACTCGTGAGTTATATTAGTTTCCTGACACCCCAATCTACCCATATCCCCATCTTAGTTTGGAGGATCAGGATAGGATGCAAAAGTCATATCCCCATCTTAGTTTTGGAGAATCAGGATAGGATCCAAAAGTCATATCCCCATCTTAGTTTTGGAGAATCAGGATAGGAACCAGAAGTGGGCAATCCACCCATATCCCCATCTTAGTTTTGGAGGATCAGGATAGGATCCACAAGTTATATTCCCATCTTAGTTTTGGAGAATCAGGATAGGAACCAGAAGTGGGCAAACCACCCATATCCCCATCTTAGTTTTGGAGGATCAGGATAGGATCAAAAAGTCATATCACCATGCATCTTAGTTTTGGAGAATCAGGATAGGAACCAGAAGTGGGCAATCCACCCATATCCCCATCTTAGTTTTGGGGGGTCAGGATAGGATTCAGAAGTCATCTTAGTTTTGGAGGATCAGAATAGAATCCAGAAGTTCTATTCCCAACTTAATTTTGGAGGATCAGGACAGGATCCAGAAGTTGGCAATCCAGCCATATCCCCATCTTAGTTTCAGAGGATCAGTAGGATCCACAAGTTATATTCCCATCTTAGTTTTAGAGGATCAGGATAGGATCCAGAATTGGGCAATCCAGCCATATCCCCATCTTAGTTTTGGGGGGTCAGGATAGGATTCAGAAGTCATATTAGTTTTGAAGGAACAGAATAGAATCCAGAAGTTATATTCCCAACTTAATTTTGGAGGATCAGGACAGGATCCAGAAGTTGGCAATCCAGCCATATCCCCATCTTAGTTTTAGAGGATCAGGATAGGATCCACAAGTTATATTCCCATCTTAGTTTTAGAGGATCAGGATAGGATCCAGAATTGGGCAATCCAGCCATATCCCCATCTTAGTTTTGGGGGGTCAGGATAGGATTCAGAAGTCATATTAGTTTTGGAGGAACAGAATAGAATCCAGAAGTTATATTCCCAACTTGATTTTGGAGGATCAGGACAGGATCCAGAAGTTGGCACTCCAGCCATATCCTATATCTTAGTTTTAGAGGATCATAATAGGATGCAGAAGGGACAATACAGCCATATCCCCATCTTAGTTTTGGAAGATCAGGACAGGATCCAGAAGTGGGCAATCCACCCATATCCCCATCTTAGTTTTGGAGGGCTAGGATAGGATCCAGAAGTCATATCCCAATCTTAGTTTTGGAGGATCAGGATAGAATCCAGAAGTAGGTAATCCTCAATTCCCCATCTTAGTTTTGGATGACGTAAAGCCATTGGTTTGGCCCTAATCTGGTTCTGGTTAGAATAATCGTTTGCAGTTGCGAGGTGAAACGACAATGAAAAAACGGGGAACTGAAATTGAGAAATACTGCCTTCCCCACTGAGACAGCGGCAGTACAGTCGATCTACAGCAAGACCTATTAGCAGAACATATTACTTCGATTTGCGCTTGTCTCATTAAGTGAACGCAGAAGAATAATGGAATGCTGGGAAAACCGGTGGTGGTGATATCTGATCTTTTCTTAAGCGTGGAAAAGATTTCAGCGGTCTGCTTGAAGACGTTAAATGATGGCACACAGACGACGTCTCAGTTTAATTTCTTTAATGTGAGTATAATCACTTTCACATACAGCAGCCTTAGTTTCACAGGCAGCAGCAGCAGCTTAAGAACTCCTCGATTTTGCCACTCCTCCATCAGTGT